>JAPXFQ010002128.1:600000-1151109 GCA_028564705.1 Apricaphanius iberus
TCTAAACAAACATGGATGAATGACTCAGACATGGGAGAGTTAACAAAGAAAACAAAAAAGATTTTTAGTTCCCTGATGAAAGAAGAGATTTTGAAGATCAGTTTGGTGCCAAAGTTTGGACGTACTAGACAATATTTTGCACCAAGCAGGCATAACCGTCAGTATGTTTACATGCACATCTTAACTGAATTAGGGCAATCATCAAACTAATACCATAACCAGAATGGGAGCCAGTTTACATGTCAGTCATAAAAGTGAAATATTGAATAAAGTATTCTTCTGCTTGGCCTGAAACACAATTGGTAAACAAATGCTGCTAGCAGTTAAGCAGGTTGAGTAAAAGCAGGATATGAACAATGAGTGGAGAAATGGGCAGCAACAACGCTGCAGCACAGTGCATTTCATAAGTATTGTACAGTTCGATTGTGTTACGCTTGTTGCAACCATCGTGGTGGTGTTGTACTGGTGTTGTTTCCCACCTTTGCAATCACATCTCTTCCAGTAGGGAGCACCAAGAATGGCTTGATTTAGCTGGGATGCCGGTTTACAAGCAGATACATTTTCTTTTTAACCACATTATCTGGGTGCTTTAGCTCAATTGGTAGTTGGCCAGTTTTATGGTGTGTATATACATTCCAAAAGTCCAAATTCAGTTGCACTAAGGTAGTAATTCTGTTTTCTAAGTGGATACATATATATATATAGCAGCAAACGAATTGACTTTCGCCACAAAACTGATATTACCAGGGGGATAAATTGGCAAGTGTAAAAGTTTGAACAATTCAAGAGCAAGACTGTGATGGCTAGATGAATGCATAAGACCATCTCCAAAACTAAAGCTCTTGTGTTATGTTCTCAGTCTGATTTGGTCAGTGTGCATGCTCCCTGTCACAAAGCAGTATTTGAAGTGTTGAATCAGTCTGCTAGTTCTCAAAATCTCAGTAAAACCATGCATGTTTCGATTTACTGCCCAAAGAAGTCGGACCCATGGAGGCAAAACTTCATACTTTCTAGAATTTAACGTACCTCCTTCTAACATCTTAATTCCAGATACTATAGCCTATGAGTCGGCACCCATAGCCACACATTGGCCACACTAGCCACGTACCCACAAAGCTGGGGTTCTGATTGGTGTGGCCTGCTTTTAGCAGAGCGCGAGGGTCCATAATCGTTAAGATTGCTAAATGCTTTATTCAAGATGGAGATTGGCTTTAAAACAGTTTAAACACAGAAAACTTATCTTGTTAGTCATTTTTGAAACTGCATTTTTAGAATGCCAAAATGCTAAAATTAGATGGATCACTGCCATTGCCAATTCAAAAATAAATAAATAAAAATAAAAAAAGAATTAATTCTCCAAAGGTTATTGATTTCTAATCCAGCAAATTTTTTCATTAAACATTAATTCCTCCAAAAAATACTTTGTCTTCCCTCTTGACTGCATTGTTAATAGGTTGTTTAGACAAAAACCAAAATGTGCTAATTTAGTCTTAAAATAATCACAATTAGTTTAAAATAACTTCCAAAACACTTCAATAAAAGCCTTGGTCTTTAAGCATACATATTCTTACTGAACTATGACACAACAATCCATTTAATTATTATTAATTGTGGTTTCTACTTCTTTGCATATATTTGACCATTTAAAGTGTTTTACTTTTTGGTAAAGTTAGTTTGGTATAGTTAGTTGTATATTCATTCTTCTTTTACTTAGTGTTTTTGACTTTGTTAATAAATTCTTGTATTTTGAAAAGTCAATGTTTATTACGATTCTTCATTCCTTCATCATTGTTTAATTATCTCATCCAGGCAGATAATCAGAAGCAGAAACAATCGTCATACAACTAAATAGTAGTTGTGGTGATTCAAGCTCAATGTTTTCTTTTCATTTTTTATCAAGTACATATTTTAGTTTGTACTGAAAAATGCAGTGCTATTTTTTGACAAGCCCAATATCATTTTGTCCTTGATTGTCTGTACAGTAACTGCAATATTGATACATTTTTTTCATGTTTTGAAATAGAATATATGTAGAATAATAGAATGTGCAGTGTTCCCAATGAATGGAAATAAAATGTATTAGAGGCATTCTGTGCTTTATCACCTTTTACCACTGCTATAATTTTGTACTAACCTGTATACACATCTAACAACTCTAACTGGATTTTTAAATCAATTAGATGTTTTATTTTTGTGTCTATAGTAAATAGCCTTATAGCTGTTAAGCAGTTAAAACCTTTATGAGAAGCAAATAAAGTCTTTCAGCTCTGCCTGTGTAACACTGCATGTTTTACCTCAAACACTATTATATGTGATTTTCAGTGATTTCTAGGCAGATACTGATGTTTGTTTTTCTTGCTGAATAAAATTGGTCAACTGCATTTGTCACCCTACCCACATGTAGGTTTTTTTTATCAGTTAATA
Source organism: Apricaphanius iberus (assembly GCA_028564705.1). Taxonomy (NCBI): domain Eukaryota; kingdom Metazoa; phylum Chordata; class Actinopteri; order Cyprinodontiformes; family Aphaniidae; genus Apricaphanius; species Apricaphanius iberus. The sequence goes on from JAPXFQ010002128.1 coordinate 602,425, forward strand.
TGTTTCTGTAATATAGTTTAAGGACTGGGTTTTCTACAACATGGTTTCTCTGGATAAACTGGGTAAAGGACATGGTAAGAAAGAGAAATCTAGAAATGTACAGCACTGTCCGGTTTACTTGGAAGTTAAGGTTTAGCTGGCTGGAGGAGAATTGTGGTTCTAGGTTGTTCATGTTTGCAGGTTGAGAATCCAAAGGTGGAAAGACTGTTGGCACAGAGGGTGTGTTGAAAAAGAAAAAAGAAAACAAAACCACAGCAGACTTCAAAACCTTATTTTAATACCATGTGATTTACCAGCATTTAGGATTTATGTTGTTTTACAAATGGCAAAAACTGATCAGATGAAGCAAAGGATACAAATCCAACTTTAAGACTATAAATGATTGATGAATAAGGTAGTATTATTATAATTATATGGCATCCTGTTGATGCATTTGAGTTGGATTAAATATCTTAGACAATGATTTGATTCTAATAAAGGATTGGCTTACAATGATTACTTAATACAATGCATTAAGCTGAAAAAACAACTTTCAGAGAGTTTCATGGCCCAGAATGGAGGCCAGCCTGCATGGGATTACATGACAGAGTAGAGTGACTTCACAGTAAGACAGGAGGAACATTAGTCATGAGCCTTTGTACCAGCCTGATAAGTGGTTCATTGCTTAGCAAACATAAATATTTCAACTTTCAGCACTGCTGCCAGATCGTACCATATCCGCATTAGCAAAGCTTAACATCATGAAGCATGTGAATAGACTAAATAAAATAGCATTAGCAATGGCAAGAAGTCCGTTGAAAGTGAATTCCCCCCAAAAAAAGACTTTCTCAGTGACTTTACAAGAATGAAGACCAGTCTATTGGCATTTAGTCAAGAATAAATTCCAGCACCAAGTTTTTTCCACTATATTTTACCAAAACTTTTGCTCAAACATGTGTTTACATTAGCCATTTACCTTATTTTTCTGCAGATAAAGATAAAAGATCAAATACCATTTGTTTTGTTGTTGATGATGAGGACCCAACAAAAAATGGAAAAGAGGCAGACAAATGTTTGAAAGTAGATTCACGACTGAAACACTTTTATATTATGGAGACTGGCTAGGCCACTCAAGGCCCTTGAGATCCCTCCTACAGAGCTACTCCTTTGTTGCCCTGGCTGTGTGTTTTGGGTCATTGTCATGCTGAAAGACTGATCCATGATCCATCTTCAATGCTCTTACTGAGGGAAGGAGATTGTTGGCCAAGATCTCACGATACATGGCCCCATCTATCCTCCCCTCAATACTTTGCAGTCGTCCCATCACCTTTGAAGAAAAGCATCCCCAAAGAATGATGTTTCCACCTCCATGCTTTACAGTTGGGATGGTTTTATTGGGGTTGTACTCATCCTTCTTCTTTCAACCAAAAACCTCCACTTTTGTCTCATCAGACCACATGACCTTCTCCAATTCCTCCTGTTGATCATCCAGATGGTCATTGACAAACTTCAGATAGGCCTTGGCCTTGACATTGGCTGGCTAAAGCAGGGGGAACTTGCGTGCACTGCAGGATTTTAATCCATGATGGTGGAGTGTGTTACTAATGTTTTTTTTTGAGAATGCAGTCCCAGCTCTATTCAAGTCATTGACAGGTCCTGCCATGTAGTCTGGGGCTCATCCCTCACTGTCCTCATGATCATTGATGCCCAACAAGGAGAGATCTTGCATGGCGCTCCAGACCGAGGGAGATTGACCGTCATCTTGAACTTCTTCCATTTTCTAATTATTGCACCAAATGTTGTTCCCTTCACACCAAGCTGCTTGCCTATTGTCCTTTAGCCCATCTCAGCCTTGTGTAGCTCTACATTTTTATCCCTGATGCCCTTGCACTCCAGCGCTCTGGTCTTGGCCATTGTAGAGAGGTTGGAGTTTGTTTGAGTGTGTGGACAGGTGTCTTTCATACAGGTAACAAGTTCTAACAGGTGCAGTTAATACAGGTAATGGGTGGAGAAAAGGAGGGCTTTTTAAAGAAGAGCTAACAGGTGTGTGGGAGCCTAAATTATTACTGGTTGATGGGTGATGGAATACTTATGTCATGCAATGAAATGGAAATTAATTATTTAAAAATCATCCAGTGTTATTTTCTGCTTTTTTGTTTTGGGGTTTTTGGGTTCTTGTTCTTCCCGCTGTATGTACATATGGGGCTTGTATATGGAAATAAAGAACCAATACTGGAGACATATATGGCCTGTATATGCACATATATACACCTCAATTTGCCCTATATGTGGCATAGATACGCAAAAATGCGGCATAATATTATTATATATGTGCATATATTCTGTATATAAGCAGCTTATGTGTGCATATAAACTGCATATAGATTTCATAATATACACATATATTGTCATATAGCTTCTTTCCATGTGGGGAGCAGTTCTTAAATTTCGGAACAATTCTATGCACAAATACAAGGTGGTACATACCACACCATGAACAAAATTTACTGCGTACAGATTTCTGCGTAACTAAAGTTGATATGTGGGGCCCAGGGAAGTGCAAAAAAAAGAAGACAGAACCGCTGGGGGGATATAACCAGGGAGCTGGAGCAACAATGGCAGATGTTCCTAGCGGAAGCTGAATAGAAAACCAAATGATCAAACTTACCAAAAGCTAAGTATTAAGATCAACATAAGTCAAAACACTCTTATTCACGAGCAAAGAATAAAACAAAAAAAACCTAAGAACTCAGCCCAACGCAGTTGGTATAGAAATAGCCCTAAATACAAACCCCTTGAGACCATGATAATCTAATTGTTATGCTGGTAATTAGATATTTTCTTAATATTAGGGTTAAAAGAAATATATTTTCATTATATTTGTCCTATACCATGGGAAAAATCTGCATAAGATATATTGATCAGGTTATTATGTGGCCATCAAGACAGTACGGATCACATTTGTGTGCTTGTGCTGATACTACAGATATTAGTAAGCATTGTTTTTTGTTATCAGAACTTTATAAAATGATTTAGCCTGCAGACTAAATCTGTAATATAATCATGACATACTGAGCTTAATGGTAAAATGCCCCTCCAAAAGTCAAGAAAGGCACGTTTATTACACATTTACTCAATGTTGTATACACGTATTCATAGCAGTCATTGAACCATGCAGAAGTAGTTGGTGTGAAGAAGAAAAAAAATACTTAATGTTAAGCAGTTTGTCCGGATTAAAGATGCTCTGCATCCTTTTGCACAGTCCTACACATAGAAACAACAGTAAAAACGACTGAAATGTCCTAACTACATTGTTAAATGGCTGTTATTATATTCAAGCCCTCTCAGTTGCCACATCAAATTGAGAATAAATTTGGATTTAGCTTCTTTGCACACCTCCCATCTCTGCACATGGCTGTTAATCAGCTGAAGATCTAACCCGAGTTAAAGCTAACACCACCAAATTCTGTTTCATTATTCTGCCTCAGGCTCCAAGTTGATCAGGTTTTACTGTGGTAAGCATGTTTAATTAAAATATGGCAGCTTTCTGTGCTCAGGTGTTTTATACTTTCCGTTTGCAATTACAATAAAGCCAAACAGAATGTTTATTACTGTAACAAAGAATCAGACTCCTGTGTAGATTAAGGAGATTTGACTGACTGACTTGTACAACTGATCCAAAAATGTGATGTCATTGAAATTTGTTTTGTCAGCTGTTGAAGATAGTAGAGGGGTCAGTAGGTTGTGCTATTTATATTTAATTATATTAATTTTGTGATTATGATAATTACTAAATCAAAAGCAGAACTCCACCTTATATCTCTGTGATTAAATAATGGAAATAAATTTTCTGCAGTGCTCGAATACTGATGGACGTACTGTAGCTACTATTCACTCCCTTCTTAAGCATCCAATAATTTTCAGCTTTAAATCTTGTTACGCTATATTTGTAGACTAAAATATGTAATTACATTATTTAAATGTCTATGGAAAACTTGTGTATGGGACGCTTGAACAGGATGATGCATCATTCCTCCTATCTGTCATTTTCCCAGTTGCTGAGAGGCTGGTTGTTCATCAGGAGAAGAATTCCTCTCTGCAGGGCTTTTTGATTCAACAGCCTTGGCCAGACTATGTTTTTTTGTTTTTTTAAATGGCAGCTTGCCCAAACACTGCAGATGTATTGCTGGGAACAGCTTACTAAAAACAACTTGAAATCTGCCATAAGTCCAATCAACAGCTTCCAAATCATACCTTGTCTGTGCTCTGTTCTCACTCTTCTTCCTGCAAAATGGTGCCATCTTTATAGCATCCATGTTAAAAATATACAAGGGAAGTGATGTTTACATTCTAATGAACAAAAAAAAAACATTTTTTTTTTTAGGTAATGTGGTTTACTCTGCAGACCTAGGTCATGCTAATGGCCATCTCACAGCAACACATCTACAGTACAGTACATGTTGGAGAGGTTCTGAAACCATTTATACACAATTCTAAAAAAAAATATTGTTAAGGGTGCAAAAAACATTCATGTAATATACATCAATATATAATATATGTAATATACAAACACAATCAATCACTTTTAAACTAAATGTGGTGAATGTCAATTTATAGTTATGTATATATATATTTATTGGGACGCTTCTGGCTCAGTACATGGAGGACATTTGATACCTCTTCTCAGAATTAGTAGACTTCATTTAAACTGGCTGGATGGCACAAACCTGGTTTTACATCCTTACATTTTTAAAGGCTGGGTCAATTGAGAAGCTCAATGTCGGTCTGCTGTTGCCATTCCCAGTTTTGAGATCAGTGTCCTGAACAAACAATTATGTCGAAGTTTTAACCACCAGCCTGTCCGTCTAAGATGAATTTCATTTAAAGAATTAGGAAGCAGACCATGTTCCTTGTTAGTTAATGTACCAGAACAAAGGTCACAAAAAGCCCTACAGCATGATGCTACCACGACTATACATACCATCACTGTTTTAGCCTCTGCATGGATGTTAGCATCGTGAGTCATATTATGACTAAGACTTTTAAAGCCGAACTGCAGTTATACTCTCTTTAATGCTTTTTAGGCCTCATTTAAGAAATGTGGCATTGTAAGGATATGTTTTTATTTTTGGTGTGTCTATGTAACTTTGAAGTATTAAACCCTTTTAACATTTTTTGTACTTCATGTACCCTATAAACTACACCACACGATCGTCTCATCCTTTGTAATTAACATATTTAAGAAGGATGGAAGCAGACATTTTCCCCATTGTGGGAACCACATAATCTGCAGCATTTACTCAACAGAAATCAGCAATATTCATGGCCCAGTGTGTATAAATCACTGGCAGCTGGAGGTACTCAACACTCACCGGCTCTGACGCCGAGCTTTGAAATAGCAATCAATGCTTTTATACTGCAGAGGGGGGACTCGTAAAAACGTCGCTGAGAGGAATATATGATGTCGTATATCACCCTCCCCTCCCTATTTTTAAAACACTGAGTTACGACTGCAGAAATGTGTACCCATTAGAGGTGATATGATGTATTTTCTGCCTTGTTCAGAAACCCATTCATCACCGAGGACTAAAAAGAAAACTGCACTTAATCTTTCACCCCTTCTTCTTCCTTTCCCATTATTTCTCGCCTGCTCAGCTTGAACCCCCCCCCCATACACCCTGTTGTTGTACACTGTCTCGAGTAATTTACGACGTACCAGCAGAGCAACGCTCTGGCAGGAACTGCAAAAGCATCTTGCTCCCAGTCATGGCAACGAAATAACCTTTCACAAAAGACTAAATTTGGCCAGATCATCTGAGACTGGAAATAGAGGACAGAGCTGGACAGGGAGTCAATCAGCCTGCAGAGCAAAATAAATGCTTCTAGATAACTGATTTACATTTTTTTGTTGCAAAATGTTGCAAAAATCTCAACAGAATAAAATAATTTTGAGCACAGGTCTGAATTTAACACGTATGGCAGCAATAAGGTGTATGTTGCTGCAAGTCCTGTGTCTGTCCACAGGAAATCCACTTACACATTGCCTTGTGCTGAGAGGGTACAAGAGGTTCTAGCCAAGGATCTGAGACTTTCAAGTTAAAATGAATTTTAAGATATTCACAAGAATAAGGCAAGATGCATTTTGGAAAATATATTGACAGGAATTGTCAATAGTGATAATAATCTTTAAAAGAGTTGAGGGGAGGCTTTGCAACTTCAGAACCCTGCAGCAACTGTCAAGCGTGGTGGTGGTGGTGCCATGTTAAGGGTTATTTTTCCTGCTTGTTGTAGTGGTGTATTAGACAGAGGGGATGGAATAACAAATTTAAATTAACTCTACCATTTCTGATAAGAGTGGAGAACTATCAAAACACAACTGTCTGGAAAGAACTTTAATCAAAATGTTCACATGGTGATATGCATATATCTGAACTTGTAAGCATACTTTTATTGATACTTGGATTAGAGAAAATCCAGAATACATTTAAACTGGTCCATCTGTCTTTAGTTCTTCAAATTCATTTTAGATCTTGCACTGTATCAATCAGTTCATCATGAAAAATAACAGTTTGCATGCATTAAAAGCCCAAACATGGTCTGATCTTCAGGTATTCCAAGCTCAAGAGTTCAGAGAAATCTCACAGACCTGACCAACTCTTTATTCATTTTTCATACTGACTGTAAAAACTACAATATCCAAATATTTTAATTTTCTTTCAGCACCCAATCCATGTTCACTGGCAAAGCTTCTCACACTTAATGTACCATCTGTAAGTTAAATGCAGAAGACAACATTTTTCCCCTTGTTTGCTGTTATCTTAGCCCCTCGTTTAGTTGTGGTTTTGCAGTGTGGCTTTGCCCCGTTACTTTCTTCATATTCTGTCCTTACCCAGTGTTCCTGGCAGACAGTCAAATTTAGCTGAAATAAATCTAAAGAAGCAGTAATCATTACTGTTAAGAAGACATGTTGCTGCTCTGTTTCTTACAGTTACTCTGCGTGTGTGTGTTTGTGTGTGAGCGCCTGCTTCTGTTGCCGACAAAGGATTAATCTTCCTAGCTGAGGCAGTATCTAAGGTCAGCAAGGGAGATATTTCATAAGTGTCAGCTTGGCCTGCAGCCCTTAACGCACAGTTCGAAACGAGGACGTAGGGACGCATAACAAAGGCTGTGCGTGACTTTGCTGTGCTCACATGGGATACTCTGGAGGAGGGAAACTGGCTGATATATGCCGCTGTTTCACTTTCACGTATTTGTCTGAGCTTGTGAATTACTGCCAGATACGAGCGCGGTGCTCCGTCACCACAAGGACCCAGTTGGGAAAGATATATTTTGGCCTCACCAGGTGTGGATCTGGAAGGCCTTTATCATGAGTCTCTGATTTTAAACTCCTACCATAAAAAATATAACCCTGGCCCTGCTCAGCCTTATTTAGGTCAACTCAATAAAGTGGGGTACTTTTTAAAGAGATGGTAGCTTTTGACGGCGCCTGTATTTTTTTACTTTTAAAGCTCCAGGTTGCAGGTTTTTTTCTGCTCCTGCCATGACCTGGAGTTGGAACGCACACACACAACAATATTATTGGCTTGGGCGGGCTGCTTCAATAACTGAGAGGTGCTGATTTACTAACGCATTCATCAGCTTTAAATGAGTGATGCCACTCCTTGTCAAATCAAAGAAACGGCTGATTACATGACTCGCCTCCACTGCGGCCTGTGATGACTGATGTTAACTGCTGGGCCACACCCACCACGCCACTCATCATGTTTGTCAGGAAATGCAGTGGGCTCTGCCAGTTCACAAAACCCAGCGACGTGAACTGCTGAATAGGCCAGAGCTGTGTTTGAACACTTAAGCTAAGCGTCTCTCTGTTTTCCTGCCATGCTCCTAACATGAAATTCAGTTGTGGTTTTGCTTTCATGAGAAAATCAGAGAAGTTTCATAGTAGTCGATTGAGAAAGAGCGGACATTCCCGGCGGCGCTCACCTCAACAAAGGTTGGATGATGAAGACAAGGTGGCTGAGACTCAGGCCATGGGTAAAGGAAGCAACACTGCCTTTAAAAAGCATGAAGGATTTGCTTTGCTAGATTGCTTTTGTCTGCCCTCTTGTCGTTCCTTAAAGCAGATCTGTCACGCGTCCAGACTGTGAATACCTTGATTGTACTGCTGTCAAAGCACCCCCCCATTACCTGACCAACAAAAAAAACAAGCAAGGAAAAAACATGTTTGAATGTCATCTGAAATTTCAAACGACAATGCCAGATGATCTGGTTTGATGCCGACACTGTCTGGCAGCGGAGGCCTGTTCTCTCCTTCTTTTCCTCTTCGCCTTCCTCTCTCCGTGATGTTGATAGCTTAACTCTGCGTCGAGGACAATGACGGCTTTGTTTCCCAAGCGTATGGAGAGGGCTGCGGGCTTTGTGCAGCCCCCGTGCTTGTGTAGGAGTACATTTTCAGGTGTAGAGAGTACGACAAGGCAGAACCTAGCAAGGTGCGATGGATTCGGAAATAAAAGTGCCAATCTGCAGATGGCGGAGGGGGGGTACCTATTATCTGGCCGTAATTACAATGCAGACAGATAGACGACAGGTAGGCAGAGTGGATAAGAGCGTTAGCTTGTGAGACGTGATGAGCTGACAAGAGAAACAATCTCCCAACTAAACTACTGTGATAAGGCTGTCAGCCTCTGCTGTGACACAAAGGTTTACTGTAAGCCCAGTGAGAAAGACGGTAGTCTCGGGAAGAACTTCAAAAACACCGTCTTATAAGATTTTATCATGTACAGCAAGGCCTGTCTGTTTATGTTTGTGAGCATTGGCCAGGTCTTCATGTTTGACTGCATGCCCACTCAACTGTGACAGGATTAGTATGTGTATGTCAAAGATAGAGGGAGAGGCAGCCACAGAAAGACAAATGAGGAAGTGTGAATGCATTAAGTACACTGTGTAGACATTGTTTGTGGACCTTTCAGCTCAAGGAAATCCTTGTTTCAACAATCTGTCCTGCCGGGAATGTTGCCTGTGAGGCTTTTTTTAAGTGTTCGCTTCGAAATGCCATGTCTGCTACACCCCATGAAACTGTCTTAATCCACTTTTTCCCCCTCGGTTTTATTACTGCTGGAGCAAATGCAAGGGATAGAGCAGAGCCCCAGCCCAGGGCCTCTATTCCCATTCCACACACCCCATAAGTCAGTCACAGATAATTAAATAGAAGTTATTTACACTTGTTTTTCCCTCCTCTGCCTCTCTGCTGCTTTTATCATTTCTTGCTGTTCTTTGTACAGTACTGTGCACAGCCAGACCTTGTCAAAGTCTGGCTGACACCAGCGAAGCCCTGTTGAAATGTTATAGCTTGAAAAGAAAAGAAAAAGAAGAAACAAGGTTCTTATGAGCTCCTGTCAATGTCAGCCTTTCATTAAACAATCACATGGAGCGTCTATGCTAATCCTCGGCGCTTCTAGAGACGAGACAGCTCAGGAGGCTATGCTCGAGCCAGGTTTGAAGATTCCAGCTGCCTAATGTCAAGCATTACATATTTACCTTGTTGTCAGCCGAGCAGCCGCTTTTCAACACGTCGGTGAATTAGAGCTTGTCACAGAACTATGACGTCCATAATAGGCCTTGGCGACGCAGTAAATCACAGAGGGACAACATGGGGTCCACTTCTCCAGAGCTCTCATCAGCCCTTCCTGGGGGGTTTATACTGAGGGTGTCATGAGATTTTGTGGAACGAGGTCTTTCAACCATAAGTATGACACAATATATCTTGTCCATTCAGTTTCTATGTGCAAGTGACTTAATCCATGAAGTAAGTCTAAGCTATTACAATGAAGAACAGATATAAATGCATTTTAGCATCAATCAAAATGATTATCAAACTGATGTTCTGTGAAGTTATCATAAATATTTCCCTTTCATGTAATAGCCAGGTGTCATTTCATTGTGAGTATGTTTGAAAAGTAAGAGTTGTGGAAGTGCTAGCAGCTGGTCAGAGAGATCCCTGGATCAGCAGATTTTAATAAAGTTGACCCCCATCTCTTCGCTGTTCAGTGTTTGCAGATTTACGTATCTGCAGATTTTTTATGCAACCTGACTCAAAATTATTTGCAGAAAACCTGCCTATTTGTGTCATTAATTTTTGTTGCCACTCGTTTTTTTCCAAAAAGAGGAAGACTGTTGATATTAGCTTCTGCGCTAGTGTAAAGATGGTTGGCACTGTGCTTATTCATGCATATTAAGATATATTTAGTCTTTGATGTATTAAATTAAGGAGTTATATGCATTCTTAGAGGGGGTTTGTGGGTTTTTGAACAGAATAATATCACCTTGGTGGGCGACTGTGGCTCAGTGGTAGAGTAGTTGGCTTGCAATCAGGGGGTCGTAGGTTCAATTCCAGCTTCCTCCAGTCACATGTCGATGTGCCCCTGGGCAAGGCACTTAACCCCCAAATTCTACGTTGTCCTACCGAGCCATGTTGGATGTAGGTGTATGAATGCAAGTGTGAATGGGTGAATGTGGCTTCAATGTAAAGCGCTTTGAGTGGTCAGTAAGACTAGAAAAGCGCTATATAAGTTCAGTCCATTTACCAATAATAGAATAGACATATTATTTCTTGTTTCAGAGCAGGAAGGTAACCTAAGTGGGAATATGCATGTTTAGAGATGGGTAAAAATATGAAAATAAGAATATTTTACTGTATTCTAAAACAACTCAAACAGAACCGTGGTTAGAACCATGCGACACAATGCGATGTTAGTGAATATCAAAATACATTACACATGACATCATTAATTGGATTACTCTGCAGAACAATAATGTTTTTTTACAAAAAGGTTATGCTTACTGATACTGATTCAGTCTCAAGGTCTTTGACTTTTTAATCAGCTCCAAGTGCACCAGAAGTTGACTAAAGAAAGAAACCTAACATTAGTAACACGGAAGTTGCATAGCTAAAAAAAGCTAAACAAAAGCCTTTTGTAAAAGTTTAGGCATTTAGCCAATAGCGCTTTATCCCAGAGATATGGATACAGTGACAGCTGATACCTGCTGGCCTTACACTACTCTGTGGAAATCTTTACCTTTTTTTCAAACTCACTACAATACAACATCTGTCTACTACATGTAAGATAATGATCACTGATGTTTTCATAGCACCACCCTTCAAATAAATCCAAAGTATCCCTTTTTATACACTGGATCAATGAATGACACTTATTTTGACAAAAAAAAAAGTTATTGAATCACTCTGTTGTGTTAAAGGAATTTGCTAAAGATTTCCCGTTAGACTGGCACTTGATTACAATAACTTTAAGATAATTTCAGTAATGTGTGGGGAAAAAAATACAATTTGAGAGTATCCCCATTTTGTGCCTGAATCCTTTGAAGGCTGCGTTTGAAGGATGGGTATGGTATATCTTTCACAGTCCACCCTATCCAAAGATTAATTTCGGGCTGAATGGGAGACTTTTGCTCTTGTAATCAAGGCGGACAAAGGATCTGCAACAACTCCTTAAAGAAGTAAACAGTATGAGCTACAACAACACTTTTTTTTCATCTCTGGAATCAATGAAGCATTTTTAAATTGCATCCTTCTGAAAAATAGAAGGATTATTTGCTTATATGCTTGAGCAGAGACGTGTGGAAACGAACCATTACATAACTCCTGGGTTCCCAATGTCATTACTTCGGGTTATCTTGCAGCTGCCGTATTAAATTAGCTATGCTAGCTTGTTTGTTAGCCGAGGCTTACGTGATTTGACGTTATTATCAAAAAATTATTCTTGAACTCGTTGTTATCACTTTTTCTGATCAGCATGTGTCTCCACTTGATGGGGCCAGGCCGAAAGGGACGTTTTCGGGTCCATTTCTGGAACCCATGGAGTTCTACAGGGGTATATATCAAGAGGAGCTGTGGTTAAGTCGTGCTGATTGGTAGGTGTAATTTAAAAGAAAATCAGCATACATCGTCAAACAGCTGGCTTGTAAAAATAATAAGAGATGCTGGCAAAGCAATTTATAACAACAGCAAATAGAAACGCAGCAACAAACCCAGCTTCTTTCATGTCATTTCTCTTGTTATTTCCGCTGCTCTGGGCGCCTTTTTGCGCTGATCAAAACGCACAGTAGGGCAGGGAGTGATAGAAACAGATAATCCCTCCATCTCTCTAGCAACTGAGAAGAAACGTTCACGTGGAACCGTGGTCTGTTTACATAAGGATCACTGAAGACAGCAGAGGCTGAATTTTAGGATAAACAGAGCGGATCATCCTGTGAATGTATTAATTGAATTTTGAAAAATTAACTGCATTAAATTCACAAATTAATCGAGCTGCATTAATGTGTTAATTTTGACAACCCTTATATAAAATATATAGCCTCAAAATGGCGTCACACGGTACTGTGCACACTTAGACGAAGGACCTATAGCCTATGTCGAAACCATTTGTAAGCCCTGTAAGAAAACACCAAATAGTGAGAAGTTAGCTGCTAACACTACTAAAGTTAACTACATGGCTACACTTGAGTGCCTGAAATTCAAAATGTAACAAACATAGAACGATTGAACCTGAGCTAATTTTACAATGAAGTTTGATTCTCTAAAAAACATTATGAGATCAATGACATTTTTTATAAGTTATGTCTTCTATTGTCATATTATATCTGTATTCTCAAAATTTCAGGACTTTGGGCAATAGAACCACTTTAGAATTAGACAAAAATAAAAACTGCCATATTTAGGAATGGTCATACCTGGACTGGAATATTCTAATGATTACATAATGTTAAAAATAGGGGTTGTGAGTCTTTTAATCTATTTTTGAAGCTAATTACATCCTTTTCTCAGGAACCTAACGTTGTGCATTGTCTACAGCCCTAGCCTGTGCAGCTCCTGTAGCAGCTCCAACGCGGCCACGGAAACCTGTGAAAAGGCCTCCAGGGTGAGCTGAACCTGTGCATGCTGAGAAACCTCTTAAATTGAAAAGCTGACCCTTTAAAATATCCACAACAGGAAACAGCCATCAGTCATTGACACGCCAAAACAGCTGTTACAAGCTAACATCAAGGGTACACATGAAAGGAGCTGCTCCCTGTTGTCGAAGCCCTCCCTTGTTTTATTCTCTCCCAGCCTTTGTCTGGCTTTTTCAAGGGCCCTCCTACTTTGGTCTCCTGTTTAACACCCCCCTCCCTCCCTCTTTGCCAGGGCAGATCCACCTACACTCCAGTAACTTTACCAACCTACCCTTTTGATAAGTGGATGGAAGACAGAGCACAGCCAGAAGAGTCACAGCTTAATCCACAGACTGTAGTGGAGGAAAACAATATTGTGACCCTCTTGGAGATCCGAGACTCACCTTAGAATCTCACTGTGAGAACGCGGTTGCTATGCGTCACCTGTTTATGTGTCTCAGGCTCAACGTGGCGAGAGAAGGTTTTAAACAAACAGACCGATTCAAAAGGAGACCGAACCACACTTAAAGCAACAACGTGCACGTCTTTGCTCACGTACTCCCAGATCCTGGCGGGTCACTGAAGCGTGAGCGGCAGTGTGTGGGCGATGAGTGATGACTAAGCCTAATGATGACAGGTCAAACAGTGATGCTGTTGAGTGAGGCTGAAGTGACTTCATTCTACTTATGTTGCTTTTCCACTTAGCCGCAGATAAATGGCAGCAGCCATTATAATCAGGCTGTAGTTTGATAAGGCCGGCCGGTGCTGTGAAATGTCAAGCAGCTTTTACTGATCCAGACCTCAGAAAAAAAAACTTGCTGTAATTTCCCCCAGCATGCAATCACAGATTCTTTAAAATGCTTAAAACACACTCTGTCAATGTGTTGCAGATTACAGATGTGGTGCTTTCATGCTTAACTATTTTATTATTTCACCCACACTAGAGGTCCCCATGAAGTATATCATCATGCTATGTAATGTTAAAGATACTATTTACTAGTGTATTATTCTTTTTTTAAGAGAAGTAAACTACTAAAAAAAATAACTTGGTGATAAAGCATAAATTTCAAGTGCAGTCATTCAGGAAATACAATGAAAAAAGAATTATGCTAAATTTCCATTAAAGGGAAAGTACAGCTTTTTCATAACATGGACCTTATTTATAGCATGCATTATGTTCATTTACTCACCCAGACAAGTTTGGAGCCACCAGGAGTCCTTTGGGAGATGTGTAGATCCATTCGTCTCGGAGTGCTGAGTTGTTGTCTCGCAGATTGTTTTACAGGGTTTTTATCCAACTATAATGACGTGCAATTTCAATTATGTCAATGACATGTTGTATCCCAGTAGTAGTCTGAGGGGGGCTTTCACTCTGTGCTTGATGGTTGTCAGTTAGACAGAACTTGCTACTGCAAACATCAACATGTTTCGCGTATTTCAAAAATTGCACACAAAAAATTACAGAGCTGAATAAGAACAGTACAGAATAATAATACATGCTAAAAAAATAAGGTCCAGGTTGCAAAAAACGGTACTTTCCCTTTAACGGAAATCTGAGTTAATGACATCCCCAGAGGCACAAGAATGAGTTGAACAGTTGCCATTAGTCAACCCTAGGAAAAGAAAATAACATCACTAATTTCATGTAGATTCTAAAGTAGGTAAAGGGGTTAAACCTAAAAAGTTTGACTCCATTGAAACATGATTACAAAGATGAAAGAAGATCAAATCTAGCAATGTTTTTGACTTGTCAAATGTTGCTGCTATCCATGCATATGGCTCAAAGGTTTTGTTGCAGCCACTGAGAAAACAAGAAAAAATATTTTAGAAAGAGACATTTCTATAAACAAAATGAAAATAAAAAAAACGAACAAGAAAACTTAACTTGGTTCAGATGCTTCATTTGCCAATGTCACTAAAAGGGTAATAGATTTGATCTTGATAGAAACAGCTATTTAAAACATGACATGTCTATGGTCAACTGCTATGTCTTTAGAGAGTTTACATGATTTCACAAGAAAGTCTGACCTATTGCTTAAACCGATGGCTTGAACTCAGTACTGTTACAATTAGAGATGCAATGATACCACTTTTTTCAAACCAATCTACACTACACTACAACACACTGTTATTACATAGAGATAGATAGATAGATAGATAGATGGATGGATGGATGGATGGATGGATGGATGGATGGATGGATAGACAGATAGATAGATAGATAGATAGATAGATAGATAGATAGATAGATAGATAGATAGATAGATAGATAGATAGATAGATATTTTCTTTGCCTTGTCCTGCATGAAAAATTTGGAGGTCACTGGCACACATTTCAGCTTCACCGTATGAAGGAGGCAAACCACTCCCCTTCCCTTGGTCCTCCTCTTCCTTGGAACCTAGTCTCTTGTGATTGGCGGGCGGCTGCCTGCTTTGAAATTCCTCCCTTCATCCCCAGTCTGTGCAACAACCAGTGACTGAGAGGCTGAGAGAGAAGCAGCTGCAGTGGGAGACGCAGCAACACGCACCGCGCAGGACTGCAGCACATAGTTTCCTATTTGGGGTTATTCCAACGACGTGTCACATATTTTAGTGGTCCTTTTTTCAAAACATTTTTATGGATTAAGGATTTCTGGTTAATTGGCGGGACTTCTGAAGGATGACACTTTGGCTATTTGTTCTTTTATAAATACAAAACAACAACCAACAGCTCGATTCGGAGACGGATGACGAGTATTTTTGCGCACTGCCATTTTGGATTAGCGCACTCTGTTCTGTTAAATTTGCCATCATGAAGTGTACAGATCAATGAAACTAAACTCCGCGTCCGCTCCCCGCATGCCCCTGCCCTAGTTCACGCGCAGATCCAGATGAGAGATCTCCCCGGTGGATCTGAAGTGCTTTTACGCAGCCAGTCCCCGGATCGCAGCAGCGATCGACACCGGAAAGGCGCAGAGACCGTCTCCGCTCCCACACCCACGTCTCTCCCTTCTCCATCCGACCCATCGCGACAGGCTAAACGGCTTCCCGTCCGGATCGTAAAGATGTTGACGGCTCATAGCGGCCACCTGCTGCACCCGGAGTATCTCCAGCCCCTGACTTCTGCACCGGTTAGCATTGAAGTAAGTTTAAAACAAATACATAAAAAGAAAAGAGAGTCAAAATGTGTTGCTTTTGGGTTATATTTTGATTGTTTCACAAATGATACTTTTTTATAAATCGGTTTTGATCTAAAAGTTTTTTTTTAGAGTATTGTTACTCATGAGGAAAACGCCTTATGGCACAATTTACGCACAGTAGTATGCTTGAAATTCGCATAATTAGTTAATAAAAAATATAAAGAAAATATTTTTTTAAATCTTGTTAAATGGGCCTGTTGTGTTTTAAAGGGTTACCACAAAAGCGATTTTGGTTTTCCTTCATTCCTTTCAAAATTCATGGCCGTAGCTTTTTAATATTTTCTTTGTAGAGTTTAGAGCTAAACAAATTTTAAAAGCAAATAAAAGTTCACCATATTGCCTTTCTTGTTCTCCTCAGCTGGATGCCAAGAAGAGTCCTTTGGCTCTATTGGCCCAGACCTGCTCTCAAATTGGCAAACCCGACCCTCCCTCCTCCTCCAAGTTGGCCTCCCTCTCCTCCGGGGCTCTAGGAGACAAGGAGTCTTCAGGCAGGTCATCCAAGTCTGGAGAGCAACACCAGTCCTTGGATGACAAATCCAGCTTCAAGCCTTACTCCAAGTCATCAAGCGACTGTCGTAAGGATGTTTTGGTGACAAAGGGAGCATCGGATAAATCAGCTTTAAGGGTGCCAAATGGAAGTTCCAGTGGGGGACGTACTTCATGTTCACCCTTTCCCTCCCATTCCAGGTCACCAAACTCTAGCTCTCCTTCTCTGCCCCACAGGCAGAGCCATTCCCCTTCCATGCAGGCTCCATCACACTCCCAGGCACAACATACAGACAGCAAACCTGAGCAGGCGAACTCGGATAATAGCAGCAATATTGTTGCTAAAAAAGACTCTGACGCAGCAAAGTCAGGGGTGGATGGTGCTCACTTAGCCAACTCCAGTCAAGTAAGAGCGAGCGCAAACTGCAGCAACGCCAGCTCAGCCAGCAGCCCACGGCCAGAAAGCAAGATGGACCCTCAGGGCTCTTCACAGCCCTCTCTCAGCTCTGGACACATTGCACCAGTCTCTCCATTTAAACCGGGACATTCTGTCTTTCCCTTGCCGCCAGCTACTATGGGATACCATGGTTCCATTGTAGGGGCTTATGCCAGCTATCCCTCACAGTTTGTTCCCGGCTTGGATCACACCAAGTCCAGTTTGAGCTTAGGACTTCAAGGAAAGCACCCCAGCTCCAGCCCGCTAACTGGAGCGTCCCCTCCATCTCTAATGCAGGGTTTTTGTCGGGACCCTTACTGTTTGAGTTACCCCAATGCCCCCCACCTGGGAGGTAGTAACTGCTCCACATGTGTCCATGACCCTTCAAGCCTCAAGTCTGGTTTTCCCCTGGTTTACCCCTCACACCACCTCCACACCTTACACCCTGGCTCCTTGTCATCTAGCACCACGCCTTCTCTTTCCCACCCCCTTTACACATATGGTTTCATGGTACCAAATGAGCCCCAGCCACATGCCTGCAACTGGGTTTCTGTCAGCGGCCCCTGTGACAAGCGCTTTGCCACTTCAGAAGAACTACTATCCCACTTGCGTACCCATACGTCCCTGCCTGGAATGGTAGACAGCAAGCTGTTGTCGGCTTATCCCTCATCGGTATCATCTACAGCTTCGTGCCACCTTCACTTGCCCCCACCCAACAGCCCAGGAGCCCTGCACAGCTCCTTCTCCCTACGAGGCTCTCCTGGATTAGGCCTGGCACGCTACCATCCTTATGGTAAATCCCACTTGCCAGGTGCCCCGGGGCTTCAAATCCCAACTCTGCCCTCCTCCTCAGCCTACTACTCCCCCTATGCCCTCTACAGCCAGAGACTCGGCTCTGCCTCAGCCCTGGGATATCAGTGATATGCCGCTGACACCCATGTACCGCAGGCACCAGCTTGGACTGTCGAGAGCCAGCCTGAAGATGGATTCATGAAACTAAGGTCATTGTAAGTGCAAGGCATCATGCCTGCAGGCCTGCCAGGAATACCACCTGTTTGCCTCAGGATCGTGACCAGTACTCCAAAAGGCCTCCAATGGATTATCTGGCTAACAGACTTTAATTGAAGACAGCAGGAAACTGAACTTGAAAAAAAAATGAGATTATCTCCAGAGTTTTGAGTTTTGTTCTGATTTTTAAACACCCCCCACCACCACCTCCTGAATTAAGAGTCTGTATTTATTTTTTATGGAAGCGCTTGGTTTTCAGCTCAATGAGGAGGGGTTGTTTTTTGCATTCTGAAGTATTTTAAGTGAGAAAGAATGATTTAACTATATTACCATTATTATCATATCATTAGAAAAAAAATGTTGCACCCTGATGTAGATGGATTGTGAGGCTTTATTCAGGGGATTTTTATTTTATTTTATCTCCTCTCCTGTCTGCTTGTCTTTTGGTTTGTTTTGAACTTTCAGAAATCCTCCATCGTGTACAGAGACTTTGGAGATTTGCATGTCCTTGAGAATTATTGTTTCTATTTGTAAATATAAGATGTAATATTTTTTCAAGCTTACATGGGATCAAGAACTTGACGCCGGGGGATGTTGCCTACGCAAATTGTGCAGATTAGAAATGACATGAGCAAAAATGATGGCTGTGCTGTCTGACCAACAGGAAAAAGTCGTATTTTGAATAAATGATACACGGTTGCATTTTAACTTGTCTTCTTCCCCTCATTGAGTTCTATATATAATTCCTTGGTGTACCTTTCTGCAACGAGCCTTAGAGGACGCAGTAAATCTTTCTCGACTGCAGCGCTGCACTTATCTAAGACTATCTATCATTTCGACTCTTACAGCTACGCTATATGTGGCCGTGTGTAATATTTCATTCCTCATATCGCTTGACAGGGCTGTCCCGAAGAGGGCATCTTGGGTCACATTAGTCCTGTTAGCTAGTCTCCAAGGACTTTCATCCTCCTCCTTCCATCAGCCCCACATTGCCTTTGTTGTTTGCAGCTTTTAATTGCTGATTCTAGTTTGAGACAGAAACGGCCTCCTCAGCAAAGTGGAAGTGCTGTGCGGGTCACTGGGACTTCAATAATGACCTCAGGGAGGTGTCGACCCAGGATCTCCTCGCCTGTCTGATGGATTGGCCTGTAACACAAAGGCCATAGCTGACAATGGGAGGTGGTTAATAAAGAAATATTCATCAAGTCACTGACATGTCCCCTGAGGAGAGCAAACTCTCTCTTACAGGAAGCCTCTGAGCTCATGTGAGGACCTGTTTTCCCGCTGCTTTAGCGCTCTTGACTTTAAGTTGTAGGATACTAATTCAAACTGAAAGAGTTGGTTTATCTGGCATTTGAGGGTTTGGTCCCAGATAGTGTGTCTCCACTCTGTGTGGCTGTCAGGGTGTTCGAGGCTCAAGTCTCTGAGGCATCTATTGACCCGGACTCCCAGACTCCTCTGGTCTCGTGGCTCATTAGCACTCCACTCAGGGTAGAGCCGAGCACAGGTGTCACTTGACAGGACCATTAAGAAAATGGATGACCCTCCGAAACAGCATCCAGCAAGGTCACGACGCCCTGATCGCTGCACTGTGGAGCTCTTTGGGGCTTATTTCTCTACTTTAAGAACCGAAGACAAATATTTTCAGGACATTCTTGTTACTCTTGCCAGATATGGACAAAAATACAGTCAAATTAATTTCTTTAGAATATATAGATCTTAGTATTGCGTAGCTAATAGTTTCTTTATTGCACAACACAAGTTTTAATTTTAATTTTCAATGTTGAGCCAATGGAATCTAATGGAGTTTGTCTCCCCCTACAGTTAGTTTAGTGAAGCACAGCTGAAAATGGCCAGAAACCTTTTTATTCACAAAAAACCTCTATCCAACTCACCTCAAGGGGATATTTTATATATATATATATATATATATATATATATATATATAAAAATGAATGACTGAATAGTTTTTTATTAATGTGTCTTGCATAAACACTGTATGCCCAGCTCTAGTGGGCTTTTAAGACACCAAAACAGAACATCAACAAAAGGACCAGACGGTAGGTACAATATACGATACTTAAACTTATCTAAACAAACAACTTTGCCGCCTCATCCGGGCTTTACTCACAGAAGTAGCCAATTTAAACACATTAAAATTTAACAACCATTTCATCTTGTCGTCATCACTGATTCGAAACATTTCCGGCATTTGAACAAACAATTTATCCATCAATACATTTCTAAGGTCATCGTACCGAGTACAATATAACACAAAATGAGTTTCACTTTCAATCTCTCCTAAATCACACAGTCTACAGAGTCTGTCCTCTTCAGGAGTTTGAGTGAACCTACCAGTTTCTATTGCCCAGGGAAGGATGCCAGTTCGCAGCTGAGCCATCAAAGATCTTTGGTTCCTTGTCAGATTTGCCTTAACATACAACTCAGTTTCAAATCCGTCCTTAATTTGAAACTAAGTTCTTAGCTTTGGCTTTGCCATAATCCCAGCCAACCATTTGTGTTTAAAATTTGACATTAAAATTGATCTGATGGTTTTAACACTACAGGACAAATTATTCTGGAATACATACTGGAGTTGTGCATCAGCAAAGACAGTTTGGAGCTCTGCAGCCCAAGGAAACTTATTTTTACTCCATAGAAATACTTTTTTTGTTACTCTATTTTCAGGCAGGTTAATGAGTCGATTCCACAGTCTCACCATTTCACATTTCCTTTGGACTGATCCAGGGACCCAGCCCATGTCACCTTGCGCTGCCAGCACTGGGAAAAAATTTATGAAGGGATTGTACGGTTTTCTACCACGTCTAAGGCTGGGCTCTGCATGCCCCCCCCCCACAGCCCAGCAGCATAGTTTAAGACAGGCGACACACAAGCGGCATACAACTGGGAAAATATTCCATAACCAAGATCTTTTACAGATTTTTGACTTGTTTATCACAGAACACAGGGCTCTACTGGCTGAAGCAGCTAGGATCTTAACTCCTCTGTTAAACATCACAAATTCATCAAATACAATTCCTTGATACTTATACTCGGCTACATACTCAAGAATGCTATTGCCAAAAGTAAGAACCTCTGTGCTTCGTGTAGTAAATCCTTTCCTGAAATGCATAATTTGTGTTTTTGTTTGATGTAAAACAAGTATCCATCTACCAGAATAGTTTTGTAAAACATTTAACATTTTCTTTAGATCCTCTTCAGTTTCAGCCAGTAGCGCTACATCGTCAGCATAGAGCAAAATACCGACAATCACAGTGTCTAGGTGCACTCCTAGGTTAATATGTTTCATTTCAAGAGCCAAATCATTTATGAACGAAGAGAACAGGCATGGGGACAGAGCCCCAAAGGGGATACGCAACCACCCAATCTGCTCATCAATTACCTGCACACAGTCCATACAGTTTGTATACAGGGACTTCAACGCCGAGTAGAACTTCCCGTTTAAATTTAAAAGATCTCTATTAACCCAGTCAAAGGCCTTTTTAAAGTCCACAAAGCAAACAAAAGTGGGTTTATTTTCAGGTAATCTGGTTCTGACTATTGTTGATATCGAATAAATGGGATCAATACATGACCTATGTTTTCTAAATCTATTTTGTTTATCTACTACATACTCTGTTGTTTCCAAAGAGTAACTTAATCTAACAGTTAAAATACTAGAGTAAATCTTATAAACAGTACTAAGGAGGCTAATTCCTCTGTAGTTAAGAGGTATGCGAGGGTCATCTTTTGCTGATTTGGGAATAGGCTTAATGATTGATTTATACCACGTAGAGGGAACAATAGCATTATCAAAAAAAATTTTTAATAAAACAAAAAGCATACGCCTAAGATATGGAGACTTTTACACCTCATTTTGAATTTCCTCCACTCCCATAGCTTTCCTCAGTTTGGCCTTTTTGAGAGCATCACTCACTTCTTCTAAAGTAATATCAAAATTCAAATACATATTTGATCGGCTGTCATCACCCATAATTGATTCAAGATTTTCTTTTACTTGAACTGCGAGAATACTAAAAGCAGGGTCAAAGTCTTCAGTATTTGTCAGACCTAAATATAAATTTGAGAAATCATGTTCCCATTTTTCAAGCACTTGCTCTTTTCTCAGCTCCACTGCACCATTTTTCGTAATAACTTCCATAGGAATGGTCTTAATTCTTGGTGGTCCCAATCTATTAATCTCTCTCCAAAATTGTTGTGGATTACTTGTTTGTAAATGGTCAAGTTTTAATGCTTGACCCTTATTAAACTTTATTTTATAAAATCTTACATATTTGTTAGAAATTGACTGTTTCTGCTTATAAGTTTCCCTCAGATCTTGTTTACTTTGAAGCACGTTACACCTAAGAAACTCTCTCTCTGCTGTTATTCGCTCATTCCATAACTTTTGAAGATGGGCATTCCAAAAAGGCACCCTTACATATATATATATATATATATATATATATATATATATAATATATATATATATATATATATATATATATATATATATATATACACAAAAATATTTATTGATGACCTTTTAACAATCATATCATATACAGTATATACTCTATCTTGCAGAAGTAATCATGACCCTCAAAACGTTTCATAAACCACAAACTTGAATATATTCTGTTTGAATTGTACGTGATAAATCAATAAAAAGGGAGAATGATTGTGAAGGGAAAGGTATATGTGGCTTTCCATCAGCTAGCGACATGTAGAAACTCAAATTTTCAATAGGATTTACTTCTGGACTTTCAATGGGACTTTCTGACACATGTGGATGTTTTGACCTTATCAATTCCAATGTATTTCCAGTTGTATGTCTAGGAGGAAGGTGGGCCTCTGTCCCACCCTTAATGAATTTGTAGCTCCCAACAGGTTTTCTTCCTGGATTACTCTATATATAGACCCTCCAACATTCCTGTCCCGAAAGCTTGATACTGCCTTTTATGTTTAGAGGGGAGCATGGTGTTTCCATGGTGATTTACCTTCACTTTTCCCCACCAAAAACATTTTGCAGGAAAGTCAGGAAAAAAAAAATCATCCCATCTGACCAGAGCACTTTTTTCATTTAACAATGACTTTCTTTTCCCCATCCCTTTATAAGGGTGAGAGCCTTGGTTTTGTTTCACAACCTAATCCTGCTTTAAACATCTTCACAACTTTATAATGGCCTGACTCTGTGCTGGCTGGTTTTCATATTGCTGATTATTCTTTAATTTTCTCTAGCAAACCTCTTTAGCCTTCAGAGGATTTATTTATAATGAGGTTAAATTACACAGAGGGCATCAGTTTGCTAATTATATAACTTCTGAAGGCAGTTAGCCCCATAGTATTTTTTAGTTGGTATCCTAGTAAAGGAGACTGAACACAAACGTGTTTTTATATTTAAAAACATTGAAAGACTTAAATATTTTTCCAGATACTCAATGAAATCTCACATACAGTTTCAGTTAAACACATTTAAGTTTGTTGTTGTAAAGTTAAAACATGTGAAAAAGCTCAGTGGGTATGAATATTTTTGCAGTACACTGTACTATAGGCTACTTCATATAATAATGTTTTTCTTCACGCTGGAGCCATAATATCAAGCTGGAAAATGTAAAGCCAACAATCAAAGCCACATGAAACAGACCTGATTATCGTTTATGCCGGTGCATCATAAATTCATAGATATGGGTACAATGTCAGAAAAGGATTCGAGATATTATGATATTTGTCCCTCTAATTTGGAACAAATCAATAAATATCTGCAAGACTAAAACAGGGATTAGGATGTCTGAAAGCTGCTGAGGATATGGGAGGGAGGAGCAGTGGTCTCCAGAAATCTCTCTTAACATCTACTCGTGTTTTCTTGCCTTAATGTTTGTAGGAAGGCTGCTGTTATGGGGTGTTTCCAGAACTGTAAACAGAGAGCTGGGTACATTGGCCTGGAAGGTAGGATGATTAAAGCTGAAGGTCATGTGGAGGTTAGAGGTTTCTACCCGGAGAGGTTGGAATTAATTCCACTGTTGCCAGTTCAGCCTCGTTCATCAAATGCCTCACTATTCGTCCCATTCCAGCACTCATCAATCTCCTGCATCCATCTTCTTCCCCCACCCCACACACACTTTACTTTCCCAGCTGAGTCAACACCCACACACTCCATTTATGTGGTCTCTGTATGTGTGTGTATTTGTGTGCGTCTTCTCATTTAGCTATTCTATTAAGGACTCTCTCTGGCATATTTACTAACCTTCTGAGGACCAAAAGGCCTTACGGGGGCCAAAGCCCAGTCCTAATGCAGTAGATCCCCTTTTTTAGGGTTGGGTACATAGGTATGATGTGAATTAAAGGGGCATTTTTTTTTATTTTAAACCTGGATCTTATTTTTAGCATTAATTAATTAATACATTATTTTACTCACCAAGACAACTTTGGAGCCACTTGGAGTCTTTCCAAAGAAGTTTATATCCAGTTGTGATCAGCGTATATCCATAACACTGTGTTCCCGATACTCTGGCTGAGTTCTTGTAAGAGCTTGGGGTTCATCAGTCTTGTTAGCTAGTGACCTCACAATGACCATTAATGTTGGTGGATGAGATGGTTAGAACATCCTCCTTCTCTGTCTTCCCTTTGCTCCTGCTCTTCTTCCACATCTCCTTCTCAACTCACTAGAGGATATGTGGCTTCAGCTGAGGTATTATAACAGTTTATACATTGTCAATCAGCTGCTTCTGACTGTAAACCACCTTGTTACCATAATAAATTATCAAAAAGTGAAAAATTAAATGCAAAAATCCTTCTAACTTCACAGCATTAAAACCTACAAAGTATACTACATACAAATCTTTTTTTATAAAAACAGGAGAACCAACGTCCAAAAAAAAAGAAACTCAATATTTACCCAACAGAGCTACTCCAACATGCAGCCACCAAGAGCCATGCAATTTTAGAATCATTACAATGAATCGAATGATCAATTAAAATCAAGTGTGTGAGCATCTAAGCAATATTGACCTGTTTGAAGAGTTTCAGTCAGGTTTTACAGCTTATCACAGCACTGAAATGGCACTGGTTGAAGTTATTAATGATATTCTCATTACATCTGACGATGGAATTGTGGCTGTTCTGGTTTTGATAAATCTCAGTGCTTGTTTTCACGCAGTTGATCACAATATTCTCTTAGAAAGGCTTGGTCATCTTGCAGAGAACCAAGGAACAGCACTAGGGTGGTTTAAAACACAATTCAGTTTGTTCACGTAAATGATAAATCTTTATACTTTATTCTTTTTAGTATATATCTCCTTCCATTTGGTAAAATTCAATTCAATTCAGGTTATATAAATAGTGACAATTCACAAGTGATGCCATCTCAAGGCATTTTACAAAAAAGTAATTTCAATATAATTGTACAAACATTCCAGTTAAAAGTTTTCTATTTAAGGAATCCCATGAGATTGCCTTGAGTCATTGATGTGAGGTTGTCCCCTGGACATGCAGACTCCAACCACAGCAATCCCTCAGTAATCCCTCATACTGAGCAAGCATGTAGTGACAGTGAAGAGGAAAAACTCCCCTTTAACAGGAAGAAATCTTTAGCTGAACCTGGCTCAGTACAAGTGGTAGGGCCGTGCAGAGACTTTGAAAGGGGAAGGTGCTCAGAGTTCAAAAAAAGGAACATATAATAAGAATAAAAATGGCTTACAGGAACATAACCAATATCCATCAATAGAATATAGAGTATCACAACATAATATAACAACGTCATCAGTAGGGGACCATGCAAAACCAAAGTACCCTTTGTTTTTATCTGATGGGGTTTGATATTGCTGTTGAGACGCTGCTGTTGGGATGTGATGATTAAACACAAACATAAAAAAAAACATAGGATAGCTGGTAGTTAATTAAACAAGTTTTATAAAGTACATAATGGAATAGTTAGTCTTGAAGCTGTGTCTCACTAAATAAATCCTCATATCTTCCTGATTAACCTCCACAGCAACTCAGGTGCAGCTTTAAAGAGATATTCCACCCTTAAATAAAAACGTGTCTGTTGCCATATTCCTCAGAGTTAGATAAGTGATTAAAAGCATTTTATTATCAGCACAGTAATTACCCTGATCTGGCAGCAGTCTGTCCGCTTCAGCTTAGCATAAACCAATGTAAATTAATGGGAACTACTAGCATAGAAATGTTTACTTAGGGTAGGAATTTGAGTGTCAAGACAGCGCAGAGGGGCTAACTCTACTTTTTTTATAGTAGTGTTAGCTACTCTAAGGGATTTTATTTTTTTTTAGCAGCACATTCTTCAGCACATAGCAATGAGGTAAAATATTAATAAAACAACAACAATTTTATATATTGAAATAATGCATATTTGGATAAGGTTTATTAGTGTTTTCACATGTATAAATATCAATTGTGGGGTTTTATGGTTTATCGAATAGTGGCACATCTGGCTTTTCATTATAGCACAACGAAGTGCTCAAAATTAAATAAAGAAATCAAACGTTTTGAAATATGTCTACATTAACAAACAACAAAAAAATATGTAATGTGAAAGTGAAATTGTGAAAAAAAATCTCTGGTCCCAACCTTTGACCCTGATTTGCAGATGTATTCATTCAACTGAAAAACATCCTTTAGGAAAAAGAGAATAGACAAAAAAGAACAAAAGGAACTGGTGTAAAAGTACCTTCTATATTAAAGTAAGTAAAACGTTGACAGCAGCACATGGAGGATGTTCGGTAACTGGGAGCATCATCAGAATCGATGCTCCCCATCCAACAGGGCATTGTATCTGAGCAGAATAGGAGTAGCCTCTATGAAGAGAAAAACACTGAGAAGAAACAAGGTTAACAGCAGATATAACAACAAAAAAATACATCTGACAAGTAGTAGCCCATAGCAGCCTAACTACAGAGATAGCTCTGGATAACCTAAGTCATTTTAACTATAAGCTTTATCAAAAAGGAAAGTTTGAACCTGGCCTTAAAAATGCCTCATGGACTAAAACTGGGAGCTGGTTCCACAGGAGAGGAGCCTGATAACTAAAAGATCTGCCTCCCATTCTACTTTTAAAAATAATAGAAACTACTGGTAAGCCAGCAGTCTGAGAGTGAAGGGCTCTGTTAGGAAGATATGGAACAATCAGATCTCTGGTGTACAAGTATCTTCAAGTTCATAGGTATCTTCTAGTTGTCCCTGTACTCAAAGGTATCTGTAGACTTTATTTGATTATGCTAAATATGATCTCCTGTTGTATTTTGCCTAATCTTAGATAAATTTGAAACATGTTTTTATTTTCCTTTTTGCCTTTCTGGTTTGGGTTTTCATTTAGGCAATTATTTTAGATGACTAGCATATCATTGTCTGCGTTTCTTTACATGTTTACCCCTGGTTAATTTAACTTTAGCTCAGTGTACACTGTTTTTCTCACCTCTTTAACACTTCTTTTTTGCAATCACATTACTGATTGAATTCCAGACAATTGTTTTCTTGAACACAAGTCTTTCACTTCATTATACAGTTTCACATATTCAGTAACACGAATCATTGCTGTTGGGTGACTTTGCTTTCTATTGTTATTTTACATCCACTAGAAAATAATTTGCCACAATCATGTTTAATTTCCACCCAAAATTGGATTGATGAGGTCTGTAACGTTGGAGTACCCAAATCATTTTCATTATAATAACATAACATCTACAAGCCACGTACATTTGAATCTACAAAAACAGAAGCATATTGCATTCTCTTGATAAATAAAATCAAAGCTCTTTTTCAGATTTAACAAGATTAAAAAAAATACCACTGTTTTGTTCCGAATTAACAAGATAAACTGTGGGGGACAGAAAATCAGATGGGGCAGTACAACTGAGCAAGCCCAATTTCCCTAACGGTCTGTGCAAAGTCAACCAATAATAACCATAATCAAATAAAGTCTACAGTTGCAAGTAAGATGTAAAGTCAAACTTATAATTGAGAAAAACAGCCTAATTTCAAGTGAATGTAATATGTCTCAGAAGCAAAATGCTTGTAAGCAGAACTAAAATCAACCATTAAATGTGGATACCACTTTAAATTGATGTATGATTTTTTTATTATTTTTTTATTATAGGTGGTAAAAGGTTATGTAAAGGCATGAGAAAAATTGAAAGCTGTACAAATGCTGCTTTATACATATTTACAAGAAAGAAAATACAATATTATATTTTTTATATTTCTGAAACAAAAGCAAAAGCGGATCCGAAGTCAAGTACCCTGTTTGTATGCCAAATTTGAGAAATATATCTGTTTCTGATAATACAACACAAACATATCAGTGTTACCACTTTTGCACCACATCTGAGTAAGGCGAATAAAATAACCAGCATCTGGTGTTGAAATCCAAACAATAATTATGTGTACGGAGGATTTGCTACCAAAAACTGGTTAATAATCATAATTGTATGTTGCATTTACAAGCTATTACCTCTGACTTAGATATAAATGGTTAATATTTAATAACCCCCCCAATTCCTTTTTACTGCCAGCTGGAATTACATCAACAATCAGAGCAGTAGTACTGTAGTATCATTGACGTTAGTGACTGTGATGGACGCTCTGTGCGTCAGAGCTGAGGCGGTGCAGAGAATGCCACTGTGAGGTCCTGAGCAGCAGCTGACAGGCTCTGTGATTAATGACGACAGGGTGTGGAGCTGCTCCTCAATTAGACGCCAGCTCTACCCGGCCTCACCGTCGCTGATGACAGATTGGACAGAGAGGCAGAGGAAGAGTACTTGGTCTTTCTCTCTCCCTTTCTGGCTATCCTTGTCTTCCGAACAAAACATTAACCTCAACTCCATGACTACCACCTCTGTGTTTAACATCAGGACACAATACAGAGTCCTCGGCATCCAACAGTGACCGCAGTGTTAAAGCAACCCAGATGGCGTGAACACATCCTTCATCAGGGCCTGTCACACAATCTCTGCTTCATTTCTCCGCACAGACCCCGTGATTGACTCTTTTACGTGCCTGTTTCAAATCCTCCCTCATTCATGTCTGCAGTCAGGCATGCCGAAGCACAATAAGATAATGATAATAATCCTGGCAGATAAACAAAAAAATAAAAAAACTCCAGCCTGAGTACTGGTTTGGGCGAGTTTTTCCAAGTCTAATTCTTATTTTAGCTGGATAGGAGGAGGTTTTGTCAGTTAAATGGGATTTGACAATACCTAGAATGGCTACGGTATAATAAAATAATACAAAACACCTAATACACACCAAAAGTATTTGTTTGTTCAGCATCATATTATTACTAGCTGTGTCGTTTTGTTGGCTGAATTTCACTATCTGTGTTTACTGTGTCCATCTTACTGTTACATTTCTATGTTTTTACGATTTAATGAATTATTCCTTCTTTTACTAAGTGCATCTAAGATAGAAGGACGGGTTGTGAAAAAGAATGCCTTCTGTACTAAAAGTTTTAATAGCAGTGCTCAAATAAACATTGAGACATACGCAACATTCTGATCTTGTGAGATTGGTGCATGCTTCACTATCACTCTATTGAGGTAACGTCCTTCAGTTTTGCAGGAAGTAGACTCTAGGTTGGAAGGAAACATACTGACCAGCACTCTAATCAGAAACGTGGCTGACTCGCTTCTCCAGGAGTTGATACAGAGACTGAGTTCATGCAGTTTGGAGGAAAAAAATGATTACTAAATACTATGTTTCTTTTTGGTTGGGCTGGTGGAGGCTTGACAGATGCCACTGTTTTGAATGCACGCCATCTTTGATATTGGTCAGTATGTTTTATTAAATAAATAAAATCAAAAACTCCGGAAGGACTCAGTCTCAACTTTGTTTAATAAGAAGCTATTTTTCCCACGACTATCCCGTACATGGCTTTATGCAAACTGCAAATCTCCTTTTATGACTTCTTCTCATCAATAGTGTTCCTCTCTCAACTATTTTATCCAGATTGATGTGGTGCACAACTACCAGTCCAATCAACAGACCCTTCTGTCTTAGGTGTGGATACCTGCAGCTCCTCTTGACATAAAGATAGGCTCCCAGTCTGGGTGTTTCTCAATGCCCAGGAACCTCATCTTGATGCCTTGGTCCCGCCCCGGGTTGCCTAGGAGATACGTCATCAGGGACAGCCAAGCGTGTTCCAATGTTCATATCCTGCGGAGGAATCTGTCCTCCGTTTGTTAGCCGTTTAGCTAACTGACCAAGGGTACATGCGAGGGGCCTTGATGCCTTCTCTCAGTCAAAGATTTCCCAGAATACAGCACGGTTGGAACCAGCTTCTTCGGTAAATTTCCATTTTAAATGCTAGTCAACTAATTTTAGATTTCGGGCTTGTATCTAAAATGTTTGTTTTAGTTATTTGTTAGAATTTTTTTGATCCAAAGCAGTTATAAATGGTTTGTTAGTTGCTAATTATACCATGGTTTGGGTGAATACTTGATTCTGATTGGCTGGAGACTGTATGTTAAAAAGTGATAATGTACACCTAGGAAAGGCGTCTTGTCAAATTGCCTGATGATAGTTCTGAATTATTGCGCTGGCTCAAATGGTAACGGAGACTCAACGTTATTTCACAGTTGACTCATCGCTGTAGCCACGTTGCTTGGCAACGCCTGTATACAGGAGATATTAAATAGTGCACTCGACTTATAGAAAAAAACCTTCACAATTTTAACTTCAAAACACATTAAAATATTATTAATTGATTAAATATTTCTTTCTTTGGTAAGTGACCATGGCATACGCAGGATAATGCCCTTCGAGGTGTCCATTATCAGAAAATATTGGACTTCTTGGAAGCAGTTCACGCCTCCGCGTCGTCCATTATTTTCTGATAATGGACACCTCGAAGGGCATATCCCTTGCGTAGTTGCAGCTTCGGTGGCTACCAGGTACTAATTTTCTTACACATTTGTTTTAACCAATATATACACAGTTAAATAAAGTAAAACAGTTGTTATACATTTCCAGTTCCATGGCTGAAGTAATGTTACTACGCTACTTTGCTACTATGACAGGAGGGAACTTAACAGAGCACGTAACGTGAGGTATATCTGTTCCATTTAACCATTTTATTTTACCAAGGAAGGTCAGTGTGCTCGTAAGCAATGCACATCGCCTACCCAGGCATCAACCCTTGACAGCAAAAATCATTTTTAAAAGTTTATTGAAATGATTCCGGAAAGAGAAGGTGATGTCATCAGGTGTGAAATCCTAACTGTGGAGATGAGTTGAGGTGTTTCTTATAGGTGGAAAGTAGGAGACCAGAGACTGAGGTTGGGTGGGTGCAGATGGTTGACGAGATGGTTGATCTAGTGTCTTTGTTGTGGATGGCGTTGGAGGGTGGACAGGCAGGAGAACATCTGAAGCAAGGAACTGGTGGGTGTTGCTAAGGAAACCAGGCAGGGGCAGTGTGGAGGCTGACCAGGGAGGAATCCAGAGATCAGAACAAGGAGGATCTTGACTTGAATGAAGAGTTGAGGACGATGTGGAATTCAGAAAAGGAGCCTGTGAGGAATATGAGGAAGGTTAATAATTATGCTTGTAAAAGATAATAAAATAACAATAGTCAAGGATTGGCCTGTTACCCTCACTTGGTGAGTGAACCATCTGGTGTCAGCCTCAGGGAACTGGTCTTTATTCATGCTGCAGCATTAATGAGTCCTGATCAGGCACACCTGGTCCAGCACCTGTCAGAAACACCCTGCAGAAAGGTAGTAAGACACACCTGCCATCCAAGCACACAACCGCTCACTCCCAACACCCCTGGGTTGTGTATACTTTCTAGCAATTTTATTGCACAGAATATATTTTAAGGGTATCCAGAATAAAGGGGGCCGAATAAACATGCATACCACACTTTTCAGACATTTGTTTGAAAATTTTAATAAAAAGAATGAATCCATTTCTGCTTTACAGTTATACCCTATTTTAAGTTGGTCTATCACATGAACCCCTCATATAATACATTTAACTGTTATGAAATGACAAAATGTGAAAAAAGATACTCGACTTTGATAGCGTCAAGCTCTTTGTCAGATCAGCTGTCTAGTGTTCAGCAAGTGAAATTGAATCTATCAGATGAAACCCAGGATGTCTTGACAATGAAAACTGCTGTAGGGAACTTTTTTTGTACAGCAAACTTTAAACAACAAGGCAAGGGTGTTTTGGTTTGGGTGATTATGGGATGAAATAAAAACAACTGTAAAAGCATAAAACACAACATTAAAGAGAACATTAAAGACACAACATAAGGGATATTTAAAACATATGATATTTCATCTATGTTGTACTGGAACATAGTCCCTCTACAGAGCTCAAGAGGTGAGAAGCAGAAAAGCTAATGAACCCCCTTTAAAAACAAGAGAAGAAATAGACGTTTCGTTTAAGGAATAATGTACTAACAGCACTTGCACTGTGTGAACAGTTGGATCTCATTTGTTGCTGTACTAGGGAATTGTGACCCAAGTTGTCACGGCTGGGAAAAAAAGTGCTTTACCTTGAAATCTACAATCTAGATTGTAGAAAATCTAGAAAACCAACCGCCAATAAGATTGCCCTTTGTCACTGATCCTGTTCATAACATTTATGGACAGGATTTCTAGGCACAGCCAAGGTGTTGAGGGGATCTGTTTTGGTGACCTCAGGATCGGGTCTCTGCTTTTTGCAGATGATGTGGTCGTGTTGGCTTCATCTGAATGTGATCTACAGCTTTCGCTGGACCGGTTTGCAGCCTAGTGTGAAACGGCTCGGATGAGGATCAGCACCTCCAAATCCAAGACCATGGTCTTGAGCCGGAAAAGGGTAGGGTGCCTTCTTCGGGTCAGGATGAGGTCCTTCCTCAAGTGGAGGTGTGCAGGTATCTGGGGGTCTTGTTCACGAATGAGGGATAATGGAGCGGGAGATCAATAGACAGATTGTTAAGGCGTCTGCAGTTATGCGGGCGCTGTACCGGTCTGTCATGGTGAAGAGAGAGCTGAGCCAAATGGCGAAGCTCTCGATTTACCGGTCGATCCACGTTCCTACCCTCATCTATGGTCACGAACTCCAGAAGGTGACCGAAAGAACAAGATCACGGATACAGGCGGCTGAAATTAGTTTCCTCCGCAGGGTGGCTGGGTTCTCCCTTAGAGATAGGGTGACAAGCTTGGTCATCCAGAGGGGGCTCAGAGTAGGGCCGCTGGTCCTCCATATCAGGAGGCGCCAGTTGAGATGGCTCGGGCATCTGGTCAAGATGCCTCCTGGACGCCTCCCTGGTGAGGTGTTCCGTGCACGTCCCACCAGGAGGAGGCCCAGAGGAAGACCCAGGACTCGCTGGAGGGATTATGTCTCCAGGCTGGCCTGGGAACGCCTTCTGAATTCGTTCCTCCTCAGGAGGAACGGATTCCTCCTGAGGAGCTGGCCCAAGAGGCTGGGCAGAGGCAAGTCTGGGTCTTTCTTCCCCCTGCGACCCGACCCCGTAAAAGCGGAAGAAGATGGATGGGAAAATCTACCAAAATCTATGGTCATCTGTCGGCCTTCGAACACAAAAGTACCACTTGCTTGCAATGATTTAGGTATGTACTGCCCCCTATCGTCAAGAAACTACACACTGTCGTGTGCAATATGCATTCGTTGCTCCTGCTCCATGCAGAGTCTGACTTTTTAAAGGTGAAGCTTGTCTAGAACAAAGCTGCCCCAGTCCTCAGATTTCCATATTCCATTGTTGAAATGCACTGCACTTTATCTTGGCCTATGTTAAATGTGTTAAATGGATTACCGTGCTGATTGAATAAAAAATGTGAAAAACACAAATTTTCTAAAAATATTTGAGAACAAAATAGCATTTATTCTTAAAATGTCATATATATATATAGTCATGGTATTGTACATGGTTTTTATATTTTATTGGCGTAACTGTACGCCAGGTGGAAAAGTAAGGATTCCAAATAAATAAACAGTTGAGTAATATGAGCTTTTTTTATGTTTGGCAACCTCAATTGTGTGGTTCATAAATTGTTATTAGGACATCTGAACACAACAGACAGCAGTATTTGCTCTGAAAATTGTAAACACCAGATTGGAAACTGATACAAGGTCCACAGTGTAAACATTGTGTATTTAACATTAGCCAGTGGTTTAAGGTAGCTGTTCTGAATGGTAGTTATTGTGGTATGCGGCACAGCAAGAACTCTGAGTTCAACAGATCAACAGACCGTCCCTAAACGTAAACTGAATACCAAAGTAGACTGAGATTCCTCAGTATTAACTCCTACACTCTGGAACACTTTTCCTTTTAAATTGTGTTCTTTGGATTCCGAGGAACTATTCAGGAAACAACTCATCCTTTTAAACTGGCGTATTAATAGCTTATGTACTGGTTTAGTGTTTTCTGTCTTTTCTGATTTGATCTTCTATTTATACAACACTGAGATGTCTATCTTGAAAGGTGCTATATAAATTATTATTAATAATAATAATATTATTATTATTAGTAGTAGTAGTAGTAGTAGTATTATATGGATGAGAAATCCTTGTGTTGTTTTTATTTGGAACAAAATCCTTTTTGTTTATGTTCATTATCACCTTGTGGTGAACAAGAGAGCAAGTACAGATGTGTTAAGCACTCAGTGAATTGAGGGGCGTCTTTGGAAAAAAAAATAGAAAAATCGAAATATAGTAACTGTCAGGTTGATGGCTGTTAGAGTATTAATTACTATAAGGTTAGCATGTATGTGAATTATATTTTTAGTTTGTCATTAATAAACTTATGTTGAATGTGGTGGCACAAACTTAAGACATGTCTTTCAGAGGCAGTAAAAATAGGTGCCAAAACAGACAACACAAACTATTTAATGTTTGATCAATCACACTGCGCCTGGAAGGGCTTATTTGGATGTTCTCCTCCCTATATTTGGAGTCTCCTGACAGAAATACCCACATTGAATATTAATCAATAGTAAAAGTGCTAAATGAATTGCACACTTCTTGCTCAGGGTTTACAGGTGCAATACTCTCTCCACCCTGTAGCAAATCAACAGCAGCATTTTTTTAATAAATTTCTTTGTAACGCTGTGTGGTTAGCGCCCGTTTTAACAAATGCAAACAGTTGATAAATTAGGAACATAGCGTTTTACATGCAGGCCAAGAAGCTTAATTTTGCGCTCAAGAATTGTCATTGTGACCTTTGGCTGCATCCTCTCCATGCCTGGCCTGTTGGTTTAGGTAGACTGCCATGTCTTGGTTGCATTGCAGTCCTGCCATACTTTTTCTACTATCAGATTATGTACTGAGCAGAGCTCTGCAAGATGATCAAAGCTTTGATATTGTTTTATAACTTTACCTTGCTCTAAACTTCTCCACAACTTTATCTGTGAGCTGTCAGCTGAGTTCCTTGTCATTCATGATGCCGTTTGTTCACTGTTCTTTGAGAAACATCAGAGATTTGACCTGTTTACTTATTACAAATTTGTTTGCTAATTTGGTGACTTCTGAGGGCAACTGGTTAAACCGGATTTTATTTAAGGGTATCTGGGTAAAAGAGGTTAAAAACAATGTACCCCAAAAGTTCAGGGGTTATCAGTGTGTTTGCAATGTATTACATATTTGTCTTGAGGTATGTTGAAGGAGGACTTTTTTTTTTAACCAGATTTTATGCTTTCGTTTTCAAATCATTTCAGAAGATGAGAATACCCGCCTTCTCTGTTTTACTCCCTCCTACATGTTCCTTTCTTGGAACTGTGAAACACCCACATGCCTGTGAATGTGCTTGAGGCCAGAAAAAAAAGGGAAGAAATTGGGGAGGGGACATGAGGACGGGGAGAGCCAAGGAGAGGGTGGGGAGGGAAACTGAGCTGATTATCCAAATACAGTCATTAAAGAGGAAATGTGTTTTTCAAGCTGTCAGGATGATTAATGAGTGAGAGCAAATCCTCACAAATGCTCTTGTTTAGTCTAACTGGCAGACATGATCCTGCCCATTGATTTATGGCAGGCCTGCTGTGTAAGACCATAGTGAGGTTATGGGGTGTGAGTCAGGAGGGGTTTGTGTGTACATGGATGAGGGCAAACCTTATGGGCGCGGGCATGTGTGCGTGTCTGTGTGTGTGCGCTGGTTTGGGGGTAGGTTGTGTGTTCACATGACCACAGGAGGCGAGGATCAGAGCTCAGAGGAACGCTGGGAGAAAATTCACCTCATCAGCTTTCACCCCCTGCTCCGACAAATCAACAGCACAAACCAGAGATGGTTAGCTGAGGCTCTTTTCTATTTATTTTATGGCTCCATGATTGAACTTCAACGGCAAAAAAAAAAATCAATGCTTCGCCCGGAATGAATCAAGCTGTTGTCCAGAGCTACTTAGGTTTTCATCTGTCATTTCTCAATATCCTTCCACACAGACCAGATTGGAACAGAATAAACAATAGTTCTCTCATTCCTCAACTGTAACCAATGTCCATCTATAGTTAATATAGACTTTGTTGTACCTAACCACTGTTTGTCATATAGGTCAGGGTAATAGTTCAAATTAAATGATCCTGACGTGTGCAAGGAAAAGTCTAACATTTTGGGTAATAAATGTATTTGCTTTCCTGTCAACAGGCAGAAAAGAACCCCAGTGCAGAAATCAAACAGCCTCGGCGTCCCAAATATTGCCTTAAAGCCTGGTATGAGTTAGCTAACCTCAGTGCAAACCAAAAGCTTGTCCTGGCCTTTGGGGTGTATTTTGATTCGTTCTACTGTTTTCTATGTTTTTAGGCTAAACAATGAACCCATTTTCATTTCATTTCTGTTTATGATTTCTAAAAGTACATTTTAATAACTCTTTCTTAAAGAGATAGATCTTTTTTTTAAGTAGGCTAATGCTGGGTAAAGTTATTATCAGTCAGTTCTCTCACCTATAACAGAAACCATCCTCACACCAGTGGAAGTTAGATGCTCTAGCTGGTTTCAGCATTTTAAATCAACTCAAACCTTTGCAACCAATGGATACTCCTCATTACCTATAAGTCAATGAGTTCAGTGACTCTCTACTTTCATCAACAAGGATGTCTGCAATATTATTATTTTCATTTCTACTGGTTTCTTGATTAACTGACACACCAACACTGTTTATAGATGGTGTCTACACAGTTTAGGGTCTAGGCAACACACTTCTTGAAGCATATTTCTTTTACCCATGACCACTTTGAGTGGAAACTTTTTAAATCAAGATACTAAATAATCTAATTAGCCTTTCTTTACACCAATTGTGAATTGTTATATTACTTTAAATAAGTTTTGTTGGACAACAGTGTTTTGGAAGTCCACACCAGCCAGTGTGCATCTCAAAACAATCTCAATTTCTGTGCTCATCTACAAATTCTCTGGCTCAGATTTTCATCTGCTTTCATACAGTCATCCCAGTCACTTTTCTTTGCATATAATTGATCATTCTTCAGTTTACCACCACTATTAATACTTAGAAGTATCTGTTTGATTACAGTTCTTCATCTTAACTTAAGTGTGTTGGTGGTTTTACCAAGTAATTTGATTGGACAAGAGACTTTCCAAGAGTGCTGATATTGGAGTACAACAGCACTGGAACTTTTTTCAAACAGTATCACTCCGCCATACGAGAGTTCTAATGTTTGTATTTGAAATGTTTGTGTGTAGGAAATTTTTGTGTTGCCTGGCAACAGCCTTTTCTCCCTTCCGGTTGGAACTATTTGTGTTGGTGGAGCTAAATAAATGATTAAATAAACAATCAAATCATGAGCTGATTATGCTATTTTTAAATAATAAAATGTGCTTGTAGAACTGTTGTATAATTAAGCAATATCACATGAGAGGTCGTGCTGTTGTGCGGAATATCAGCACTGTTGGGATTATCTGCTGCTTCGTGCCTAAGACCAAATCACACCAGAGCTGATATTCGGCAAAACAGTGTGATATTGCTTAGTTATACAACAGTTAGTTCCAACCAAGTAATTTGATTGGACAAGAGACATTTCATAAGTGCTGATATTACAGTACAACAACAGCACTGGGACTTCTTATAGACAATATCACTCCGCTGTACTGGCATTAATGGTGTGTTCACATTGCCCAAATGTCAACGCCAAGAACAGCAAGCTTACACGTTAAGTCTATGGTTGAGGGCATCAGAGTCTCTGTAGTGCTTTGTGTGCTTTGGCTGCAGCAATTTTTAAAACTTTTGCTGCTTTCCAGGCTTCAAAGCGCCAAAAGTTAGCTTAGAAGAATCTAAGCTAGCTGAACCTTCACCTCCGTCCCCTGAGCATCAACCAATCAGGATGTGTCCCTTTAGTGACACTACCCAACGTCGACACTGTCTAGCAAGCCACGATTCACCATTGTTTATAACATCCGGCAGAGAAAACCCCACCTACGCACTTTGCTAGCTGCAACCTTAAAAATGTATAGGCCTCAAACCATAGTTATTGTTATTTCTATGGTTTCAATCTAGTACGTTTGTGACTGTTTTTGACGGCTACAAAGCATGCGGTGCGTCTATGTTTGAAATGTTTGTGTTGCCTGACAACAGCCTTGTCTCCCTTCCAAATGGAACTATTTGTGTTGGCGGAGCCAAATAAATGATTAAATAAATCATAATCTATTGTTGCTTATTATTGTTAAAAAATAAAATGAGCTTGTAGAACTGTTGTATAAAAGCATTTCACTCTCGAGGTCGTGCTGTTGTGTGGAATATCAGCACTGGTGTGATTTTCTGCGGCTTCATGCCTAAGACCGAATCACACCAGTACTGAGATTTGGCATGACGGCTTTCCCTCTTGTGAATTTTTGTAGCATTACTGCCCTTTATTTGACAGTTTCTTGACAGCTGTTTTGAGGAATGTAGCCTATGGGGTGTCTGCTCTACCGCTATACGACATGCAACACCCCACCTTAATGTTCTTGAACTTAGTAATTTTTTTAAGTTGTGTGAAAGTCATTAGATATATTGCATTTTTTGAATGATTTACACACTGAGCAGAACACTTTTGTTAAAGAAATAACAGTAAATGTGAGGGCACGGAATCCAATTGAAGGAGCTGGATTTATTTTTTGAGTTCTCTGATCCTTGTCTCAAGGAAATTTCAATCAAACGCAACTGGACTTGGTAATTTGTCTTGGAAGACGTTTCACCTCTTATCCAAGAGGCTTCATCAGTTCATGCTCGCCGCTGACCAGGCTGGGACTGAGATAACCATGACCTTGATGAATGAGAATATTCACAGGCTTCTCTGATCCTTCATTACAAAACAATAACCTTATTACAAACATTTCTGTTAAACGCCCAAAACCATTGCTTGGCTACTTTCTTGAGTCCAAGAGGTTAAAATCAGTCGATTCTGAGGCGCTGTGTTGGAGTGTTTTTATCGTTAGGGTTTAGATTTGAGGCTGCACAGTGGCGCAGTGGTTAGCACTGTTGCCTTGCAGCAAGAAGGTTGTGGGTTCGTATCCCGGCCCAGGGCCTTTCTTTGTATGTTCTCCCCATGCATGCGTGGGTTCACTCCAGGTACTTAGGCCCACACCTAAGGTGGGTGTGTGTGTTGTCCTGTCTGTCTCTGTGTGGCCCTGTGATGGACTGGCGACCTGTCCAGGGTGTACCCTGCCTCTCACCCGTTGACAGCTGGAGATAGGCACCAGCCCGCCCGCGACCCCTGGAGGACTAAGTGGTTCAGAAAATGGATGGATGGATTTAGATTTGTTCGGGAAGATTTTTTAATCTTACTAAAGAAATGCAAGACGGGAAAATTGGTTTATTACCCTCAATCATACGTTTTTGTGTTAATAAATGTGGATAAACTGAACTCTTAATTTAAAATAATTTTAATCTGACATAGTTTCTGGCACAGCTCTGACAGAAAGTCCCTGCGCACCCAGACTGCTTAGCGGTCCAGTCCAGATGGATCACTAGCAGCTGTTGGCCCTACAACCTCTTCCCTCAGCACAGCCATTAAGCCAACTTCCTGCAATTTCCCCATTCTTCCTCAGTTCTCTCTGAAGTCCACAGTGATCGCTTTCCCACACCCCCACAGCTCAGCGATGCACCACACTGTACATGATCTGTAGAAATGTCCTGAGCCAACGCGAGCACTTTCACAGGACCTATTACCATGTCCACCCACATGTGCACTGATACACTCAGTCGCAAACGCACACGTCCGCTAATTGGTTTCATCGTGCAGAAAATAAGGCATATTTTTTCTCTTTTTTTTCATCCCTCAAAATAGATTTAAGCATCTCAGTTTAGATGGCTCTGTAACCATTTCAGATGATAAGGCAAAAAAGAAACAAAAACAATGTGTTTCCAGGTGTTTGAGACCAATGCTGCATTCCAGTTAACCTTTCCGAGTCGGAAAGTCGGAAATCTCGCAGTTGTCTCGCGTCATTTCACCGAGACACGCCCCCTTTAGGTCGGAATATACGAGCTCCAACTCGGACCTCTGAGAGTAGACCGAGTAGAAAGTACACATCAGAGAACAAAGATGGCTGCGCCAGTATTTGATATTGATATTTTCTTTGTATTCACACTGTTGGTCATTTTAATGTCGTTTTTGAATGCTCTTACACACTTGACTACATTTCTGCCTTAATCCGGTCACCAATTTATGCATTGCACGGCCTTGCTGTGCGTGCAAAACACTGTACAGCTTTGTTTTTCATGCTGGTCTGCTGAAGATGCTATGCCGCTAACAACAATAGCAATAACTAGCCCGACCCTCGAGAGCTGCTGCCTTCAAGCGTCCATGTTGATATTTTTCAGCAATAAGGCAGTTAACTGTGTTTTACATGATGAAAAACAGAACATTATAAACTAATGAAAGGGGAAATCCTACATCACCATAGCAAAATAAAGAGAAGAACTGAGAAGCTTCGATCCAGACTAGAATAAATTATTTGAAAACTTACGTTTTTGGAGTTACGATGTGTTTGTGTGACAGCAGCAATATTCACTTGGGTGCCTTTCACATAGAAACTCTGACATCCCACTGAAGGTTTATCAAATCCTCAAGGTCTAAGTGTTCCCTCTGTAAAGATAAGAACTATTCAGGCTATGTCTGGAATACTGAAGAGGACATTCTCCAAATCACCTGAGAAAAGGACTTAAAGATGGGTCATCTTAAAGGGTTATATTCCCTACTTAATAATTTGCTGAAACATTGTTTTGGCTAAAATAATGATTAGTTTATTATAGTTTTACAGCTGCCAGGTACTGTAAATGAAAAAAAAATTGTTTTTTTTAAAGAGCTTAATAAATTGTTCAATCAACGTGGGAATTTTGATTGTATTTATTTTGACTCTAACTCTTCCGATGAACATATTTTGACATCATATTTCAGAGTACTGACCCCTTAGACCTCATAACTGTGAGTATGTGTAGTCACATGCCCCATAGCAGTGATTAATGGCCCACAGCCCTGCTTTCTTGTACTTCCTTCCTGTCCATGCGTGCCTCATACATCATCACACCTCACCCTAAGTGACGCTGGCAGGCGGCAACAGCTCCTGCTTGGCCCCATGGCCGCAAACAAACCATAACAACCTTGATATGTTGATTCTGACATACACTTAGGAAACTTTGGAATCTTAAAATGTCAGGAGTGCAGTAATGCAAGTTCTAAAAGCTTTGTTGTGTTCTGATCTGTGGCTTGTAATAGAACTGTTTTCATATATTAATCTAGCTCCCTACATTGAAGCATTTTGTTTTAGTGTTTCCATTTTCTTGTGACTGTTGAAGGATGCTGCCTGAAATGTAAAAATTACATATTGGTCTATAATGGGAGCTGATTGATTTATCTGTCTTTAAGATTAATCTTAGGGGAGGTTTAGTGTTAGACTTGAGTCACCAAAGTGCATAGGTGTGCTTTTTGAGATAATTATATGGATAAAAAAAACACCATATCCTTTAAAAGATTCTTCACCATTCAGTCTGACAGTTCACCAAAACCCCACAGAAAACCGAATAAGGATTAGTGCTCCCCAAGATGTCCCAAATATGTCTAATTCGAGTCTTCAAAAATGTCTTCCTTCTGACATGTCTTCCAAGACAATGTCCTAAACTGGTTAGACTTTAATTAGAGTAATAAAGAATAAAAATAATAAGTTATATAATTATCTGCTGGGCAAGCAAAAAAACACTTGAAATATTTAGCTCCATATTTACCGCCATCCGTCTTCTCATCAGCTCTGACAGCGTCCACTGTCACAGCTGAAGAGCATCTTTGAAATGTACTTACCAGCAGCATGCAGGTCACTGTGGGGATGGTATGTGTAGGGTGATATATAGTTTGAGTTTACTATGGCGGCCAAAAAGTGCCATTTTGATCTTATCTGACCAGAGCACCTTGTGCCCCTGACATGGAAATATGTTGGATGTGCTCCCAAGGTGGCATGAGAAACAGAACGTCTCATAGCCTGTTGAAAGAGTTTCTACCACCTGAGTGATGGAATTCTGCAGCTCTTCCACTTAGCAATGTGCTCTTGACTGCTTCTCTGAATTATGCTCCCCTTGCCTGGTGTAAGAGTTTTTCCTCTGGCTCCTCCTGTTACATGACAGCTCTGATGTTGCTCTGCCCTGATGCATGTATATCCTTAGCCAGGCTGATTTAACACCTGCTCCAAATCATCTCCTAATGTGTGTACTTAACCACTGTGCTCCCTTCCTTCCAAGCCAGTTCATCTTTGTTGCAACCAGCAAGCGTTCCAGCCAATTTTCCCCTGTTCAATCAAGTCTCTAGTGATTTTCAAGGCTTTTGTGCTTTTGACTCTGCTCCTGCCCATTGATATGAATTCCACTGCCCTTCTTGACTGATTTCCTGTGTGCCGATTTTTGGATGCAAGATTAAACCTTCTCATTTCTTGAACTCTAAGTTGTCATTTGATTCCAGCCTGCCTGGTTCCTATCACACCTTCAACAAGGAGACTTGCCTTCCTAATGAACTCTTACTACCTGATTCTTTTATCCGGTCTAGTGTATTAATCAAAACTAGAAAAGCAAAAACTTTTTTATATCCATTTGATAAAGGATTAACCCCTCATATGAAAATCTAAAGCAGTCAAGCAAAGGGTACGCAGCTGTGGCTGGTTGGACACTCCTCAGAACAGTGATCAAAAAAGCACAGAATGTCCGCTGTCTCCTTTTGTCCTCTTTGGTTCCTCCTGGAACTATTTAATTCAATACAGTGTTCTACAATATTCTGTTATACCCTACACTGGCCTACACTGCATTAGGTTGACCCAACATGTTTACATTTAGTTCACTCAACAAAATTCATTATGGCTAAATCAACCCAAATCAGTTGGGTGGAAATGTTTTTTTGTTTTTGAGTGCACATAACACAGCATGATGCTGCCACCCCCTTGCTTCCCAATTGGGTTGGTGCGGCCATCTGACAAGTAACAGAAAGAAAAAACTTTAAAATCAGACCTGTTACAGTTTTAGACATAGCCCTTAAAAATGTCTATTAAACTTATGTACTGAATCTTTCAACATATGTTTCTATATTAACAATAAATGACTCTTTAGATCATTTTCAGTCTGGCCATCACAGCACTGAGACTGCCCTCGTCAAAGTTTCAGTGACATCCACATCAATACAGACGACGGCAGAACCACAGTCCTGGTTCTGTTGTCCATCGGAAATTTCTCATCATAAAAAATAGAAATCACATGTGGGGTCCCCCAGCGCTCCATCCTGGGACCCCGCCTGTTCAATATTTATTTGCTCCCACTAACCAAGATTATAGCAGCCAATAAGATTAGTTACCATAACTATGCAGACAACGCTCAGCTATACAGCACATTGTCACCAGGTGACTCTGGTTGTATCCAGACCTTAAAGGAATGCACTGAACAAATCAACAACTGGATGTCCCACAACTTTCTCTAGCTAAACAGAAACAACACGGAAATAATTATTTTTTGACCTAATCACAAACGATCAAGAGTCAGCACACAGCTTCAGCTAATACAACTAAAAACTACTCATCAGGCACGTAATCTAGGTGTAATAATGGACTCAGACCTAAACCTCCAGGATCCAGGTCCTTACCCTGGCTACCTGTAGCTCAGAGAATATACTTTAAAATACCTCTACTAGTTTATAAATCATTGAACGGTTTAGCACCAAAGTATGTTGGAGATCTGCTGTCACTATACCAACCCAGCAGACCACTCAGGTCCTCCAGCTCTAGCTTACTAAACATTCCTAGAATTAGAACTAAACAGGGAGAGGCAGCTTTCTGCTTCTATGCTCCTCAAATCTGGAACAAACTTCCAGAAGAATGCAAAAATGCTGAATCGTTAGGCTCCTTTAAATCAAAGATTTAAACTCTATTATTCAGAGCTGCCTTTGAGTCCTAAATTGTATTTTTTTTTATCGCTCTTTGATTCTCGTTTTATTTGTATTCTTATTTTTTAACTGATTGTGTTTTATCTGTTTTTAATCTATATTCTTTTGCACAAATTTGTTATTTATGCCTTCTCTTTTTATTGATGGATTATTATATTTTATTTGTTTTTAAATTTCATACTCTTCCATAATTTTGTTTTGTTATGCTTTGATCTTCTTTATTTTTCATATTTTTATCATGTAATTGGTTGCATTACCACTGAATCATATAAAGCCCCTTGAATTGACTTCCCTTGCCTTTATTTGCTCCACTGATGAGGTTATGTCGACAGGATTTGTTTGTCTGTCTGTCTGTCTGTTACCTCAAAAATTTGTACTCAAA
Organism: Apricaphanius iberus; assembly: GCA_028564705.1. Taxonomy (NCBI): domain Eukaryota; kingdom Metazoa; phylum Chordata; class Actinopteri; order Cyprinodontiformes; family Aphaniidae; genus Apricaphanius; species Apricaphanius iberus. The sequence continues at coordinate 647,189 of JAPXFQ010002128.1, forward strand.
TTTTGATTACATTTTTCGGAAATGTCCGCAGTGGGACCAGAGACAAGTGATTCAATTTTTGGGGTGAACCCTGATCACTGTCTGGGAGGACTGAGCTGCCTTGAAGGAGGTCTGCGCTCTCTGAGTACTTTTCTAGTTTATACAGCATTCTGATATACATGAGAAGTGACTGGGGAAAAAAAGAGACAGTAATAAGTATCCAGATCCAGTTAATACATCTCATCCATCAAAAAAAATAATAATTAAAAAAAAACCTGACTTGTCCAAACCCCTTTTGTCTGCTTCGCTTACACTTAATATTCAAAAACCGGCGCATAAAGCAAATATGCAAGCACATGTGATCTTGGTTGTCTGCTGACATGTTTTGGTGTTTTTTTTTTTAGGTCAGAGCGATAGAGACAGATTGAGTTAGAGCTGAGAGAGAAAAAAAAGTGGAGAAAAGAATGAGCTGTGGAAACACAGAGACTGAGGTGAAAGGAAAAAGACCAACAGGGAGACAGAGCGCAAGCTAGTCCTGCATGTGTGCTGGTTCCCAGCCCTGTCTGGGCCCTGTCAGCCTGTGATTTATGGCACCGAGACTGGGAGCAGTCTTCGCTGCCAGCTCGGTATTGTTACAACTGACAGCTAATGAGGCTGGACGGGCTTTCAAGCACGGCACTTAACAGAGGCCTCCAACTTCACGAGTCACAAGCTTTCCTCCTTCTTTTTTCTCCCTCTGCTCTCTTGGTCCCCATTTATTTCTTCTTCCAGGGTGGCAGCAACAGTGTGGCGAGCCAGCGCAACGTTTTCTGGGGGATGCGGGGAGAAAATAAGGCAGGCGACAGAGATATACGAGCAGCGTCCCGTTACAGCTGCACTTCCACTCTCTTCCCTCTGCACGCTATTAATGCCAGAGGCATGGGGGAGATGGGCAGGAAGGTGGGAGGGGACACAGGGGGAGAGATTCAGCTTCTGTGCTTCCTTACGCTCTACCTCTGAGTCCAAAATAATTCATCCCCTCAGCAATTACCCTGTCATGTTTGCAGACGTTGGAGTCGCCGTGTCTCTCCTTACTGTCTACCTGTGATTATGTGAGGGTGAGCTGTGTGAGGTTAGCTGAACTTTGCAATCTTGGCAGCGCGTGTTTTACCTTCAACACCCCTGGTCTGAGCTGCCCCGACCACATTCTATAATCGCAACCAGAGTCTCTGGCAGAGCCGCCTTCCCCTCCTTCCACCTCCTCCCTCGGCCCCTGGTTTCATGTCAGTCGTGATTAATGGCACTAGGGCCCCGGCGCGGCTTACTCTGCCACTTCCAGCAATGTTCCCCTGATACTTAATGAACTCTGACAAACTTCTTTTCCCTTGCTCCGTTGTTCCCTTTACAATCCCACCCCCCCTCCAGCCACGTTTAAAATGCATGACACAGAGCTGCCACAGCAGCACCTTGGGCTTAGCTCTGGCCCTTTGTGAATTTCTCAAGAGGCCGATGCCTAAAAATAAAGCGCTGCAGCCATTTAAGAGTCAGGCCTTTGGTTGTTAGCCTGGCATTGCCACACTAATGTGAAGGTTCGGATTTCTGCCAGGGCAAATGAAACATGTCTGCCCTGATTCCTGTGGCTTCCAGAAAACTTTGATTTGTAGCTCTTTAAATGGTTTGTCAGCAACTGCAGAATAAGCAAACAATTGTTTTCCATGTTGAAGAAGCAAGCGCCTGAATAAATGCAGCATTTTAGTTTTTCCTCTAAGGACAGCCGTCTGGAAATCAATGTCAAATCTGATGTAAGATAGCAGAACGAAACTCTGAAATGTTACAGTTTAAAAGTGAACTACACTGTAATTCCATGCTTTTTATTGGTCACTTTTCAACATGGTCTATGTCTCCCCCTAATGTTCACTTTAGGTAAAAATATAATCCTAATTTACATTATCTTAATAATTGTAGGAAGAAAAAAGATATGAGTTGGCCTGTACTTTTTTATCTCATCAGAGTTTGTAGTTTTATTTCACCTAGCCCAGGTATTAACTGTTGTCTTGAGGTCAAGTTTTGTTTTTGCTTTTTGTAGTTAAATAATTTGATGTAGCATTACTTCTTTATTCTTCATCCTGGATATTTTATTTTGCACTTTGGGCTACTGAATTTTTCTTAGGGGATGAATAAACTGTTTATCACATCGTTATGCTGCCATCGCCATGCTTGACTGTTTGGTTCTTAGGTTTGAAAGTTTGGTCTTAACTCCAAACATACAGAAGTGAAAAAATATATATATTTGGCTGCTACATATTGTGCAAGTTGTCTAATTTAAAAAGATGAGATATGTTCCGTAGTTTTTATCATAGGTACATTTCAAAAGTAAGAGACAACCCTAAACTGTCAGGCAAAGGGATATGCCTCTCTTAGAGGCATAGTGACAGTCTTCATCATGTTTGCACACACTGTAGCTGTTTGAGGGTTTTTTTGTCCCTTTCTTCCATGCAAATCTCCTTTATAGTAATTATGTTATGGGGCTCTCGCCGGGCAACACAGACTTTCATCTCCCTCCAAAGATTTTCTATGGGGTTGCGAGCTGGAGACTGTCTAGGCCACTACAGAACCTTGAAATGCTTCTTACGGAGCCACTCCTTCATTACCTGGGCAGTGTGTTTTTAGATCATTGCGATGCTGGAAGATCCAGCTACATTTCATCTTCCATGCTCTCACTGATGGAAGGAGGTTTTTGTCCAAAATCTCACTATACATGGCCCCATTCATCCTTTCCGTAATATGGATCAGTCATCCTGTCCTCTTTGCAGAAATGCAGCCCCAAAGCATGATGTCTCCACCTCCTTGCTTCACTTTGGGTAAGGTGTTCTTGGGGTGCAACTCAACAGTCTTCCCCCTCCAACACGGCAAGTGGCTTTTATACCACTAAGGGAACTATTTTAGTCTCATCTGACGACATGACATCCCCCCACTCCTCCTTTGGATCATTCAGATGGTCTCTGGCAAACTTCAGACAGGCCTGGACATGTGCTGGCTTAAGCAGGAAGACTACTACAGGATCTTAGTCCATACAAACATAGTGTGTTCCTTATAGTAGTAACATTTGTTACTGTGGTCCTAGTTCCCTTCTTTGTAGTTCTGGGCTGTTTCCTCACTGTACTCAAAATCATTTATACTCCACACTGTGAGATCTTGCATGGAGCCCCAGGTCGACAGAGATTGTCATTGATTTAGTATTTATTCCATTTTTCCATAATTGGTCCAAATTTCACAAAATTTCAGTGGCCTTAAGGAATTTCTCTTTTCCAGTTTCTTATCCGACTAAGACAGACAATGTTCCAAGTCTTTGCTTTTTAAAGGCTTCGGCTTTTTTCGTTTTACTCCCCCCCCCCCCCCCCCCCCCCCAGATGTAGCCTACCTGAATAGGATGGTCATACAGCTCGATAGGGGGCGCACTACGTCAAGGAAGGAAGAGGAAATCGTTAAAGAGCAACCAATCACACAGAACATTTGAGAATAAGACGAAGAGCTGTCGTTGGCTTCATAGCAAATTCACTTTGTTAGTTATTTATCGAATACTGTTTGTTTTTTATCACTGGTTGTAAGGAAAACTAACTGGGATGGGAAGAAGCAGGAGCCGAACACCACCAAGGCGAGGTAAGAGAATACAATGCCGTTACTGCTAGGTTGCTAACCTAGCGCTAGCTTAGATTGCGGTGAATACAGTCCACAGTTATGTTCTGGAAGAACAAAAAAAAAAGATTTCTTTCTTAATGTGTTTATGAGCAGATGGATTAACGTGACCGTGCTAGATAATGCGTGTTACAAGAATATCGGTCTACCTCTAAATGCTCGGAGCCCAACATCGGAGGGTTGTAGAAGTTTCTAGATCTGGGTCGACTTAAGATGAAACTAGTCTCTATTGATTTCAACTTTGTCAGATAAAATCATGTAGGTTTATTATAGATGATTGACCAGGTAGAAGGATTTTTAATGAGCGATGTTATGAAGTTGAATTCATTACAAGGCTGAATGAGCGCGCTCTTATTTGTTAAATCTCAATGATAAGAGGTTTTCTGGTCGTTTTTTATTCTCAGAATAGATTCTTTATATCCAAATGATACAATTATTTATCAATAAAATGCCGAAAATTACATAGCGCTCTCGCTCTAACAACATTATTAAATAATGGACAATAAAGGGACCAATGTCAATTTTGTGATATTGCATAATGTTTTAATTTTCGATGCATCAGTCAATCAATCAGCCTTTGATTTAAAGATCCATAGGTAAGTAGTGAAAATAACATGAACCTTTTCTTATTATATGCATATAAGAAAATAATCTTAATCCCTGGATTTAAAGTAATCTGCATTTTTATTTATGTGGTCAGTGTTTAATGCATCTGACTACACAAGTGCGTTTTTTTTCTGTTAAAGTGTGTTAAAAGAAAGTCAGAATCAACTGGTTAGACCTCAAAGAAAACTGAAAATCAATGCAGTTAATGTTTCATCCCTTCTTTTTTAATATTTATGTGTTGTTCCATTAGCTCACTTTTATTATGTGCATTATGTGAATTAAAGCAATGGCTGGTGTTGAAAACAAACTCCTCGTTCCATTTTAGTTCAGAGGTTTTCAGAATGTGTTTTTGATGAGGATAACGAAGACATCTTCTTTTGTTGGGCAAAATAATTAAAAAGGGCAAATGATAGACTGCTACTTTTTAGATCTTTGCAAAGAATTACAATTCCTGGCTACCAGTGTGCACTAATGACGTGATGTCATGTCTTCCTGTCAGAGAGAAGACGGTCCCGCTCTACGTCACGGGAACATGAGCGACGGCGTAGGGACCGTTCTCGCTCGAGGGACCGAGAGCGCCGCAGAACCCGTTCACGCTCTCCACACAGAAGGCGTTCGAGGTGAGATCACCAGTGGGGTTGGGAATTGAGAACCAGTTCTGACAGAACCGGTCCCATCATTGCGCCTCCAATTTTATCAGTTCTTCGCAGCAATTTTCTCGATTCCATTTTTCTCAAAATTTTAGCGTTTGTTACAGTATGTTGCGCTCTCCCCAACAAATCTGCTCTTCAGATGAGCAACATCATGGGAAGGAGGAAGTAGTCTAATGCCTAGCTCCATTTTGCCAAACGTGATGAGAAGCCTGCTGGTGTAGTCTTTGCAAGTATCAGTGATATGCTAAAAAATAATCTATCCACCCAGCAGGAAACTAAGTTTTAAGTATGTTACATTCAAACGTCTGCAAACCACTGCTTATAGAGGCACAGGTTTGTTTCTGTTACAGCTGAGGTGCTTACAAATACTTTACGGTCTCATGCATTTTACATGGTGATGATGATGATGACGACCACGATGACCGACCCATATTCACACACCGCCATAGATTCGTCAATGTGTGGGAAACACTGGTTATATTTCAGGTCAAATTAATAGTATATAACGTCAATGGTAACATTTTATCATATGTGCCTATCGCAGATGTTGAAAGCTGTAAAATGGCATAGTATAGGACCTTTTAAGATTTTCTATTTTAGTTTTAATTAATTTTTTTATTTAAAAAAAATTTTACGTTTATTTTAGCTTTTTGAAAATGTTTAGTTTTTATTAGTTTTAATTCTAGTTTTAGTTGCACACAAGGGCCAAGACTTAAAAAAAGAAGAAATTTGTAATAAAATATGAGCTTTCTATTTATTTGTATGTATTGACTTAGTGATGATTAGCCATGCATATCAGGCAAGTATAAAGAAATCTGGCAGAGTAACATTCAGATGTTTTGTAAGCACGGCCCCATCCATAAATGCAGGTGCTTCAGTTCTGTAAAAAACACTTAATCTGACTGACAACACCTCAAAAGCTGAGCCATCATGAATACACAATAATAACTTTTGATCATTTTGCACTTATTCCACTAATTAGAAATCCCAAATTAGACCGTTTCTGCCTACCTTTGTTGACTTGAGGCTGGTGTGGAAGAACCGCCTAAACACACGACTTGCCTGATGGGGAAAAAATGACACACAAAAAACAACCAGAAGCTAGAGCGGGATTCTTGTTGGGCAACACAGTGGATGTGTCTGTAACCTACACCAGTCCTTTACCCACCTCCCTATTTGCGGTTCTCTTGCACTTGCTGTGTTGGTTAGTAGTGTTGGCTTATTTCTTAGCCAAAGCTTACCTAATTTGAAGTTATTGCTGCAGACTGTTTCATATTTTTCATTCCAATAATTTCTTATAGTTTGCGATCCAAAGATGTCTTTGGTTTGCCTTTTGGGGATGGGGGTGGGGGGTGATTGATTTCTGTAGAACTTTCCTGTTTTTGTTTTTTTTTAATCAAAGCGATTTTTTTCCAACCAACTGTAGAAGACACGATTACATCTTTTTCTACTAACAGCGCACACTGTAGAGCAGGGACTGATGTAGACCAATAATTAGTAATGGGTGATATAAACAATATGCGATATAACCAATACAAAATTGGCCTACGGTAGATTTTAATGCTATTGCTCTATCGCATTAAAGCATGTTGATGATTTATTGTTCATACTGTTGAAATTTAGAGCAACGAGCTGCAGCCAGTCCAGGTGCCGGATCTGCTCGGCTAACCAGATCCGGTCGGGGGCCTGCACCTACATATGACGAAGCATTACACGATCGGCTGGATGTTAGAACTTTGGGAGCCTAAGTCCCTCCCTTCTACCCCCGTACTGCAAAAAAAAAATAAAAAAAATTAATGAGTTAGTCAATGGAGCGATAAAAGTTAATTTCTGATCCCGTTTGAAATGCGCCTTGGAACAAACATGCGGATGCAGAAAAATGCAGATTTTCGAACAGTTACAGTTAATTTAGGTTTTGTGTGAAAACACGTAGCAGACTACAACTGCAGGAGGAGACAAAAGGCTAGCCTCCAGCATGAAGGAAGGAGCATTAACGAGGAGAAAACCACTATAAATCTGACCACGTGGAAAATGGCAGCTATGCTGGGAGAGAAGCAAATGGTGGACTGGTCCACGTTGTTTTAACTATTTTTAAATGCTTTCGTGTCTCGATGCGTTGCAGGACGTTTACTCCCGCACACTCGCATACAATCTCGAGCTATTTTCACGTTATTTTCAGCTCAGGTAATTCATAAAGACTTTGTCGACTCTTTCACTATCGATGTGGCGGCAGGGGATGGGTTAGTTTGGTTCGCTGTCAGCTTCTAATGGTAAAAAACAGGGCTACCGATTCCTCCTCTGTCAAAATCACCTCGTCACTGCCACCCTGTTTCCACCGTCGCCTCTTCCCTTAGATCTCTGTGACTCCTCACTGTGACAGCCAGATGTGATTCAAGTGATCAATATGGTCCATAATATTTAATTATGGCTGCTACATTATTAAAAACAAGAGATTGCGTACTTTCAGTCTGCCACAATATGTATCTCCATGGTAACGTTTTTATCAATCCCAAGCAGTCTCTGATCTTGAAGGCAAATGTATGACTCTCTTCGTCGGCTGCGTGTTTCACGTCGTCTCTCTATTTCCGTCTGCAGTTAGAGTCTCTGTGAGTGGGGCTCCGGTAGAATCTGCACCACTGTCTCTGCTGTTCTTTCTGCTGACTGCATTGTCGTCCTATATGACCAATCTGGCCGCAGGCGGAACATCTTAACTGGGCAAAGTCTCTCTTCCCTTTCACTCCAGTTTTTATCAGAGTGTCTTCGTTACAGCTGGAATTAAACTTTTCAGTACTCTCATAGCTTCTCAGCTTAGTTTTAAATGTATTGAATGTTATCTTGTCATCACTCTGTTATAGGAATGGCTTAAATGTTTCTGGTAACCCCTTCAGCACCATAGCAATTAGCAGTCCATCACTTAATGTTTCTCCAGCATTTCTCAGAGACGTTATGGCCATCTCCGCGCGGATAATATAATCGGTGACACTCTCATGGTTTGCCTTCTGCAGCAACGTTAACTCCGTGTATAAACTGATCACTCGAGGTTTTCCTTTACCTGCATAGTAGTCCCGCAGTATCTGCTGTGATTTTCGGCCATCATCTCGGGCATCTCGCATTATGAGGGAAAGATCTTTGTCATCAAGAAACTGAATTAGTTCGGCGTATGCTTCCTCGTTTTTTGAAGCATCGTTTCCTTCTTCATCCTCATCTGGCACTGTTAATGGCGTGTCTTTCAGTCCGAGCAGCCGCAGGTGGCCCAAAAACTGTCTCCCACAACTCATAGTTTTTCCCATCTCCCTCAAAACACAATCGCTGCCAGCGGTTTACGATTTCCTTCCTGGGCCCCATAACCTGTTGAAGTTGCCATTTAAGAAAGGAGAACCGAGGGCCCGATAATTGGGACAGATGCTTGGAGAACAAACAAACACCATGAAAGACACGCTTCGGTGTGAACCAGGAAATACTGCAGCAGCAGCTCGGCATCCTTTTATTTACGCATGCTCCAGATTAATCACAGGTGTAAGAGCACAACTAATCAACAAGCTTAACGCACAGACCAAACCTCTTCCAATGTACAGGAATAAATGGTCATCATACAGGCTGAATATGTACTGAAACACTTGGAGGAGGGATACTCTGCCCTTCTGAGTGGGGTACAAATTCTGGCAGGGATGGAGACACAGCCTGCCACAATATTATCTGAAAGTATCCACAAGCTAATGCGTTTAGTATGAGTTTCAAAATAGCAATGTCACTATTTTTATTTTTTTTTATTTTTTTTACAATATTGACGTATTGAAAAACCGAGAAAGCAACTGGTGAATATATGCATATTACAGTAATATAAGCTGTATTTTCATTAACTTTTTTGAACATGCTATATATCATAAGCAAATTCACACATGGAAAGTAACACTTCTGTACTTTCATTGTGTAAAAGTAGCTTACAGAAAATAAAAGCTTGGAGACCCCTGCTCTAAAAGGTCTGTGGGGTTTTTTTTATGTGCTAACTAGTGCTAGTTGGCGTTAGCTCCGTTGCGTCGTATATGCAGCTTCTGATTTGTAGGCATTTTAATTACGAATTCTTATAAATATAGTTTATTTATATACCGACAATTCACAACAGATGTAATCTCAGTATCCCAAGTAGTCATTTCAATACAATCAAACATTCCAATCAGTTAAAATGTTTTAATTTGCTAATAAAATTGGACTCTGCAGCAATGGAAGAACGCCATGTGGTCTGAGTCCAGATTTGTCCTAGTCCAGAGTGATGGGTGCATCAGGGTAAGAACAAAGGCAGCAGAAGAGATGCACCCATCGTGCCTAGTGGCTAGTAGGGATGTCTCGATTTTTGTATCGAAATTGATCAAAATTACGTTTCGATCTTGCGCATAGAAATCCAACCTCCTCCTCCTGTTTACCTTGTGTCCCACTCGGGACTCCGTAACAACAGTTAGCAAGTGACCGTCTATTTACCCAGATTTCCTCATCACAAAGAACCACACATTGCATTTTCCCTAACAAGTAACTCTCACTAGTTCTCCTACAACTCAGAACAACACCTGGTACCATTTTAACTGCCTGTATCACATCCCCTGGAATCAGAGCACACGTCTACAGGCACATTAGCTGACACTAGCAAGTAGCTAAAGCTAAGCTACAGTTAAACCATGGCTAAAACAGATTAAGAAGCAGCGGGACCTGCGCTAAAGCCGCTCCTTCTTTTCTCATATCAGCCGTGGGGAAATGTTGAGTTAAATCCACATTTGCATTGTAAACAACAGGACTGCTGATAGCTGCATTTTGGTCCAATGAGCCATCTGGAAACACTGTTTGCATTCCTTCTGCAGTAACTATAAATGGTCACTAGATGGCAGCTGCTCTCTTACTAATCATTTGTTGTTTGAACAAGACTGTTACACTTTTTTTCTGAATAATTTCAATTTGACCATTAATCCCTAATGTGATACATTACACAAGAATAATAAAAATTGCATAAATGTTGTCTTTTATAATAATATTTACTGTACAAAATTTAATGAATAAAACCAATGATTGTAGACTAGTCCAAAAATGACATACAGGTCTGTACTGTGAAAGAAAAAAAAAAAAACTAGAATCGAACCGTGACCCTAAAATCGAATTGCGGATTTGGAGAATCGTGACACCCCTAGTGCCTACCATAGAAGCCTGTGGGGGAAGTACCATGATCTGGGGTTGTTGCAGTTGGTAAGGTCAGGTCTTTGTGCTCCAAGAATGAGGTCAGCTGACTACCTGAATATACTGAATGATCAGATTATTACAGCAATGGGGTTTTTCTTCCCTGATGCCATCTGGAAAATTCCAAGATGACAACGAAAGGATTCATTGGGCTCTAAGTGTTTGACTGTTAGCATGAGACATCATTTTCTCCAGAGTCTAGACCTATCCCCAATGAGGATCTTTGGATATGGTGGAGAAGGCTAAGCGCACCAGTCAGACTCTACCATCATCAATGCAAGACTTTTGTGAAAAATTAACACTGAATGGAAGTAGTAGTCTTGTCCTGCAGAAGCTTATGAAGCTAAGAAATAATGCCACAGAGAATGCATGCTGTGAGCAAAGCTAAAGGCGGACCAATGAAATATTGGTGTATGGCTCTTTTATTTTTGGCCAGACTGTGTGTGTGTGCATGTGTGTGTGTCCGTTCAAGAACTACAGGGAAGTCTGACCTCTCTAAACCAAAGTTTCTGTTCCAAATATAAAGTTCAGTTCTTTTTACCAAGTACTTGTTTCATGGAATAAAATACTGAGTAATTACGAAATCACACAATGTGATTTTATTTATGTATTTTTTGTCTGACAGAGAGGTGAACCTAAAAATGATTTTTTTTTTTTTGTTTTGTGGGAGAAACTGACAGCATGCTGTTTAAAAGATGCTAACATCAGTGAGCGCTTTGGTCGTTCATAAATGCTCTTATAGAGGCAATGAAAGAGACGTCAAAAGTTTTTTTTCTGACACCCAAGTTTTCTGTAGATGGCACGAAAAAAGGACAAAATCATCCAGTGACTTAATGTGCTTTCAGTCTCCTGTGTGTACTGAATGCAAAACTTCTGAGCTCTTGTTAAGCGCATGTTCCCAGCACTTATTACAGTGTAGTTATGTGCTGTAGCAATAAGCCACCCTTTCCGTTTCTTAATCAGGACTCCCCCCAGGCGCCATCGTTCTTCCTCCCTCTCTCCTGGAAGGCAGAAGGACAGACGAGACGACGAGCTGAAAGAGGGGAAAGACAAACCCGGAAAGCCTGTTCAGATCTCAGGTATTTACATCAGCAACACAAATGTAGGCCACATTTTTTTCCCATTTATGGTAGATCTGGAGCTGACCTGATAAAAGTGAACTTTTCTTTTTTTTTTTTTTTCTTTTTTCCAGCTGAGGACATGGAGGGCAAAACTGAAGAGGAAATCGAGATGATGAAGATTATGGGATTTGGTTCCTTTGATTCAACCAAGGTAAGAACAGGGCTGGTTGTGTATTATGCCGCACAACCACAAAGAGGCGCTGTTTACTCAAATACCATCTAGAGCGTTGTGCAGCTAAAATGAGGGTTCACCAAGCTTAGTTGCTTTCACCTTGTCTCGTCTATCAGAGTGTCAGCAGTTAAAGGAACATCCAACATTACAGGAAAATAAATATTGCTTAACATTCTAATCTTTTCATCTGTTGATCTAAGACAACTTTTGTTTGTTCCACACTGAAGGTCATGGGATAGTTTTCTGCATTGCACTGATAGGATTGTATGTGAAACATTTGAACACTAGTACAAAGGCAATAAATTTGTTTTTCAATAGGGGAAGAAAACAGACGGATCAGTTAATGCATATGCAATCAACGTCAGCATGAAGAGGAAATACAGGTACGTACGCGTGCACACACACACTTTTATTGATGCTCGTGCATCATCATTTATAGCACTGTAAAGCTTTAGAGCAGAAGTAGATTTTACATATTTATCATGTTGGCTCCTAAAAGGTTTTATCCGAGTCTCAGTGAATGTTACTTAGTTTGAGCATTAAGGTTTCCTTCCTCCCCGGCAGTAAGCGTTTATTGCGTGGTCCGTTATTGGAGGAACCAATCATCTCTGCAGGTGTTTCTATGCAGTTCCCAGCCCTCCTAATGGTGATGTAATCAGTAAAGGAAGTGGTGATGTAATGTTTCCTGCTGTATTCCTTTCTTTAGGCAGTACATGAACAGAAAGGGAGGATTTAACAGACCGTTGGACTTCATCGCTTAAAAGATGTCAACAGCTCGTTTTTCACAAGGAGTTTGTCATCTGCAGGAGGGTCAAAAAGAAAAGGACAATATAAATCGATTTTCTATAAAATGTATCACGTGATGCAGGAAGTCTGGTATTGGTTTTTTTTTTTTTGCTCTCTTTTTTAAGTGTAAATAGTTGTAGCTCCAGTCTTCCTGTGGGCAGAGCTGATGGGAGATGGAGCATTTTGTTGTTCAGATATACTCTTAATAAACACATTTAAAAAATATTGCTGTAGTGCTGACTGTGAAAAACTCCTTTATGAATAACTTTGTCCCTTTATTTATCCATCAGTACACTAAACAAACTAAATAAACACTTCCTTTCTTGCTCTTGTTTTCTTTTCTCTGAATGTACGTCCCTCTACGCTGAGATGATTCATTTTCTTATGATTTATTGTATTTTTTTCTGCTGAGTTTCACCTAGTACTCTAGCCTTGTGTTCTGTTTAATGTCTCCTGATTCTCATCTAATATTGAATGAGAACTGCTCACTAATAAAGAAATGTATTTAAACAAAACACGCCTTAACGTTTCTACCCCCAAAACATGTTCCTCTTCTTAGACACTCCCACAAGCTCTAAGCTAAATAGCTTGATACTGGCATATTTAAAAGAATTGGTATTACATTGTTTCCATTTTTTTTCCTGGTTTCAGCCATGTTTATTTTTGGATCACAATTTTCAAATTGAAACTTTTTTTTAGGGTAAAAACACCTTATAATTTGAAACGGCGTGTGAAACCAAAATACTTCTTATTTTGCATTTGTTACTTTTTTCTTAAAGTTCAGGTTTAGAAATAAAGCAGGGGGGAAAAAAAAGATCCAAAACTCCAGTTTGGTACTAAGATAGGTTCATAGACCTTTAAAAGCTGAACATGATATTGATATACCAACAGATGATTTAAAGCGGCAAACTCCATGGATAAAATACTCATGTACCATATATACAAATATGATTCACCAACTGTAGACCAGCAGAATGTGCATAATGTCCATTTATTGCTGCTCTCAATGTAATAAATACAAGACTAGGTGTAAAACCAATGCAGGGTTCCATCTTAGTATAGTCTAGATCTGGTCTTCTATGGAAAACATTTTTATTTTATGCTTCCATTGTCTAAATCTGGTATCCATGTGCCTGTATTTTTATATTTTATTTTATTTTTTTTACATTAACCCTTTAAAGCTTGACCAAAGAAACAATTATCAAAAAATTCTGGACTGGTTATCAAACCTTTTGACTAAGAGTTAAAATCTCAATTGATTTTTTTTTTTTTTTTTTGTATCATTTTTGCTACATCAGGTCTTTTTTACTAATCATTTGTTCAGCTAAATACCCATAAAACGGAGCACATTTATATATTTTTAAACACGGAGTTTCCATTAAATTAGTCCTAATTTTATTTAAAACACGTAAATATATTTTTTCTATATTGCACAACAAATCCATACATATTTTAGATATGATGAACTGGAAATAATTTCAAGGGGAAAAAAAAAACATTAGTTGAACTGTTCTGGTTGAATATAACTTTTTCCCTTTGATTTATTATTTTGTATTTCTGTATTGTGGTGAAAATGAAAACTATTGTTTTCGCTCAGGCGAATATGGGCCTTTTACTCACCTCAGTGATCAGGCGTGAATGGATTCACTTTGCAGTTATCATAACTGAGTTTGCCTTTGCACAGAGTTCAGTAGGAGTTCAGTCCTCATCCTCATTAGATATTTCCTGTAATTGCTGAATATCACTGGAATTCTCATTCATAATCATCAATTATCGCCAACACTTTTTTTTTTTTCCATTGGAAAATGTGTATAGTGTTCTTTCTAAATTTTTCAGGTTTTAGTAAAAATCGATGAGCAAGACCATAACGAGCAGGGGAGCTGTAGAAATCAGGTCAAACCCCATCGAGGGCCACTGGCTTGTATCTTTAAGATGAGCCACAGGTTGACTATGTAGACAACTTCTCCAGTTACCAGCTGTGGTAGAAAGCCGGAGATGTACGGGGAGAACATGCATACTCCATGCAGAATGACCCCAGACCGGAATTTGAACCCAGGACAATCTTTATGCAAGGCAGCAGTGCTATCAACTGTTCCACTGTGCAGCTCAATTTGATAGATTGTTTTTATTATTTAGCAGTTAACCTTTTTAGTTTACTTCAATAACATAATGTATGTTGCCCGCATTGCATGCAAATTCCACGAAATGTAATGACATGACTATATACAAATTTGCAAGTAAAAGGCTTCTTGTTGGCTATCTGGACTAAATTTTCAACTAAATAGTTTTAAAATGTTAAGCAATGTCACATTGTAACATTCCATTAACTATTTCAATTGAAGTTTCGGTTACAATTTAGATATTTTCCCCTGTAGCATTTGATAAACCTCCGAACATTAAAAAATAAATAAAAATAAACCGGTTTGGGTCACTGATTGAGAGCGGGCGTCTCATAGGTCTTTGGTTGGGGAAATTACTGCTCTCTAGTGTTTATTTTGGTGAACTGCATGTGTCCGATTTAATAAATCACGTTTTTGAGGAAAAAAAGAAAGAACTCACAAAAAATGTTATGTATCAGAAACTTGTGTATCCAATGTTTTTTTGTTTTTTTTTTCGGCGTTCTCGGGTTAAGGGTTGCGGTTATTATGACCTTGCAAGTCTAAGTAAACCGTTTGCCCTGAAAAAATAAACCTGAAACTGGAGATTTCAAAAATGATCATGAAACAGCCTACTGTGAAAAGCGAGCAGGATGCAATCGCTGATTCATACAAGCAGCAGTCCGTTCCCCAAACCTGGACTACTGTGCCATGACCATGACCCATGTGTTTAGAACCGTGACAGCATGAATTTACACGCATAGATTTTTGCGAAGCTACAGCACAAACCACCGCATGCATGGAAACCTTTCTCTACTGCTCATCAGTCCTACAACCACGAGATAAAATACAAATACAATGGAGATGAGCTTTGTCTAGGAATGTGGGTAAATGGGTTTTGTATTGTATATTCCAAAATGGGTGATATTGACTATGGATCTTATTTATTGGAAGCTGGACACGTCCTTATTTTATTCCTCCACAGAATAAAAATCTACCTGTTGACACTTCTGGTCTGTCTTACATTATATTTCTCCAAGAACTTGTATAATGTGTGAGGTTTTCTCATACTGATTATGAACACCAGCTTGCGTGGATGCGCCATTTGAGAGAAGAGAGTAGCCTACCTACGGCGCATTCCCTACCCTAAGCATTCGTGTGACGCTCCGTCAGACCCACCCGCAGGAGCGGCGGGTATGATACCTCCACTTCCACCACCTGACTGAAATAATCAATTATTTTAATGGCTATGTAAAAATATTTTTCCTAAGTTATGGCACAAGACCAGCTAGTCGAATACGCTTATATTAGGCGTTGGCAGTTTGTTGTATTAATATCCGTTTGCTTTGTTAACCCTTAATGCACTAATGACTCAGACTGCTCCGACAGGTGCTCTCTAACCCTTGGTGGTAAAACAGGCTGTGGCTCATTCTCACTTTAAAACAAAATCTCCTCCCACGTTGCATAGGTACGGCTTCTATCTCCGGCTGACAGTGACCGAAGGCGTCAACGGTGGAGCAGAATAAAATTAAACCAATGGCGAAGGACACATTAAAGCAAATAACACTACTGGCAGCCAATCATTGTCGTACAACGCTAAAAAAGCATGGCACAAGAGGCGTGGCTCTCTGAATAATTTATTTCACTTTACACGTGTGTCAGAAAATTAACCAATCACGGCACAGCTCTGTGTTCGCAGGAAACTGCGTCCATTTCGGCTCTGCACGATGCCTCCCTTCTAATGGGATTTAGATCCAACATGGCTGAATCCCACCCACAGTAACAGCAGGCGCCGAATCATTTTAGGCGAATGACTGCTCAGATAGCCAATGGGAGATTGAGTTTTTATTCCCAACATCCAATCAGATGACAGCACTCAGAAGCTTTGTGTTACAGTATAGTAGGTAGCTGTTGTCCACATTAACAAGGCACTATTTTGGAAGCACTTTGACAAACTATCGCTGTTCCATGTCATTCGGTACATCCGTATCCAACGAGACGTTTCATTAGCTATTAACCAGCACAGACAGAACCAGGCAGCCTACACCATTAACGCTGGTTACACTTCAACACCAGCAGCTCCTTTTTATAGCATTTTCCTATCTGGCAGCTTCAGACAACTGGAGAGGCTAACGTTTTTTTCCCTCTTCCTCTAGCTGACGCTTGAAAAAATTACAACCCATATAGCTTTGCATCGTTATTTTAGCCTTTTGACATTTTTGCTAACCTTAGCCAACTTTTTTTTCTCTCAAAACAAAACTGCGCTTAAACATTTTGCTCGCCAGGAAAGGGGTTTTCTTTGAGCTTCATCTACAAACCGAATTTTCTTCGAAGACCCACCAGTGTCCAACTATTGTCTTTAGCTTTCGTGTTGTTTTTAACGAATTGTTTAGCCGTCCCTAAGTGTTAGCCACCGCTAGCTAGCTCCCACCGAGCCCTTTAAATCCCCATCTGAGTGCTCAACAAGGAAGAGAGCAGCTTCGGTATTTAACTGACTGGGGCTTTATGCAGCTGAACCTTTAACTTTTAAATACACCCAGTGATACACAGCGACCGTGACTCCGAAAGTGTGCCCTCCTCGCCTATTAAAACAAAAGCTGACGGAGCAGCCAAATCACCTGAGTGCTGAAAGGAAGAATCCGGGGAAGGACCTTAAGCTGGTTGGATACACTCCTGGAATCCCTCTTCGGATTTTTATAATATTATTGTTATTGTTGAAAATGGCGGCGATCGGAATGGTGCAGATGTTGATTGAAGCAGCCGAGTACCTTGATCGCAGGGAAAGAGGTAAAATAAAATAAAAATATATATATTGTCTGACTTCTTTTGTTTGTTTGTTTTCTCCTGGGAAACTTACACTGGCAGTTACTCTACAAGTGACTAAAATTAATGTGCGTGATTTTGTACTTGCTGTAAATGCGATTGCAGCTTTTCTTTGTTTTTGCAACAAGTAATCAGACCACACGTTCAGTGGTGTTGTTTTTGGGGAGTTTGAACAGTGTGTACGTTACCCAGTGGGTTGCTAATGTTCCTGTAATAATAATGACCATATTCTAACCCTTATTAATATCTCTGGCTCATAAATGCATGCTGCAGAGACAAACGTGCAAATCTGAGGAAGAGAGAAGTAATGTATGTGTTGCAGAGGCATTCAGATGTACAGGAACACAATGTTTCAGTGTAGGCCCCTCCTTTCCGTCTGTTGTGGTTAGCTGGTGGGCTTTATTGTCGTTCAGGATGACATCATTGTCCAAGCTAGGAAGGGGAGATGGGTTTACTGTATCCGGATACTGCATAAAATAAATAAGTGGCATGTGTGCATCACAGCATTAACAAACGTTCCACCTTAGATCTGACACAAAGCGCCTCTTCCTCTTTTTATATTCTCGGTTCGTGCTCACTGGGGCTGCATTTTTGCACCACAAAATAACAAGACATGTGACCACTGTGTTGTTGATCTGCTTGCAGAAGCTGAACACGGCTATGCCTCCATGCCACCCTTCATCAGCAGTCGGGAGAGGGAAAGCTTGAAAAGGAAAAGCAAGAGCAAGAAAAACATAAGTAGCAGGTAAAATAAAATAAAAAATTAAAAAAAGCTGTCCAGCTTTTTGTTGCACAGAGCTGTGAACACGGGGGTTCTTGTTGCGGTCTGAAACTTTGGGTTGCATTTCGAGAACGAGAAATTACACAGATTTGCCTCCAGTTTGTTGGAAGAGGGGAAAAAAAAAATATGGCAAGCACACAGTTCCCAGTATGCCCATATATGGCAAGTGGCTGAATTGTGTTATCTGCCTCAGCATGGCTGTGAAAGTCTGCAGAGAAGTTAGTTTTAGTAAACCTAATTTGGTGCAACTGCTTAACATTTATCATCTGGTATGTAACTGTTCTCAGGTGGTTAATAAGTGCAAAAGTATGGTTAAAAAAAGTTATATGAAATTTTTTTTTTGTGCCGTATCAACAAGTCACTCACGAAAACGGTGGTTACCATTGTCACTTCATTGATTGCTAGTAATGTGCAATTGATCGCACAGATTAATCGATTTCTGTATTGAGAAGTGAAGGTAATAGAGCGCTGGACCTAATTTTCATGTTAATGCTACATTCAGATTATCGATACCGATACTGCCTAATGTACTGGTATCGGCTAATGTTAACCGATACCATGAACCTATACTTAAGATGTGGAAATGCAGCAATAATTTCACAGAAAAATGTTAGTTATAAAATTTAAATTTAAGTTCTGTTCATTTAAGCTATATTTATTTTATTTTATAACAATATTTTTGTTTAGCTGGGAACAAAATACTTAGAGAATAATGTTAATAATGATAACATGTTCACATATTTGTGCTGTACCAGGAGACTGAGTCACTACATGTTCAAGCTGTACATGCAGTCCACTGCCAACCAGATAATAGTTACCGTTAATCATCCAGTCTTTCACTTTAAAGCTACATGGATCTCAATTATTGCCTAGACATTTATGGATAATAAAAAACAAGGTTTAAGCGAAATACATAAAGTCAATATGATGCTTAATATGACATAGAGGAAACTTTGGAAAACGCCATGTTCTTTGGATTTCACTGTGTTCATCTTTTTTTGGCTTCCTTGTCTCAGCTTGAGGCCGAGGGTCGTTTTATCATGCGGTTTGTTTTGGGGTTGCACTTCCTGTCTACATCGTGGAGCGGGGTTTAAACTGACGCGTCATCACAGTGGAAGTCTGCTGCTGTAGACTTGAGTCAGCATTTTTTTGGGGTGCTGGTTTTGTCTTATTCTGTGCTCACTTAATGTTTCGCTGGTGCTTGTAGGATTAAGGCTTTTATTCCCAGGCGTCTGTTTAGTGTTTCACGTCCCGGCCCCCATTTGTTGTGTTTGATGACCGACTTCTTCTGTGTGATTCCGCTGAATTAACCCCGCAAGACCCAGCGTGGTAATATCACATCTCCATTTCATCAGAAAAAAGTGTACAAATTGTTCAGTGCGCAGTTTTTCTCCCTATTGTTTAATATTGGAATGCTGTCGGAGATTAAATATCAATCCGAGTTCCCCCAACAGAGTCAAAAAATATTACAATTTGCAAATCTATGGTTACGCATACTTCCAGGATGAAAATGTCCAACCAAATGTAAAATGTTGAAATAGTAGTTTTTGTTGTTTTTGTGTAAAGATGCAGCAGAATGTATAGCTGCTGTTGTGCCCAACCATTCACCTGATACTTAAAATATATTCTGGGGGAACCTAGAAACCATTTAGTTTGATCAGCAAAAAAAATCTGCTTCTAGAATCAAAAGAGAGGAAGGTAAACCAAGGAGTCTTTAGTGCTCAGTTGGTTTTTTGGACTCGTGTTTAAAGTGTTTGCGGCAATGTAAAGTCAGAACTTGACTATCATTTTGCTTTTGCAAAATGGCTTTAGAGGCAATGCAAAACTGTTAAAGCAATAAAGCATTGATGGCCAGTGGCTTATCTATGTAAAACTGTGCAGTTCAGCTCCTCTGATGAGCCGAGTTTGATTGAAGAATCATTTTAGACGCTGTGTTGTGTTGTGTAAAGCAAGTGACGGACAGCAGCACCCATAAGTCTGGCTTTAAAATCAGCGTGTCCTAACGGAGACGTTCTGGGTCAGGCTAGGTGACTCCAGCCCTAACCTCCTCCTCCTCCTCGTCTGCTGATTCGGTCCTAGTGTTTTACACCACGTTATCTCAGGAACTTACTGGCTTGCTTCTGAGGCACACACATCTGCGTGTGATGCGTAACTGAAGGCTGGTTGGGTTTCGTGATCCTTTCCAAGCAGATGTACAGGATGTTCTTTTACCTGTTGAACCTCATAGATAATGTAGGGGACAAGTCTAAACTTCTGTGTGTTTTTGTGGTGTTCCTAGTTAAAAACCTGTTTGGGGGAGTTTAAAACAGGGGAAAAAAACAGAGTTCATGCTTTTGTGTTCCTGTGAGGATTAGTGTTAGTTTGCTCTGATCAGATATCATAATTAGTAATATTTCATAGGATTAATCTCCAAGCCAAAATAGTTTGGGGACATGAGCGAAATTAAAAGTATGTTATGATATGGTTAGTATTGGTTATGATACCAAGGACTCTTCTCCGTGTCTGACCTGCTTTTTTATTCAAATTTGTAATCTTTTAACGCCTGCAGAGAAACGGTTCAGTCTGAGCGAAGTCGTGATAACAGTTTAGAGGAGCTGTAGTCCACTTAGACACACCCCCTTAAATGTTTTTGTCCCCGCCCACTTCAACGTCTGCAATATATAAATGGTGGCAGCAACGCAACAAATCGTTGTGTTCCAGTCACAGAACATCGCTAGTCTGAGCTACTTCTAACATCCTGGTTAGACTAGAGGAAAACCATAACCGATGCTGCCTAACCACCATAGGCAGCATCATAAAGCCGTCGCAGTATAACAGCCAATCATCAGGGAGCTCATGTCATATTCATGTCCTGAGCGGGGAAAAGCAGACTTTATTATAGCGTTGTATTTGGCCATGTATCAGGGCTCCTGGGCCTAATTCATAGAACTATATAAAGGCTCATAGAACTGTTTCCAATAGTAAATATAAGGTTCTAGAAGCCCTTCAAAAATAAATTACAAATGAGGTTGAGAAAATGTTTGTAAAAACGTAGTTTTATTTCAATCATCCCTTCTAGAAGTTGGCGTCTGACTAAATTCAAGCTGTAAGACAAGATGGTAGGCCCCCAGGCAACTGATCCCCCTACACTATGTATGATGGAAAAGAACAAAACTGATTTGTTGAACAGAGTTCTTAAAACCGGACTTACCGTAAATAACAGTGTGATAGATCAGTCCATTTAGGGCCCTTAAAGGGGTTACATCAGATTGTGTATTTTGTTAAATTGTGTCCAGTCAACGTGTTAGCTGCCATAGCTAGCTCTCTTAGTGTCTTCATTTTAATGTAACAGAGCAACAGTTTGTCTGAACTGTTCAACTGTTTTACTGAAACAACTCCAGACTCAGTAATATTGAGCAGTTTGTGTTTTTAAAGAAAGCATTACTGATGTGCACTAGATAGTTGTTTATAAAGAAGTCTGTGGATAATTGGAATGAAGACAATGTGACCATCTTGTCTACGGTCCAGTGTGTCTCCAGGGTTTTGTGTCATTTTTCATTTTCCTGGTTTTTATGCTGTCCAGTCTGCCGGGCCCTCTCTGTGGTGAATCGTCAGAGAAAAGGAAGATCAACTGATTGATTGAGAAAGATAGCTCTGATTGGCTGTTAGGCATATTGAATTAATTACATATGAGCCAGTTACTAATACCCATGTATAAGCAGCTTTTAAAAAGCTACACTTTGAAGCGAGTAGAAGTTTTCATTCTACAGTTCCTAGAGCTCTAATTCTTTTTATAGAAATGCTGCAGAACATTGGAGAGATTTGATTTTTTTCCTCTGCCAGTGTAAACCAAAGAGTAACACAGCATTTCCCCTCCCCCACCTATTGGTGGCAATCAAACTCCTTCAAATTTGAGACATTTTTCTTTTTGTTTTCTGTAAATACCATTATAATCTATTCTTTTTACCAATTTGATGATTTTTCAAGTCCCATTTTCCCTAATGGCTTTTTATCCCCCACAGCTTTGACGCAAAATAGTCAAATGTATTACAGGTTCTTTGAGAGGTATAGTTCGGAATGAAAAAGATTTTCCTTAATTATGCATCAAAGTATGCATCACCAACCATTATCAGATTTGAATGATATTAAAAATAAACTTGTCTTGATGAATACCATAAAAAATTCCCAACATTTGAACTGCTGTTCATCACTGATTCTGATCTCTGACCAGTTGACTGGTGCATCTCGGCTTGTCCTACAAAGATAATCTCACCAGCTCTGACAGATAGAAGACCTGGACCAAAAAAAAAAGAAAAAAAGAAAAAACACTTCACAGAGCCTTACTGAGCGGTACGGACAGTACCTCTCGATTCTGCACTGCAGAGATGGGCTGCTTTCTACATACCTTGATTGCATATCAGCGTTTGCTGTTGGAGCTTGTCTGAATGCTGGAGTTTCTCTCTTAACACCTGAGAATTAAAGAGCCTGACTTTTTGCTAAACTCAACCTGGTCCTGTTGTTTATTCCCAAATAATAGTCTCTTATTTTGTTTCTGTTCTAAAAAAATCTGAATGTAGCAGCTGATTTAAACTCTAGTACTTGTCTACTATTTTCCAATGAAATGATTTACTAAACACAAACGGTTTATGAAGCACAAATAAGGCGTACTGTGTCTTATGACGCATATTAGCCTAGTGTGATTGCTCTATACGAGTCTGTGCTTTGTAAAGCTTTGACTGATAGTGACAAATTAGTTGTTCTTCCACTCCCTTCATGTTTCAAGAGACAAGCCGTGTCTAATGTGGCTTCACCTCAGGTCAAGTGTGAACATGTTCAGCAGGGCTGCATTTTAGACGCATCAAGCGTAACACGTGGGATTAGTTGCAGGTTCGTCCTCACTTCCAGCCAAGCTTTTTTTTTACCTCCTAAATGTCCAGATTCATTGTCGTCTATTGTTTCTGGATGAGATTCCGACTTCCCCGTCAGCTCCGAACCCTTCTTCAGCCCTTACCGCTGTTCAAAGGCCTCGGAGCCATGCTTGTTACTAAACAGAGTTTCTGCACAGCAGTGATGATTATTCCGTATTAGGAAGACTTGCGCTGGTGCTGAATGAGAGAGGGTCGCATGAAAAATAACTTGATTAATGTCCGGGTAAATGATTCAATAATCAGTCATACATGCAAGGTTCTTTTTCTCTTGTTTTCAGAGCATTCACACATCTTAAACAGAAAATGGTATACAAATTTCCCTTTTTTCACCCTTTTATGTCGCGGTTTTGGTTCTCTGTTGCCTCTATAAACAGTCCAAACATGAATAATTACCATGGTGGGTACATAGTGGACAGGGATTAAAAACTGCAGGCGTTACCTTGTTTCCACGTTTTCTGTCTCAAGTCAGTGTTTACTCTTTTCCTCTTTCTTGCTAAGGTAACATGCATTCTTTTCAAATGGAAAAAAAATCAGCAGTGATTCTTTTATTCATCCATTAGGTAGCTTACTGTACACTTTGATATAATTGTACCCCTCCTTGCCTCTACTTTTCAGACTCATTGAATGAAAACAGGTACTTTACCACCTTTCTACTTGATTAATTTCCTACTGATTCAAAGATGTTTCCTTTCAAAAATGGTAAAGTAAGTGTGGCATGCACAGGTATACATGCTGCCTAAGAACCGAACTCCGCCCCTCAACTGTCCAACCCCACCCATCATCAAGTCCAACTCCATGTAATTGTCATGTGTGGGAGCAGCCTAATAAGCAGATGTCTGGGTGTGGTCTGTTACCAAGTATTAAAGTAACAGAGTCCTCTAAACCAGTGATTCACAACCCGAGGTACACGTACCCCTAGTGGTAGGTGAGAATATTACAGGAGTACGTGGAATTATTTCATATTTAATTTCCCAGAAAATGGGTATCAGTCATTTGCTGTGCCCTGGTTAAAAGAAGAAAACGATCTTGCTTGTGTTATGCCTAATGAATACCCAAATGAATAATAAATCCAGCAGAGGAACAGACTGGATGTGGAGAACACTCCAGCAGATAAATCGGAGCTTTTCAAAGCTAAGCAAGTTCAGGTTCTCATTAAAGATGAGTTTAAAACTGATATGGTTATTTTTTGTTATTGTTTTGTTTAAATGTCAGTTTAAAGATGACTTATTCTAAAGAACTCCTAATTTGTTATTACAAAGGGAGGTTTATTTTCTAAAATTGAGTCAGTGTTTCCTTTCAGATTGCTCATTAGATTTCATACATATAAGAGAGAGAGAGATTTAATAAAATGATTTTCATTTAATAATCAGTTGTACGTTCGGGTTTTCAAGAATCGCGAACACATTTTACAAAGTGGGCACTTGTGGTATTAGACAATGGCGCTGGGGGGTACACAAGTCACAAAAGGTTGGGAAACCCTCCTCTAAACGTCTCATTCTGAAAGGGACTGAAATGGTTAAGAATCGAGCTCCTCAGAACTTCATTAACATGTTTTTTTGTACAGACCATAGGCCTATTATAGTTTCTTTAAAAATAGGCCTAATATTTCCCCTTTAAATTGTAGGACAGTCAGTCATGTTTGGGAGAACTGGAATCAATCCTGGATCCTCATGTGATGCCATCCCAGTTTTATGATGCTCCTGACTGCTTGGAGCTGTGCATAATGGGGGAGGGGAGCCACCACACCAATGTTTCTGCCGTGCACGCTTGCACAAGCATCATGTGTATATAGTGATTGGACCTCAACCCTTTTTCTCTACCTTTTTTTTGTATTTTTTTCTTTTTCCGTTTTCTCATTCCTCCACTCATGAAGAACATGAAATCGTCTGTCGCACGTTCCGAGTCCACCCCCACCCAACATCCACATTCATGCGTGTTACAAGCAAACGGCATAGAGCTCATGCTGTTCCCGTCCTGCAGGCAAATGGAGCCACACAGTACTCATCGCTGAGTGTTGTTGCTTAGACTGATGATGTTGACATAGGAACAGTCTCATCGTAAAAGCTGAGCCAAGAAACAGATGAGCTGGTGAAATATTTCTGCAATAATTTAGACTTTCCATTTTAGCCTGTTTAGTTTAATGTCTTCCTCTTTCCGCCCTGTCAGTCCGGTCCTGTTATGGGACGTGTTTTATTTAGAGGGTCATTGTTTGTTACTAAACTTCCTCCAGTCCCCTAATGCCGCAGGGTGTATTGCTGGAAGTCACACTTTACTGTTACTGCTGCAGTCTTTGCTTGTTATTAGCAGAATGAGTTTGACCTAGTTAAACCTCAGCTCCTTATTCTGTATTGTTCTTGTTGTAGACTGTGGCGAATCACAGGCTGGCTCGCTTATTAAACTGTGTTCAACTGTCTGAAGTTAAAACATGTCCTGTAGACGGCAAACGTCATTTAGGAAGCATGACTTACTCTATATGAACACTATATTTAATAACAGTAATAAATGAGTCAGAGTTGTTCATTCAATAAAGCTTATATTTCCATGCTGGCATTTATTTATCCATTTTCTTCCACTGATCAGAGATCAGGTTGCGGGGGCAACAGGTCCATGATGGAAATCCAGATATCCTTTTCTCCTATCAGTTTCCAGCTTATTCTGGGGGATCCCAAAGCGTTCCCAGGACAGAAGGGATATATAGTCCCTTCAGCGAGATCTAGGTTTTCCCCAGGGGCTCCATGCAGTGGGATGAGCCTGGAAAACCGCAAAAGGGAGGCATCCTCATCAGATGCTAACCCCCACCCCAACTGGCTCGTTTCGGTGTAAAAAAAAGAAAGAAGAAAAACAAAAAAAAGTCCACGGCTCTACTTGGAGTTCCCTGTTGAAGATGGAACTCCTCACCCCATCTCCAAGCCTGAGCCCAGCCTCCCTATGGAGGAAGCTCATTTCAGCCACTTATAATCCACTATTTCACTACATATCAAATCAAGAAAAATATGGACAACTATGAGCCTCCTCTTCATGAGACTGTTATGGCTGATTTAAAAAAAATAGCTCTTCCAAAATAAAGATGCAACTGATACCTTTTAAGTATTTCATGAATAGCTGTTTGGTCAAAACATGGAGAGACAGAGTTTACTCTCGTATTCCCTCCAGAACGTCGTCTTCAATCTTTTTGTTCAGTTCCTGAAAAACCAGTTCATGCCAGTCTGATAGTGAAGCATGAAGGATAGAACGTCCACTAGATATGTTGCTACTCTGACGGCCGTAACCACGGTGATCAGACACATCTTTATCAGGAACATTATGCTGGTACAATAGATTGTTTTCTCTGAGTTGTCCTCCTGCCCTAGATGCTTTCACTAAAACGGATATAATAACTATTTTCTTTTAAAATTATATGTTTTTTTTTAATGATTACGATACTGGTAAGTAGTTTTGGTTGGATCCAAAGCTTTAAATGTGGTAATTAGAGGGATAAATATGTTTTACCTTTTCTGAGGTGAACTGGAAGCTAGCTGTTGCTTTGAGCTTCAGCTTAGCTTTAGCACCCAGCTGAGCATTAATATTACAGTGTGAGCTCGAAGTGGGTATCAGATTAGCTGATGTCACAACGTTTCATCGCTCAGTGAGGACACCATATGATATGGACTGATTTTGTTAGTAATGCACTAATCAGATGGTTTTGCGGTTATTTCTCCATCACCAATATATTTCAATCTACTTATTCAGGTTTTAGCTGATTCTAATTACACTTAAACAACTATGAATAGAAATAATAAAGGTGAAATTCTCAAAGTTAGGGGTTCAATATCAATAAGAATAAAATCCAACTGAAAACAAAAAAAATCCTATGTTTTTTTTTTTTTACGACTTTACAATCCGAATTGGACTTTACCAAGGTTGATTTTGTTTTGCTTGCGCTCCTCAAATGTTGAAGTGAACCATATGACATACAAGCTCTATCCTAAGTAAAATATGTTGGTGTATTTTAGAGGGAGAAGCTTTTTTACTCTCCTGTGTTAAAATGTTCAATCATTTAATTAATGCCGCTCTATTAGCTTTAAGAAGTTATTTATATTCTGACCACAGGCAATGTCACTCTGTGTGTCAGTGTGTAGTTGCTAATATACAGCTCTGCAGCTAACAGCTATTATTTTAAAGCAAGGACAAAAAAACAAAAAAAAAACACTGTTGCATTCACTGACCAGTCAAGAATCAGCAGTCATAGCTGGTCAAAGGTCAAATTGACAGATTTCAGTCCCTAGTTGAGTTCTCTGCATCTTTTTTGCTTTTCAGATAGTTCTGTTAGCAATATAAAAATGCCTCATTCCTCGACCCAGCACTGTGACCCCTTCTCTGTGACACCTCACTGAATTTGAACCTGACATTGTTTGGTCAAAATCACTACATAAAAGTTTGTACATTTCAAAGGATTGGAAACCTTTTTGTCTAAAATAATTTTGAAGGATAAACCAATCTCCAATGTACCATAGTGCTGTGGTTGCTACGTGTGAAGAGGCAAACAACCAAGACAGGAGGTGTAACATCTTCCAGAGCCAAAAATCCAGCCTGAATATGTAGGTTCCCTTCTCTGCCAGATCTGTTATGTCACCCGTGGCTGTCTGCCCTGCACAGGAATGCACACCGGCTGGAGGGGGCCGGGCAAGAAACAGAGCACCCCGAGTGGCTCCCTGAAACATGATGATGCCCACACAAACAACTCTGTGGCACATCAGGAGTGTAGGGTTCGCTTACAGCCTTTAAACATCCCTACATGTTGCAATACAAAACATCATTTTAGGAGTTGTAAGACTATACCTGACAGAAAGCTGTAGGCGTTGACATCATGCCTCAGCATCAAAATTTGAATGAATAAGTCAGTAAGTCGGTGACGGTGTGGGATCTAGTGCTGCTGAAAATGCAGAGGTTATTTTGGGAGCCATGGTGGGACAGGGGATCAAGGGTCAGGTGGAGGTGGATGAGCTATACTCACTGTTTCTCTGTACTGTTAACGCCAACGTTTTTCTAAACACCGGATCTAGCCCCCCCAATTTTTTTTTAAATAAATGAGTAAATCTTCCTTTCATATGTTTGTATTTGAGTTTCTCTGTGTAAGTAAATTTGCAGTGCAGGAGCAAAGCTGGCCATCACAGCACCTCCATCTCTCATTTTACCTCTGCTGTGTTTCGCCTAGCCCCCACACTGATCGGAACAACATGTACACTGGAGGATCTGGCGACACGAATGAACTTGGTGGCATCTACACTAGCCTTCACTTTTTTGGTTAATGTGACTATGTTTACCCTCTGATTCTTTTTTTTTTCTTCCAAGTTTAGTTTTTAAAAGTAGTCCTTAAAAAAATTCCCACCTATTTAAAACAAACATAAAGCTGATCTAAACCTGATCTTTCTGTAAAATAAATTAAACTCTTTTTAGGTGTCTTCTTACCTACAGAACATGTCATGGTCAGTTTTCCTATTTTTAAGATTTGCCACAGCCCCCTTTTTTTGAAAAAGTTGGTAAATATAGCTACATTGGCAACACTTTCCCTTATTGTTACAGACTGGATGGGGCGGAGTCGGTAGACTATGACTCCACCCAGCCAGTTGGACAGTCAGCTTCTTAAACCTACATGAGCACTGCTAAACTAATACTCATCTTCTCATTTTATTTAAAATGCCGAATATACCGACATGGCCAAAATGACGAAGGTAACGGTAATAAATTTCGATATTGGTAAATTTTTGGTTTATTGCCCACCCCTAGCAGCTGTTCTTTTCTTTCTTGCCGGCTTTTTCCCATGCATTCTTTATAGCTGCAAAAAAACAATTATGTTTAAGTCAAATTTGAGAAACTCCAAATTTTCATCGAAGCACTTGAGCAATCACTTTCAGCCACGTTGCTATAATACCACACAGTCTGGTCGACATACTCAAGAGGATTTTTTTAGGTCTCAATAATAGTTACGTTTCCACTATTCCCACTATCTGGGTAAATCTGTTGGCCTGCTCCTCTCAGCCTTTGTGTCTCCGCACAAAACTGGCCTTTTAACGAATCTGCTACTATGTCTGTGTATCACCACCATTTCAGCAGTGAGTTACATCACTGATCGGCACCAAAAGGTCCCCACAGCAGCAGAGAATGCAAAGCCTTTGACATAAAAGAAACAGGGATTGTTTCAGTGTTTCTGTTTGTTGTTGCTAGAAACTGCTTCACTAGGAACTATTCTTATATTACAAAGCCGGTTGTTTGGTGATGTCTGCTCATTTTCCAATCAGCTTGACTTAACCACTGCTCCCGCCCAGCTACTCTTCCAGGCCAAGACTGCCCGTTGGTTGGTTCCCAAAATGGCCCCGAAACGACTCTGTCAGCCTAGCCCAGTGCAGTTGAGATGCGCACGTAACGTGAAGTTCCCGTAAAATTACCCTGAAGTTCCGATAGTTGAAACACGCCTCATGCTGATTGCAGAACTTGTCCGTCACCAGCCGCTTGTATCACCAAGAGATTACCAGTCACATAAATGTCTCAGTGTTCGCGTTTAATCTTATAGCTAGCAAAATGTAACTAGGGCTGCCACGATTCAACAATTGGTAACGTCGACGAATAAAATTGTTGATAAATTTTTTTTGTAATTGATGAGAAAGAAAGGAGCATTAAACAATGGGGAAAACCACTTTAAATCTGGCCATGTGGAAAGTGCCAGCTATGCTAGAAAAAAAATAGTCAGTTGAGTGAGAGCCTGCATGCGAAACAAGCTCTACAAGGTCTCAGGGAATATTTCAAGTGCTAGCTAGTGCTAACTAACGTTAGCTACGCGATGTCAGATATGCAGCTTCTGATTTGTAGGCCTTTTAATTGCACTTTTTTGAAAGAAAATAAATCACAAATCACTTGACAGAGTAGAAATGCACATAATTAGTTACCATTTAAATTGAGTTAAATCATATGTGTGTTTCAGGGCATAAGGCAAAGAGTACCAGAAACTAACTTTTCTCGCCCCATTGATTTTCATTCTTTATTTCATTAGTCATGGGACCTATGTGCCAAATTGATTGATTTGTGTGTGTTTATTTGGTATATTGTAATTGTTGCTCTTCTTCTATTTAAAATCAGAATGAATAAATTCACTATATGAAAGATGAAAGGGAAATAAAACCTTTATCTGTTTGCAGGTTTGGGCGTCAGAATGCTTCATTTATTATTCCTGTGACCTCTCATTGTTAGCTTATTTGACAACTCCTAAACTCCTACACAGCCTTTGATTTTTTTTTTCTCTAGCATGGACTCCTCCACAGTTAAGACCTGGATTACAGTGATGCCACATGAAGAAGTGGTTACTCACCCTGTGTAATTACAAGTTATTTTTATTAGATTTGATTTTGCTCACATTCTTCTTCTGTCTTGTTTACTTCTGCAGGTCTACTCACAATGAGATGGAAAAGAACAGGTAAAGTAATAAAGTCCTCATATCTTTGTGTGTGTGTGTGTCCATAAATGTCTATACTGCTCCTAAGTTAGTGATTGGTGGTACATCATCACATGCACCCAGATCATCCCAACACACTTTCTTAGTTATGGTACCTGAAAGATGTTAAACAACAACTGGTGTACAGGTGCCCTTTTACTAAACCCCTTATTAGCCCCCTTTTAAACTTTATTCTTTAACTGCAGATACTGAAAATTGGCTAGACCAATCTCGTTTGGCTTTTGCTGCAGAGTAAATGTACAGCATCTTTAGGCCTTTAACAAATTTCACATTTTACCCGATTGACCAAAGCATATTTGTGAAAGGCCAACACAAAATAGAGCATAGTTGTCAAATACCAGGGAAGAATATTCAAGAGAATTATAGAGTAAATTTGCAGTCAGATACCTTTGATGCCTCAAAATTTTAAACCAATTACCCTCAGGATTAACCGAGTAAACAAAGATTCTCCACCTGCGTGGAATATTAAACCAGTATACTGTTTATAAAGCTGTTCTGCGAAGGCCTCAGAGGTTCGCTAGAAAGCATGAACAAACATCAGGAAAACCAAGGAACAAGGCAGTGTACGGCCAATCCTGGACAAGCCCCCATTTATGTTACTTACCCTTCCCTAGCTGAGCTGGGTACTAACAGCAACAGTGAGTCGATTCCACAAATAAATACAGGAAAGAAAAGAAACAGCCAGAGCATATTCAAGTGGTAAAGTGGCTTAGTCAAAGTATGGACCTAAATCCAAATGAGAATATGTGGCTTAAAAATTGCTTTTCACAGATACTCTCAATAAAATCTGATTGAGCTGTAGCTATTCTGTGAAGAAAATTTTGGTAGAGAGTTAGCCCAACAGAAGTGCAGAGAACAAAACAAAAAAATAAATGCACTTCACACCTTTCAGGTTCTTCAGCCATAGCCATTTGAAAACAATATGTTGTGTAGTAGAGGCCAATATAAACTGCATAAGGTAAAAATTATATGAATTTAGCCAACAGTAGAGATTTAGACAATACTGCTATTTCACGTCTTGTGTCACATTATGATGAAATTAGGCTGTGCCTACGTACTCTGCACCCATGTCACAAGGATGTTTAATAGTAATGGTTAGGTGTTTATATTACCATAGATATTGTAAACATTTAAAATCTGTTGAATTTGAAGCAGTTTATGTTCAAATAGGTTTAGCTTTATTTTGTGCGATTAAAAAATTTATAAACAGGAAATCAGGAAAGCTTTTGCATCTCAGTTTAAAAAAAATGTATTTTGTGTTTTCATAACATTTAGCTTGAATTTTATTTAAAATATCTTTGCTAGAGAATTATTGTTGAATTTATCAGATTTTTTTTTTACCCAGAAAAAATGTCTTTAAATATTATTCAGTACGTTTCTCTACTATTCTGTCATTGTTCTGCTTGATTTTGAGAATGTTCAAAAACAGTCATTTTGACACATATAAACTGAATATTGTATCACAATAAAAATTGTTACCCCACATGCTTCAGATTATATTGCAGTATAGATCTGAGGTTATATCACTCAGTCCTAATGTCATGTTCACATCTTCGCGTCTTAACCACCTGTTTATTACCAATTACATTTTAGAACGCCCAGCCCATGAGAATTTTTCAAAGTATGAAGTTAGGCTAAATGTGTTGTGTGTTTTTGCTTTCCACTGTCTTTTTGATGAATGAAGGCGTTAGTCTCACGCCAAGTCGTACATGCATATGAACTGTGTCAAAGGACAAAAACAAACTCCTTCCATCGCGTGTGTGTTTCAACTAACTGTACGTACACACCAAAAGCGAATTAAGCGAGCGGCGAGTCAGGTGTACATATTATGTCAATGGAGGAGCGCGTTGAAGCGCAGCAGGGGTTCCCGCTTCAAATCAGAAGCAAATCTGTGTCGCCAAAAAGCTTTTCTGCCTTATTCGCGCGGAGGATTTGTATGAATGAGGCGTTTGCAGTGCCTCATTCATAGTCTGCTCAAGTTGAAAATCTCTGAACTCCAGCTTCAATTCACGCCACGTCAACCAATCGGGACAGAGTTTCAGTGATTCTGTGATTGTCATGGAGTCACAGCCTCAGTAGGACATGGAGGAAATACTTATAAACATTGTGGCTAATCACCCCGAGCTACATGACACAGGCTGTTTTCAATACAGAGAAAGGAAAAAAATAAATATTATAAATAGGTTAAACTATTTAGACAGGAATGCCCTTAAGAGGTTTGTGGGTGGCTCTTAAAACAGCCGTTGTTGCTGTAAAAGCACCTCTCGGCAAAGAAGTAAGCCTTGAAATGGCCTCCTCACCTGGTTTCCTGGTAGCAGCTCCCGCACCACGTCCCACGCTGCTCAAATATTATAAACTTTTACGAACTGCAGACAGATTGACAGCTGCTCAGAAATGTAGTTGTTGTGTCGACAGGCAAAGCTTGGATCTTCCCGGCACAAACTGGGCGAGCAGGTCTCGTTATCCAGGCGGCGAGGAGCCGGTGTTTATGAGAGGCTCGCTGCCGTTTATGGATCCCTCCGCCGTAGCTAGACTTTATCTGTAGCTCACCAAACCCCCAGTGCAGCGGTCCCAGCTCTACCGGAGGCCAGGCCGAAGACGTAATCCACGCAGTCCTCCGTCAGCTCGGTCCATATTCCACTGCTAGCTGCACTCTAGCCCCAGCTCCGCTGAAGCCCGGGCCGAACACACTATCAGCTCACTCCATAATCCACCAGCAGCTGCACTCTGGCCCCAGCTCTGCTGAAGGCCAGTTCGCGTGTGAAAAAACCACATTTGAAGCGTGGCCAGTTCGCTTTGTACACTCTTCAAGGTGCGAATGTTCAAGCATCCGGCTGGGGGCATGTGGCGCGTTTTGACGCCTGTTAGCCAGCTAGCTGCTATTGCACCTGAAGCCGCAGCAGGAGCTAGTGTTAGCCAATTAGCGCTAGCGCTGCAGGAAGGACAGTAACCAGAGTGGATCTGCGCACAGCTTTTGGGTCCACGACAACGCTAAAGGCCGAGGTGTTGTGGATTCTTTAACACAATCGCTAAACACCATTTCTTCAATGGAAATGAGGATATATCAGAGCTTTCAAGTGCAGTTCCCTGACTTCGACATCCCTAAAACATTTACTTGCGGTTCCGACAAAACGGCTTTCATAGCCAAGTTTGGTTTAGCTATTCACATTAGGGCTTTGACTCAGAACTTCGTTATTCGAATATAGTTCGAATGGTTTAAAAATGAAAGACATTCGAACAAATCTTAGGGATCTCTTAATATTCAAACCTGTATGGGAATTATTTTTTGTAAATGTGTTTCCTTGCAATTTCAATTGAGATTCCAGGCAAACGAGTGTGTAGGCATGAAAATGAATGTACTGCCCCACCATTTTTGCCGGATATTTACATGTGGTCCCATTAAACAACTTATCAACTTAAATGTTTAATCAGTTGTCAAAAAACAAAGTAATGAGTAACATCGCTACACTTTTACATTTATACACCGCAATTACGGCGGTGTCAATGGTTTACAGTTCCTTGGGCGCCGAAGTCACTCTCCTTCTACGATTCTGGGGCTTCCACTACATTGTGGCGTAGCGTCCAAGTCCACACTGCCCTCTGGTGGACAGAACATATATAGGTTAAGTTTCATGCCAATATCAGTGTTACTGAAGACATTTAATGGTCAAAATAATATTAATACAAATTTTTATTTTAATATTAATGATCAAACAAACTTCGAATAGGATTTTTGGGCAAAACTCAAAACCCTAATTCACATTATAGAGGAATTGGTGTCCACCGTCAACAAATTGCCATTCGTTCTGATGTTTGAGACTCAACGAGTCTACTAAAAACAAACAGTTGGATGTGCACGTCCGGGTCTGGGATGAGGGACAGGTTAAATCCAGATATCTGGGATCAGTTTATGGGACATTCAATTTTTTTTTACTTTGAATAATTAACGAATTATATTGATAGACTCAACTTTTGTGCATATACGCCTCTGTCAATGCAATGTTACATGACCAATTAGCCCAGACGCTTACGACTGGTCCAAACCGGCTATGGGAGCGGTTCAGTCAGGAAAATCACGCTCTATCCCCTGCTCCACCTGTTAACAGTGGACTGTTATTTTTCTGCGGCGGTCGACAAGCGCTTCTGCTCAGCTGTTGTTTTTTTTTATTCAGAGCTATTTTTTTCATCACAAGTTCAAGGATTTGGTTTTCTTTGCCTTATAGGGCCAGGACAGAGGTATTACATTTTTATATAAATGGTCTCAAAAAGGTCTTAAAAAAGACTTGAATTTAGCTTGAAGAAACTTGTTGGAACCCTGCTGTCTGGTTGGAGGAGGCTTTTGCAATCTGAACCGTAGGTTTTTGATAAAACACTAAAATCAGGCGTTGACCTGAAAAAGAACAGGAACTCTCAGTTTTTGAACTCCTCCCAAAAACATTCCTTTCTTCACCTGGATTGGTTGATATATTAATGCCTTCGGCTCAATGCTGCAGTAGGTTTATGCTGACTGAGCCATCATTTGTTCACTGTGACCTCCTGACACCCAAGAGATACATGAGGTGTCTTTGTTTTATCAGCTGACTAAGCATCTCCTCTGGCTTTGCTGCTAATTTTGTTTAAATTGCAAAAAAAGTTGTTGTTTTTTAAATCAGATTGCTTTATCAGTTCATTCCTACAAAGCACTTCAGATGATTCAATACTATTTTCACAATCTAACAATTGCTTTATTCAATCTAGAACAGAATAAGTTTCTTGCATGTAAAGTTTCCTTTCATCACAATATTAAGGTAAATACGCTTTTGGTTGCTGTTAACGTATTTAAAACTTTAAGGAATTCAGACGGAGGGTGGGCTGGCTAGCTCTACTTTTGGAAGCAATAATATATATTCATTAATCTTGATAATTCCAGGAGTTATCTTGTAGAACCTTTACCTAGTGCTATCTAAATGACAGCCCATTATATTTAGCCCAGGATATGGAACTTTATAGGCAGGCATCACCTACAAACTATTAATGAAAGAAAACTGGCAGAGAATCAAACCTTCAACATACAAGAGCAGACCTTCACCCTGCACCACATCAGAACATTTCCATCAGTCCAGGAATTTGTTGTGGCCAAACATCATTAAAAGATAGATTTCACAAACATATTTTTCACTTGTAATTTGAAATTTGTCCAGTAATTTAGTGTGTTTTTTTACTGAGTTTAGGGAAATGGCAACATTATTTCCGGAGTAGTGTTGGTCTAATGACCGTTTTTATGCAGCAGAAGAGGATATTGGAAATTAATGCCGAGACGAAGCAGACTCTGTTCACTAAACAATATTGTGATGTTTTAACTAATATGCCACCTAGTGGCAGAGATGATGACTCAGTTTTCGGACTTGGACT
The DNA here is from genome assembly GCA_028564705.1 of Apricaphanius iberus. Lineage (NCBI taxonomy): Eukaryota > Metazoa > Chordata > Actinopteri > Cyprinodontiformes > Aphaniidae > Apricaphanius > Apricaphanius iberus. The sequence goes on from JAPXFQ010002128.1 coordinate 682,885, forward strand.
TGAAGTTGCAAAAAATAAAAGAAGGCTTCAGACTTGACCGTGACTTATTCACTGTAGACTCGAGACTAGACGTAGACTCGTCTGGGATTCAGGTCCTATTCCTAGTCTTTATCTCATGTAATCAGAAGTGAAAGCGAGTCCATCAGTAAGCTGCAGCCTGCAGCTCTGACAGGTGATGCACTGCAAGCACATGTTTTCCTTTGAAAGGGTACGCTTGATTTAATACCCAACAACGTTCACGGACCACAGGCTATTTCTGGCTCATAGTGATCAGTTCACCTTAGTTTTCACTTCATAACCAGGAGCACAAAGATGTCTCTTACTGAAAGCTGATTTTTATGAGAAATGGTCAGAAGAAGACATTGTTTCTTGATTAGGCTGCATCTGTTACAAAGAAACTTCCCAAACACAAAATAAAATTACTATGTAGTCTGCTTTAGAGCAGTGTCTCCAGACCCTAGTCATCGAGGCTCCCTGCATGTTTTAGATGCATTTATCAGCTTTAAAATAATTGAAAACGGATGGATTTTTTGCTTGTTGAATTACAAAAGATAATTGTTGAAAGGTTGTGAAAGAAACAGCAGTGCAGGTTTACATTCCTGACCTACAGCAGTGCATAGTTAAAGTCGGAATGCATTCGATAGGGAAGATTTTTATTGGAGTCATTATAGACCCGACATGGAATTTAATTATCTATTACCAGTCAGGCGGCTGTTATCCTTGGCATTGAGACAAAATACCGTTCAGCTATCATTCACCTGAAAATCTCCCTAAAGGCCGCCTTAAGATGACTTCAAACAGCTCTCACATTGACAATGCAGTTAGCATCAGGATGAAAGGTTGAGGAGTTTTAGCTCAGTACTTGAAACGTCGCTTTTCCACCCGCAGAATCAGAACTTCTGTATTGATGAACTGGATCTTGAGCTTGCTTAAATTAAGATTGTTAGAGAGGTTTAATCTCTGGTAGATAGCTGGTAAATTTGTACGTTAAAATCAGAGGAGTCGGAACTCTTGTTTCCCCTTTTATTTCCAGTGTGCATTCAAGGAACTAGTTTTGACTTTTTACTTATTTCTTCTCTGATATAAAGGAAAAACTGTACTCCTAATAGTTTTAAAATTAAAACAGCCCTTATTTGCCAGCGTTAGTAATGGGAGACGGGGCTCAGGCACTTTCTCAACATTTATATGAACAGAAATCTGAGAGGGATAGTTGATCCAAAGCTCGGCGGATCGACTGAAAGACCTACGCTAGTATTTCCACCCAGTGGGATTTAACTCTTCTTTCTGGACAGTTTGGTCTTACCCAAACGGCTTCAAACTGCTAATTAAATTAGACGAGAACTTTCAGAACCTTTTTATCTAGTTCCTGCTTCCAATATCATGCAGATAAAAAGAACTCCCCAGCAATAAACTAGCGTGGTCGGAAAGCCATCATCCCAACACAGCAAATATGGCCGTATTCTGCACAAGCCCGCACAGGGACGCCAAAGCGTCCCTGTGCGAGCTCGCGCGCCTGTGTAGTTTGCCGTAACCCGACTCCAATCACCAGCACATTTTCTATTTGCACGCAAGTCTCTCCATGCTGGCCGTGGCTGCTGGCGTTGGAGGGGTGAGAGGGTGAAAGCGAGGGCGACGAGGTGATTTACTGCTGCTGGGGCGGAGGGCTCCAGCTGACCTACATGTGGTTCTGAGTAGAAAACACAGCTATTTTCAGCTGCAGGGGGACAACACAGCTGGAGCTAGTCGCTACAACCGGGTGGACTTTGAAGCAGCTCTGTCTTTAAGCTGAGAGGCGCAGGGCCTGCCTCATTCTAACCTGTTGACACACTGAACCTGAAAAACCTGTCACTGATAAGGTTTGCAGTGCTGTTGCCATGTTGCTTGGTTATGATCTGCCCTGTTTTGATAAGTCTGCAACTCACCAGTGTTGTTTAGCAAACATTAGCTTGCCCCGTTGATCCCTTATTATGTCAGAACAACCTGGGTGGGGGACCTTTGCATGTTATGTAATGGCACTTCGGTCGCCCTTTGGACTGAGTCAGCTGAGAAATAGACGCTTGTTCTCAGCTGTCGACTCCTGCTTTGTGTGACCGTGTGTGTGTGCAAACGCTTCTATCGTTGTGCATGTGTGAGGATATAATTAAAAGCATCCTCTGCCCACATTCAAATCAGTTGTAGATCTCTCATTGTGTCCGATTTGAATAGCTCTCAGACACAGACGCTCACAGCCTGCCAGCTTTCAGCTGCCCGTAGAAGATGGGAAGGAAACAAAACGCAACATTGAAAGCACTCCGCTTGTCAGGAGGAGTCTGACGTACACGGGCCCACTCGCTCAGGCAAGCACTCAGACACGTACACACTCCTAGCGAGGCTGGAGCTGGAGGTGTGTGTTGTGTAACATTGGGGTCAAGTTGTTACCCCTACGCAACAAACTTTAGCTGCGGGCGGGGCGAGAGATTGAAATGCAGGAAACGCATCATGGAAGAGAAATGTTAATGTGAACCGAGGAGGTTACATTGGAGATGTGGTCACATGATGTCAGGGTTTCAGCACTTATCTGTTTTCAGCTGTTCTTTTAATGCCGCTCGTACTTTTCTGGTCTGGAAGGAAGTCGAGTAGAAGTCATTGCATTTGATTGCCAAAGACCAGATAAAGTAAAAACAAGCACCATGTGAAAGTGCTTAAAAATGAAAACAGTGGAACAAAGTCTATTTTTGTCCTTGTTTGACTGATTGATGACTGATGAGTTGGTTTGTTTGGAATGTTTTGGGTCATTTCCCTGCAGGAAGAGCTGGTTATTACTTGGTTTTAGTTTCCTGGCAGAGTGGAGACGCAAATAAAAGAAAAACATGCATTTCAAAGATATGATGGGCCTTTATGAGGGAAACGGGCCCATAGCATCACAGCTCCTCCATCTTACTTACCAATGGGCGGAAATTACTTTTCCACAAATGTATCCTATGTTTTTACACTTAATCCAGTTGGAGTGGTTCTTGTAGGAAAATACAATTTTAGTTTTATCCAACTTAAGCACTCTGTTCCAGTCTAACTCTATGGTGTTAAGCACATTTAGCACATGTTTAGTTTTGTTGCAGTTGGGAAAAAAAAAGTGTTTTCTGTTCCATACCTTCCAAACAACCTGTTTTAGCAGGCATCTAATGCTAATAGAGGGAAAGTAAGTGTGGTTGCAGCTCATACTTTTTAATTCTTCAAAAAGTTGGTGTAGATCCTGATGGTTGTGTATAGGAAGGATGTCCTGCAGCAGTCTCTGTTGCAGTGAAACCAAAAAAGCCTCCGACCGAAGACAGCTTAGGTCACATGTGTAAAACTTAAGGCCTGAGGGCCAAATTCTGCCCACATAGCATTTTATGTGACCCTCTATACTCTAGAGGATATTTATGAATGGAAACTTTTAAGTTCTATTTATAAGGTACCCCTCAGCATTATTTTATCTGTCAAATCATATAAGTGTTTATTTGAATAGTCCTAAGTCACATCATTGTGAGAAGATGTTTAGTATTATTTCATTTTAGGAAGTACTTGTGGAGACAGATATTTAATAATATTTTAATGCTTTATTAAAGATAGTTTTATCAATATGTCCTACCACAGCTGGCTTTTTAAGGACATCCCTGATCTTGATGTGGCCGAAAATGGAAATGAGTTGGTCACCCCTGGCCTTATGACTTCAAAAACAAAGTATGAATAAAGTTAAGAGTTAAAGTCTAAAGCGTCTACTGTTTCTTTGTGTAAAAATGTTTCACTGCTGTGCATCTGAAGTCCCACCTTTTAGTTGGAGGTTTCCACATTTGTTCAGCAGCAGTACGTTAATAAATTGTATTTTGTTTATTATTCTGCTAGGCCAGCAGGAGTGATAAATGTTGCATCCTCTGACATGACGGTAACCTTCTTTTGTCTTAGTCTACATCAAAATAGTTTGGGATCAGGTTTTAGGAACAGAAAAAGGCAGGCTGGCAAACATCTGCTCCGAATTACACAGCAATTACTCTTGGAGCACACTGCACTAGATCAAATATTGGGTCATGAATCTGACACCAAACTATTTAATAGTTTGGGTTTTTAAAACATATCTTAAAAACACTTGCTGCTTTTGTTTGGCTCTTCTAGAGAGCATTCATAAAAATATACTTGTCAGCGATCAGAGTGTTGTGTGACACACTCCTTTTGTTCACAATGAAACTGATGAATGAACATCCTCCTACTGATTGTTCCATGTTTTTTTGGCCTTTCATAATGTGTGAACAATGCACCGAACAATGATTGCAGTGTGGGCACGGCAGTTACTGAATGTTCAAAATTATGCTCTCAAGCTTTGGGTTTATGATAATATGCCATTGGCTGTAAGGAAGTGAGTCCATATTTAGATGAAACCATTCAGTTTGGTTTGTGTTGCTGAATAACGTACACCATTATGTGCTGAGAGGTTTGTGTCCTCCTGAAACCCGTCGCTGGCCTTTTCTTTAAAATGTAAAATGTAGCAGGTAGTCTGGATCGAAAAACGTTAAAGCAGTAAAATCTCAGCCCACATGATCTAATGTTAACATTGATTAAATATGTACTAGATCACTGATGTGTGCCTCCATTTCTGTGAAGACTAAACAATTTGATAGCTATTTTTTTGTTTTTTTTTCACCTTCTCTCTCCAGACGGGCACATCTACGGCTGTGCTTGGAGCGCTTGAAATCTCTCGTTCCTTTGGGACCAGAGGCCAACAGGCACACCACCCTCAGCCTGCTGATGAAGGCCAAAGAACATATAAAGGTACACATTAAAATGTGATTATATCACATCTGGTTGGTGGAGGGTCATTTGCTGGGGTTTTGTGTTTAGCTTTCTATGGTATTCACATACATTTTGTCATTCTGTCGGTCACATTCACATTTTTTACGTTACATCCACAAGTTTCATTTTGAGTCGTATGTATGCTATATGATAGACCGATACAAAGTCATTCTGGGTGTGTCTTCATGAGCCTGGCCTATGCCTTGTTTCCACTGAGCGGTAGAGCACAGGGGGTTTAGTACATTATGTTATGGGCGGGCGTACTCAATAGAGCGTTTCCATCGCTGGTTGGACTCTCATTGGGAGGGTGGGGATAGATCCAAATACCTAATCTCATCCTGATGCAACAACAAATGTGATACAGTAGCATATCTCTTTCTTGTTTTAAGCACTGACTTTTTATTCTGTCCCCAATCAGTGAACACAATGTGTTGTCAGTTGCCAGTAGCTTCGTGCTAACCATACGGTAACATTGTCCTTTGGATCCACAATTGAAGGGGGCTAATGAATGATGCATTATGGATCGGTTGTATTGCCCTCTTTTACAATGAAAACAGACAGAATAGCCTATTTAACTACACCATAAAGTGCCAAACTGCTCAGTGGAAACGAGGCTCTAGAGACTCAAATTTGACCAATTCCTGTTTACTAAGAAGCTTAAACTCAATCAGATAATATGGTGAGCATGTATTAATCTCCATTTAAGTCCTTCTTAAGTCTGAGGTCCTTTTTCCACTGAGCTGATTCCAGTGTTAGTTTTGTGTTGCCTTGCTTGGCACCGGTTCTCTGGTAGGCCCCACGTAAATGGAAAGAGAACCTGTTCTTTGAAGGAACCTACTCAGCGATGACTAGCACCAGTTTTTATTTTCTGTTTTGTGGGAAAGCTTTATGATTCAGATTGTACTGGTCCATTTAAACACAATAGAGATTGCTTGGAATGAAACCAACTCTGACCATCTTTCCTGTTCCTGCTAAAGCCCAGTTTATGCTTCTCCGACCGCAAATTTGCACTCAGACGCAGACATATTGAAGGAGACATTTTCTGTTTATAGTAGTCCGCTCTTCCACTCCATTCTCTATTGTTTTTTCAGCGTTGCTTGACCAGGACAGCAGGTGGTTCTAAGATTTCATGGCGTCTCTGCCTACTATTACACAGCGCCGCTTCTGTTCTTTTCTAGGCTTGTGAACGCATTTCTTCCTCAAGGAGCAATGAACAACAGAAAGTACGTTTTGATTAAGCTGTAAAGCTTTTTACTAGAAGGGCAGCTCATAGAATCCTCTAGAAACACATGGAAACAAAACACAGCAGCCGTTTTTTGTTGTGTTCCTACACCTCCTTGTTTTCAAAATCGCCAAAGGAACAGATTAGATAAGTTACTCTTTCAATATAAAGCATATAGCGGTGCATTAACTACTGATTACAGCGACTATAAAGCCCCGTTCTGGTGATGCGATCTGTGGTTGTTACTCAAACTGACCAATCACATGCATACACTATCCGTCGACGGAGACGGATAGTTAAAATTTGGACGTCTACTCCGTGCGTCCTTCTGTAGGTGACGGAGAGCCCTTGCGTTCACGGATAATGGCGTTGCGTCAATCCGTCTCCGTCAAAACGCAGAAGCATAAACTAGGCTTAAGAAGAAACATCCCCACACCACAGTGCTGCCACCAACGGGGGTGGGGCTGGGTGAGGTGCACTGCACACTCGCTGCTAAGCATGTCGTTTTAGGTAGATAGATGTCTTGGTAGGTTTTCAGTTGTCTGTTCGTTTTCAATTTTTCTGCGTTCCTTGGTTTTCATAACGCTTTTTGTTCTCCTACAAACCTCTGAGGCCTTCACTGAACAGCTGAACTCCTGAAAGCCATTTTGGTTGAACTGGATTTTAATTCATGGATTTTTGAATAAATGGGGCTGATTGCAAAATACATTCCACACATTTTTGATACTGTAAAAAAATTATTAAAACATTTCCTTTTGTTGTCCTTGCACTAATCCTCATAAAATATATCAACATTTGTTTGTAATGTTCAAAAGTTCGAAGGTTCTCCTAAATTGCTGGGTTTCCTCTCTCCCACTCTGTTCAGAGGCTGGAAGAGAGCGACAGGAAGGCTCAGCACACCTTGGAGCAGCTACAGCGGGAGCGGCGACACCTGAGGAGGCGCCTGGAGCAGCTTGGAGTGGAGAGGACCCGGATGGACAGCACCGGCTCCACCCGCTCCTCTGACAAGTCCGACTCTGACCAGGGTGAGCTCCCACATATACATTCATGTGGCACCCAGTGGTGGCTGGAGTGATCTTAGAGTCAGGATTTAGAGATGTTCCAGGGATTATCTGATCAATGGTACACAATTCCTTTTTAAATAGAATAAACGCTCAGATACGGAGTTTCTGAGTGTTTGAAGGAGACCATTACTGTAACTATATTTTCACTTTGTGGCAGTATACTGCTGTAGACAAAGTGAAAGAAGTGAGCCTATTAAACTTTATTATTTTACCATGTGATCTCTAAATGCTGAGATAAATAAATGACTTAATGGTTCCTCTAAATATCTTAAATAAATTCTTCTAATGGTCTGTAGCCCAAGCTGAACTCCACCCTTCCCTCTGATCGGAATGGGTTATAGGTTCTGCTCACCTTCACACTCAAACACCTACAAACCAGAAAGGTGTTTTTCTGAGTGATCAGGTAAGTGACGTTGCTGAAGGCAAACTGTCCTGTCTGAGTTCTTTTCTGACAAAAGAACGCATCCAGCTACCTCGGAGGAGTTCTGTTCTCCTCCATCTCGATGATCATGTTCAGCACAACTGGTGCTTATCTTTCTGCACAAGGCTTACAGGTGGCTGGTATTGTAACCTGTGGATCTGCTATTTATGAAAATGTGACTTTTCAAAAAGTAGGCACATCATTAGACTTTGACATCCAGATCTGCAGCCACCCAGCAGACAAAAAGCAGCATATTTCTGATTACCTGACAGCCAGAACCGCATGTACTGAGCGAGGGCTGCATGTTTTTGTGCTCCAATAACACTGATGGACCAAGCACGGTGAGTCACTGCTGGCATCAGCTGTGCTTTCGATTTAACAGGAAGCCAGGCAGATTAGGTAAAGTCCGACTTGATTCTTGTTGCTCCAGCAGAAAGAATCAGAAGAGCAGCTGCTTCAACCACAAACTCTGGCGTGTTTAACAACTCTGATCCGCCAGCTGGTCTGAGTGGAATAAATCGTCCTTTTGGGAATCATGTTCACACAAGGAAAATTGTCCCTGAATTTGACACCGAAGTTTCAGTTTTTGCTTCTAATGCAGTCTCTTCGATCAGTGTTTCCCAACCCTGCTCCTCAAGACACACTATCCTGCATGTTTTAGATGTTTCCCCTCCTTCAGCACACCTGATTTTAATTGATGGCTGACTTAGAGGCTTTTGCACAGCCACAGTCTAAAAAACGTCTAAAAGATGCAGGGGCAGTATGCCTTTAGGACTAGGGGTGGGAAACGCTGCTTTAGATATTTTCAGGTAAACTGGGTCATAAACATCTGAGGCTGTTAGCCTGTTCAATTCAATTCAGTTTATTTAAATTGCACCAATTCAGAACAGATGTCATCTCAAAACACTTTACAAGAAAAGTCATTTCAATAAAGTTATTCAAACATTCCAATCAGTTAAAAGTTTTTTATGTAAGGGATCCTTGCAGATTGCGTTGAGTCACTGACGTGAGGTTGTGCCCAGAGCATGCAGACTCCAACCACAGCAATTCTTCAATAATCCCTCATACTGAGCAATCATGTTAAGAGTTGTAATATCAGAAGTTGTAAGAACAGCATTCAAAATATGTTTGAGCTGTCCTGGGGAGGTTTCTCATCAGGTATTTATTTTGGGATCAGAGGTTATGTCACACTGTGTGTATGGGAGCAGTAATGCTAAAACAGGGTTTAACTGATATTTTAACCAAAGTCAAAACTGCTAAAGAGTTCATATTTAAATCTTTATTTTGCACATCTTGGTGTTTAGGATTATGAATACTGTTGTGTCTGTGTGTATGTGTTAGAGAAGGTAGATCATCACTAATATTTCCTGATCCAGCATGTTCTATTATATGAGGCAGTGGAAGGCAGCTTTGCTGTCCTCTGTTTCATCTGAAAGTCTTGCTCTCTCTTGCTCTCTCAGAAATGTCTCAACACATAACCAAAAATATAGTTTCCTGTTAGGTGGCATGCATCTCAGACATAATTTTAAACACCTCGATGGTACTGAAAAATGCGAAGTGTTTTCGAGTCAGTAACAACTTTCAGAATTAATAGTTGCGCGGTATGCTATCGGTCGCCATGGGTTGCACAGCCGAAAATTATAATTTAAGTTATTTAGCATGTCATAAAAAAAATTGGGAGTTTAATTTTCTGAAGTCATATTTTCATTCATTTATAAATGTAAATATAACTAGATATTTAATTACCAAACTAGCAAGCTAAACGTTTAGTTCAGCGCTAATCATTTTTGCTAAAATGCAAATTTACTCTCCAAAAAGCATAAATGGACTACCAAAATAAAATCGTAACCTTCAAACCTGAGCCTTTAAACTTATGGTTTTTGTCTTTTCCTCTTGACATGAATATTATTTCATCTTAAAACATAGGATGGGCCATATTAATGGCAATGCATGCGCTTATCCATGGATTTACTGCAGCAGTGACTGCACAAGTTGCAAACGTTTATGTAAAAGTTAGCAAGACCCAGCATTTGTTTTAATAGTCCACTTATCTGCAAAGGAATTTGCATTTTAGCTAAATATTGTGCTGGAAAAATGTTTAGCTAGCATCCTGCTAGCTAAACATTTAGCTTCAAACTAAATGTTTAGCTTGCTAATTAAATATTTAATTAGAAACTGAGATTTAGAAATCAATGTATAACATAGTGAAAATATGAACTTAAAATATGAACTGTGTAACTTTGTTAACAGCACCCCATAATTGGCCAATCAGGAGACAGTGGTGTCAGTGTTTTTATTATTAACTTGTCTTCTCCGTGTGTGTAACAGAGGACCTGGACGTGGACGTGGAGGGGACAGACTACCTGCTGGGTGATCTGGAATGGAGCACCAGCAGTGTGAGCGACTCAGGGGACGAGCGAGGCAGCCTGCGTAGCAGCTGCAGCGATGAGGGCTACTCCAGCGCCAGCCTGCAGCGCCTGCACGACACTCAGGAGACGGCCAAGCAGCTGGGCTGCGGCCTATAAACAGCCCGGACCACCGAGCCCACATCCCCCCCCCCCCCCAGTCTGCATCTCACCACTTCTACCTGCTCAGACCCCCCCCTCACCCCACCCCTCTCTACTCTCTAAGGACTGACCAAGCCAGAAGCCTCTTCTCCAATGAGCTCTGACTCCCATTCAGACTGTAACAGCTCTGAGTCACCCACGCACCTCCAGCTCTTCATCAGGGGTCAGTCTTAAGGGTGTCGCCCGCTCCGCTCCGTGCCAATCAAACGAGTGGGATTTTAAAGACACTCCTCCCCCTTCCCATTTACACTTTCCGTCCTCCAAAAGACCCCAAATCTTTCAGCCAGAGAATGTTACCACACAATGTCCCACTGCCTCTTTTTCTATGCCTATAGAGCCATGGGAAGCACTTCTTGAATCACTCACACACACCTATACACACACACACACTTACACACTTCCATCTCTCTCTAGGTGTGAGACTTTTATTGGTGACATGGGGCTCCTTTTTCCGCCCCTCTCAGTAGTAAACCACTGGTGCACGGTACCTTGCACTTCAGATTGCTTTTGTACAAAAACTGTCCTCTTTTTTTTCAGACACCGTCTCTTGTAAAGGCCCCCGGCGCTGCGGTGGCATCGATCCTGCCAGATGAAGTGAATGTTTGTGAAACATGTCAGTCAGCAGACTCTGTGGACGCTAAACTAGACTGCGCACGTTGTTAAAACTATCCGAGCCGGCAGCAATACTCTCTGCGGTAACTAAGCTTTAGCCGGCAGGCTCCTTTGTCATTTCGACGTCCGCCTCGGCCTTTCACAGCGAGGAGGAAAAACAAAACAAAGGTGCAGTGTGGGGTTTATGGGAGGGTTTCTGCCTCTCTCTGATGACGGTGGCTTTTTAAAATTTGATTTTACAGCTTTCCTCCCTTCCCCATAATGTGTGGATGGCATGTCTGGGCCTGGCTGTGGGTGCGACGGCCATTAACAGCAGCCACAAGGCCGGATGCTGGGATGTTTAGCCAGGTGCTAGTACAATGTTGTACACTAATCCTTTACTGCCCTGTTAAGCAGCTGTTAACAGGAGGGGAAGCATCTACCTAAAGCAGTCGAGAGACTTGAACACATTCCACAATGTAGATTAGAGAAGCGGGTGAGACTAAACAGATTTTATTTTATTTTTTAAATGGCAGTTCACACTAATTGTCTATGAAAGTTGAGTTTGGGTGGGGACAGGTTTTTAGTGGGAACATGCAGTCAGAGGCCCAAAGTTTTCTGTGTTTTCTCCTATAAAAGCACTAAAATGTTAAAACCTCAGAAATTCGTTTGCCTTGCCATCATAGCTATTTATTATTTCTGGACAAATGTACACCTTTTAATGTAAATAGTTCTCAGAAAGAGTTCTATGTCTATCACCAAATGTATTTATTAGATATCCTAAATATATAGATGAGTCTATAAAAATATATTTAGTCATAGCTTATGTTCATTTTTGTGAGTTTTATCGAGAGTTTCCTTAAACATAGTTGGTTTGCACAGCAAAGTCCATCCTTAGAATATTTTAGAAATGTCTCTTGTGCCTCGATACGTTCGTCTGTGGAATTCGGCAAAATTTCATTGTGGTTCATTATCCCCCCCCCCCCCCCCAATGTTTAAAAGCCATTTTGTTTGGTTAATGATGTGGGGGACAGTTAAACAAAACGAAACCCAAAATTCCTTAGAAAAATATTAAGTAAAAAGTTGAAAAGCAATAGAGATGCACCAATCCGATGTCTTCCTGCCGGTACCGATTTATTAAATTGAAATATGAAGCTAAGTTTTTTCCTAAATTAGACATCCTTCTTTATCCTTCTTTAAACATTTAGGCTAAAAATATTATTTGTTCTGGAATTGAAAAAAAAAGCCTAAATTATGCCTCTGCTTTTATCAGTTACTTTAACTACGTGGTTCAAACCTGGTAAAAGAGTCGGGGTGAAATGGTAGACACAGTAACGAGGGATGTTTGTCGATACAAACTGGGGACACAAGCTCATAAAACCTGCCTGGAGTCCCAATCAGATTTTTTTTTTCTTTTTAACTTTAATAAAGCTGAATGAAGCCACAAGCTGCAGATTATTTCAAATTTAACCCAGAAAATTGTCAATTATTCAGTGTTTGGTTTTTTTCGGCCCTGCCTCCCTGAATGTTTTAGATATTTCCCTGCCGGTAAGTGATAACAGGCTTTTCCTGGACTGGGATTGTCTAAAGCAGGATGTGATTAAGCAGGTGAACATCTAAAACATGCCAGGCAGTATGCCTTGACAACCAGGGCGGCGAGAACACTGCTCCAGTCAGTACAGACTGATGGAGAAATTGGCAGATTACGTGGTCTGACTGATGGATCGGTGCATCTCTAGAAAATTGGTGGCCATATTCTAAAAGGCGACGATGCAACAACCCCCTAAATGTTGGTATCGCCGCCACGCTTCAACTGCTTGGACAACACAGCCGCTCGGCTCTGTGTGACATACGCTGCCCTCAGCGGTGGTTCCGAATGGTTCACAGGATGGGAGCGGAGGGGGTGGCTCCCAAATATCTGAATGTACACAGACTCTGCAGTGTAGCGGCACGGCGCCAAAGGAAGCTCCTCCGCTCGTGCATGCTCCACTTGTAAAGCTCAGCTAAAGCATTAAGATGGTAAACCAGTGAAAAAAAAATGAAAAAAAACCCTCTTAAATCTGAAAAAAAAAAAGCTAGGGTAGGATAGATTGGTCTGTGCGTGTGGCATGCTGCTTATTTCTGTCATGTTGAAAACCCTTTTCAAGCGGAGAGGACCTCCAAAGCCACTATTCCAGGAAAATTGACTTTAAGAGAAGTTGCGAGTGAGCAGGTGTGTTCACCAAAATGCCATCTGTTGGTGTGTGTGTGTGTGTGTGTGTGTCCGCGCGTCACTGTCTTCAGAGAGAATCTTTCTTTCGGGGCAGCAAAGGGTGGGTAGCCAAGAAACGCTGTTTGGCTATATTTTGTTCCCTATTTTGGTCTCATGTTGACCCCCACACCTTATCCTGTAGTGTTTTTTTTCTGGATGCACCCGTTTCTTTGTGTGTGAGCATGACTCCCTTACACCACGCAAGTCCAGGCGAGGATGGATGTGAGCGCGCTCGTGATTGGGCGCTGAACTCCTTCCTTCCTTTCTACTCTCACCCTAATCAACATCACCCCTCCTTCCCTCCCTACCACACCCCCCACCCCCCCGGTGCTCTCAGCATCTGCCTTAAGAAGCCGGTGTTGAATCTCTCGAAGAACAAGCTTGCAGTCAGACCAGTCGTTTTAAGCTTCAGGGAATCTCCCTCCCTGCATCCAAGATGGCTAACCGTGCCTTAAAACGGTAACAAAAGTACGACCCGACACAAGTAGAGACACGTATGAGTGCTCGTATCATACAGAAAAGGATCACAGTGGTCATTCCTTTTCATTGTGACCCTCCTTCATGCATTACACACAGAACACACACCGTGTCATCGCTCCATGAACATCATCACCTGCCGCCTCTCTCTTCAGGAAAGTCTGATGTCTGTTTGCTGGGTAATAGGAGGATGTTTTCTGCACTTACCTTTTTGAAGTTGGGGGATTTGAACATTATCTTCTAAATAAATCACTTATGTTGGGTCAAAAAATGCCCTCTGACAATGAATTGTGGAGCAGCAGTTTATATTTACGAGTGATGATAAAGAATAAACTATTTGAAACCCTTGTTTACCCGCCTGTCTCCTGTGTGTCTGTTTCATCGTTTTAAGCCATCCTGAAAGTTTAACACACGCTGAAAGAAAATAAGGGTTTTGTGCATCTATGCAGGCAGATAAATACAGTAGAAAAAGGAATAAAAATGTCAGTCGAAAAACAATACATATATGAACACATTTAAAAATAAGAGATTTCTCAAATATATGAACAGAGGTGGGTAGAGTACCCAAAAAATTTCACTTGAGTAGGAGTACCACTACTTCAACATATCTTTAGTCAAGTAAAGGCAAAAAGTAGCTGTCCAAGTATTACTCAAGAATTTGGTAAATTTGGGCTACTTAAGTACTGAGTAATATCTGAGCTATTTTTTAAATTACATCACCAGACAAAAATATAAGAATATATGAGCAAATTCAGGTATATTAAAGACTAACTTGGAAAAAAAGAATGCAAAATCCAATTACATAAAAATACATTTCAAGCAGAAGACGAACTTTTCTAAGTCAATTTTTTTTTATAAATTACCAGTACTTACAGTATGTAATCAATAAATATATCTTAGAACAAGGTAAAAAAGTACTTTATATGTTTACTACATATTCACGACCTCAAAATACAACAATCTAAACAGATTACATTAGAAAGTGTAGAAACATGATCTGTAGGTGTGTGTGTGTGTTCTTGGTTGAAATATGTTTGCTCTTTAATCAGCGAATTTACTCAGTGGGCAGATCTAGAAATTTTACTGAAGTAAAGGTAGATTTATTAAAATCTTAAATGTATGAAATACATTAATATTCTCTTCCTTTAAATCTGATATTCTTTAAAGACACACCAGCAAACAATTGCCTTTTAAAATCACTGCCTTTATACAGACTCAAGCTCTGTTTTAATTAATCTATATTATAATGATCAGGCTGTTCTATGAGGTCTTCGTTCCATGGCAGACGGCCTGGGGATCAAGATCCACCGCACCACTGCTTACAATCCGCAGGCTAATGGGTTGTGTGAGCGGTTTCACAGGACATTAAAAGCTGCACTTCGTGCTGTTGTGACCGATGGTAACTGGATTGACCGTCTCCCATGGGTTCTGCTGGGGATGCGTTCCGCGGCTAAAGAAGACCTTGGTGCCTCCCCGGCTAAATTGGTTTAGGCCAGCCGGTATGGGTTCCAGGCGTGTATTTTCCCGAGGCACCCCCGTCCCAGTTCAACCGTCTGACTCAAAGTGACCCTTTTCACGTTCCTGGTCCTGTACATCATTGTCTGCCCCAGTCATTTGTACCTCAAAGTTTAGCGTCTTCTAAGTTTGTTTTTGTCCGACATGATGCACACAGGACACCATTACAGCCCCTGTATGATGGCCCACCAGGGGGCTCCACTCACACCCAGATATCGGGATGTTTATATTTAAAAATATTATGTTTGGATTTGAAAATGTTCAAGTTGGTTGTGGCGCGAATGTGGCAATTTGTCTGACTTACCGTTGTTCTGTAGTTCAGTTGGAGTTGAATAAACGAGTTGATCGGATCTAACTGTGTCGTCCTTGCATTCCTCCACAATAGAGCTTTAAATGTGAATCACAAATTCCCTGATACTCGTCAGACTACTAGTTTACATACACCAAAAAAGGCACATCCATCTTTAATCTCACTAAGGTTCAATCAAACCGAGCGAGTACAGCGTCCTTATGATTGTCTCTTTATATATCTGTCTACTTGTCAGGCTGGGACTTCGGCTGCCCTCTTGCCTGGCGCATCTCAGGCCCCACATCCAGTTGGTGCCTTTTTTCTCCTCCGTCACTCCATGCCGGTGACTGATGCCCCTGCCCGCTGGTGCATTGGTGGCTCTCTATGTCTGGGACTAGGGGCCCGTATGCGGTCCGGCTCTGCCCTGGTGCATGCCTGGCTGGTCCTGGGTGGGCCGATGTGTCAGCCGGCCAATGTTAAAGGCTGATGTTCTCATTGGGTTGGTTGGGGCCGTCATAAGGCGGTGTTGGCGGTGGTGTCTGTCGTTCCTCGGCCGGCTTCCGGTCCCTCCTGCCTTGCGTCGGCGAAGGGGAACCCTTGTCGGCCAATTCCTAGTGGGACCCTGCTAGGGGGCGGGGTGCCCATGGTCCCCGTGGCCTCCGGGTCCTGGGCCGGGCCCACCCTGGCGTGGCCGGTTACCAGTGGAGTGCATGGGCTCGTCCTTGCAATCTACCGGGCCCCAGCATTGTAGCTGCTGTTCCCCTTGTGCTTCGATTTGTTCCTCTGGGTGCGGTCTGTACTGCTTGGGTCCACCGGTGGTTCCTGGACTCTGGGCAGCTCTGGACGTGTACATATCCGACCTCCTTCATGTCTGCGTCGACTCCTGTAAGACGGATTGACGGCTCCTTACACCAGCTACGGGGAGCCTAAGTCAGGCCCTTCTACTTCCGAATTTTTATAGTCAAATAAATCCCAAATCACGGGACAAACACATTCCAAATGTACATCATTAGTTAACATTCAGATCGAAGTACAACATATGTGTGATTCAGGACGTAAAAATAACTTTTATCGCTCCCTTGACTTCCATTCATTCTTTTTTTGGTTTGGGGACCCATGGCCCGACAGGAAGGGGAGGGGACTTAGGCTCCACATCAATCACTTGCATGGGGAAACCTTATTTACACCTGCATGCTCACACACGCACATAGGTGTGTGGGGACATGGGTGTGTACGGACATATTCTTGGGCTGAGGTAGTTGCCATCAGAGATAGTTGGTACCAGGAACTTACCAGCGACATTGGTGTTGTATTTTTAATCCATTTTGGTGTGTGGTGAATGTGTAGTTCTTAGTTCATATTACTGGATCGGTTTTGTTTATGTTGTTCTATTGTCTCTTCTATTGGTTGTTTTTTATTTTTCCCTCTTATCCGTCGTCCAACAGAGGTGCAGGACAGATGTTTTCTTCTGTTCTTTGTTTACCTCCCTATCTTGTATCGTCGGTTCACACTACTACCTGTCGTAATTCTCTTCTTCATCTTCTTTCTTTCTTCCTTTTGTTTTCATGTCCATAACTTCAAGAAATGAAACCCTCAGTAGTTGTTAATAAAGATTTCTTATACATACATATCAAGTGGAGTACTATAGCAAAGCTGCAATTGTCTGCTTGAGAAAGTAAATCTGTTGGGCTTGTACTTGGTACTCAGACACCAATTCTCAGTAGCAAACTGCCAGAAAGGACACAGAAAAAAAAGAAAAAAAAAAGGTTAAATCAAACCAAACATCTCTTGTTTTTGGTCAGTTAGAATGACCAAACTTTTTTCTTTTGCTGAATGCCACAAAAGTGAGAGAAATAATTTGTCAGAGATTTTTTTATTGCCATTCGTCCGTTCATCCATCTTCATACCACTTATCCTTTGTAGGGTCACAAGGGGAGTGTCTTAATCATAGTTATACCTCGACAAAGAGAAACAAAAAATATTTGCAAATTATGGTGGAAAATAACTATTCGGTCAGTAATAAAAGTAAATCTCAGTACTTTGTTATAAACCCTTTGTTGGCAATGACAGAGGTCAAATGTTTTCTGTTAGTGTTCACAAGGTTTTCACACACTTGCTGGTATTGCAACACTTGCTGGTATTCCAACTTAGATCTCCTCTTGAGCACTGATGTTTTGGGGCTGTTGCTGGGCAACACAGACTTTCAACTCCGTCCAAAGATTTTCTATGTTGTTGAAATCTGAAGACTGGTTAGGCCAGTCCAGGACCTTGAAATAATTTTGCAGTTGTCCTGGCCCCTTGGCAGAAAAAAACATCCCCAAAGCATGAAACTGTGAGCTTTTCCAGTGAGATCAGTTAGCGAAAAAAGGCTGTGTTTGTACCTGCTTGTCCTTACATTGTTGTATTATCTTGACTATTGCCTTTTTGTAATTGCTTTCTTGTATTTTAATCATCAAACTGATTTATTCTGTGTTCCAATTTTAATTATGTAAAGCACCCTGAATTGCCTCGTGTTGAAAGTGTGCTATACAAAATAAATTGCCTTGCCTTGACTTGCTATGATGCTTCTACCCCCATGCTTCACAGTAGGTATGGTGTCCTTTGGATGCAACTAAGCATTCTTTCTCCTCCATACTCGTATTTACTTCTAATTTAGTTTGAACTGATCATATGACATTCTTCCAATCCTCTTTCGGATCATCCAAGTGCTCTAGCAAACTTCAGCTGGGCCTGAACACGTACTGGCTTAAGCAGGGGGACACATCTGGCACTGTAGGATTTGAGTCCCTGGCGGTGAAGTGTGCTAAATGAATGAATTAATGAATTACGTTTATTTTTGAACATGACCTTCAGTAATAAAGCATTTTTTGACATTTTTCACAGAAAATAAGGAAATTAAAGGTCTCTGCGTGTTCAAAACAGAAGGAAGCTAATTTATGTTTACCTTCCCCTTTTACACATCTAGCTTTGGCATCGCTATTGTTAACTGTCAAGGTCCGATCATTTCTTCGAAATGAGAAAACGTGATCATTGGAGATTGTTCGTCCTAGAATAAAAAAAAAAATGTATGTATTGAAGAAGACAAAACCTAAAAATATTTGCAAAAGCAGACTTCAAATCTAATCAGATAAGCCTCCTAAAGTGGAAATGAGACACATGTCTTATGTCTGCCCCAAATGCTGTACTTTTCTAATGTAAGCATTTTAAATTTTCTTTTGAATTGAGTAATGTATTTAATTTCTTTAATTGTTACAGGTAGATTATTCCATAGCCTTACCCCACTGACAGATATGCACATGCTTTTGAGTGTGGTACATGTCTTTGGTTGTGAGACATGACAGGAACATTGATAGGGTTATCTCTAGTTCCCCAAAGCCGTGACAACCCAGAGTCCAGCTCAGGGAACCCAGAGTCGAGCTCAGGGAAACCAGATTCCAGATCAGGGAACCCAGAGTCCAGGTCAAGGAACAGGGACTGCCACCCACCCACTACCCTATAGAGATAGTTTCCCGTCCACTACCCAAAACTAATGAATTAAAAGTTAATGCTACTAGAGCAAAGTATAAAAATCTCATAAAGATAAATAAAACTCGGACTGAACATAAAAACAAATCAATTAAATGTGGTTTACTAAACATAAGATCTCTCCCCTCAAAAACACTCTTGGTAAATGACTTAATTTGTGAAAATAATATTGATTTGTTTTGTCTTGCAGAGACATGGTTGCAGGAAGAGGACCATGTCACAATAAATGAGTCAACTCCCCCTAGCTACTTAAACTTTAGTGTCCCTCGAAGTACTGGTCGAGGAGGTGGAGTAGCAACTATCTTTCACTCCGATTTACTAATTAATCTCCAAAAAAATAATAGTTACAGTTCCTTTGAGCATCTAGTTTTTAGCCTTCCTCATTCACATAACAAAGCAGTAAAGCCACTTTTGTTTGTGGTCTTATATCGTCCACCAGGACCTTATTCTCAATTTTTAGATCAGATTTCAGATTTTCTATCTGACTTAGTTTTAAACACTGATAAAGTCATTATAGTCGGAGACTTCAATATTCATGTTGATAATGAAAGTGATAGTCTAAATACAGCTTTTAACACTATCCTAGACTCAATAGGCTTTACTCAAAATGTGCAGGGACCAACACATTCTTGTCACCACACTTTAGATCTTGTGCTGACTTATGGCATTGACTGTGAAGAAATAACAGTCTTTCCACATAACCCTATCCTGTCTGATCATTTCCTTATCACTTTTAAACTTACTCTAATGGATCATATCAAACCTGAAAGAAAACTTCATTATACCAGAACGTTATCAGACAACGCTGTAGCAAATTTTAAAGAAGCTCTTCCAACTTTAATTTCCTCAGTTTATAAATGCAGAACAGAAAACAGTGATTTAACTCGTGACCCCTCACAACTTGACATTTTAGTTCATAGCGTTAATTCCTCCCTGCGTCGGGCAATAGACAAAGTTGACCCCTTGAAAAGGAAGGTGGCTAGCCATAGAAGATTAACTCCCTGGTTTAATTTAGAGCTACGTACCCTAAAGCAGAATGTTAGAAAATAGAGAGAAAATGGCGCTCCACGCATTTACATGATTCCTTTTTAATATGGAAAAATAGTTTATTGCTATATAAAAAGAGCCTTCACACAGCTAGAACAGCATATTATTCATCTTTAATCGAGGAGAATAAAAATAATCCTAGGTTTCTTTTTAATACAGTTGCCAAACTCACACAGGATCATAGCTCTATCGAGCCAACCATTCCCCAAGCTCTAAGCAGTGACGACTTCATGCAATTCTTTATAAATAAAATAGACTCCATAAAGAATAAGATAATTGGGAACCTTCCCAATATGCTTGCTTCCTCCTTAGTTAATGAGGCAGCCTCAAAAATGGTGGAACCTAATATATGCTTAAACTGCTTTAATGCAGCCGAACTTTGTGATGTACTAAAATTATTAGCTTCATCTAAACCTTCAACTTGCGTTTTAGACCCAATCCCAACTAAACTCTTAAAAGAAGTTTTCCCTCTGATCGCTGCTCCAATTTTAAATATAATGAATCTATCCTTAGTCAATGGATATGTACCACAGGAGTTTAAGATTGCTGTAATTAAACCTCTACTTAAGAAACCCTCTCTTGATCAAAACGACTTAATTAACTATAGACCGATATCTAATCTTCCCTTCTTATCTAAAATTCTTGAGAAAATAGTTGCACACCAGATATGTGATCATTTAAACAATAATGAGCTGTTTGAGAAGTTTCAGTCAGGCTTTAGAGCTCATCACAGCACTGAAACAGCTCTGGTGAAGGTTACTAATGATATTCTCATAGCCTCAGACAATGGACTGGTGACCATTCTGGTCCTGTTAGATCTCAGTGCTGACTTTGACACTGTTGATCCCAATATTCTCATAGAAAGGCTTCAACGTGTCGGTATAATAGGAACAGCCCTAGGCTGGTTTAAATCTTATTTGTCTAACAGATTTCAGTTTGTTCAAATAAATGATGTTGGCTTCTAGTTACCATGCGGTCGGCAACTCGCTTCTGGAGAGTGTATGGGGCGCCAACATTCAAACCCCGGCGGGAAGTTTTCCACAATAAAAGTCAGAGCTGAGAGACAGAGAGAGTAAATATGCACAGACACAGAATTTCTGTTTCACACTTGGACGCACCTGCAGATGGGGTTCAGCCAGAACTGAACCATCGTCTACGGGGCTGTACCATTTTTATTAAAGAAGAACAAAGAAAAGTATTCACATGACTTATTCTCCTCCCACCAGACTTTTTATTACCAAGGTCTCCCTGAGTTATAGCTTATAGTTTATGGCCGTCCTCCCAGATCTGTTTTTTATCTGAACATCCTGCTTTTACAACATGCAATAAACTTTAGCCAAGAGTTTTACGACTTAAAAGCTTACCCCCATAAACAATACTGACATATTTTTACCATCATGCAAGCTAATTAAAACAGACTTTTACTTTGTGAATACTAACTAAAGATTATATAAACATATTTAATACGAGACTGTTATATAAAGTAGCCCCAAAAAATATGAGTTACCACAATGATAAACCCTCCTCAACCTCAAAAGTTACTTGCGGAGTACCACAGGGTTCAGTGCTTGGGCCGATTCTTTTTACTATATATATGCTTCCTATTGGTAAAATAATTAGGCAGCATGGGATAAATTTCCATAGTTACGCAGATGATACACAGCTATATCTATCCATAAATCCTGATGAATCCAATCAGTTAAGTAGACTACAGGCATGTCTGGAAGACATAAAAACTTGGATGACTCTAAACTTCTTGCTTCTAAATTCTGATAAAACAGAAGTTGTCGTCTTTGGACCAGAAGCTCTGAAAAAGAAACTACTTAGTCAGCCCCTTCACCTGGACGGCATTAAATTAGCCTCCAGTAATAAAGCAAAAAACCTCGGTGTCATTTTTGACCAAGATATGTCATTTAGATCTCACATTAAAGAAGTCTGTAGGATTTCCTTTTTTCACCTTAGGAATATTGCAAAAATTAGAACCATCCTGTCCAGGAGTGATGCTGAAAAACTAGTCCATGCCTTTGTTACTTCAAGGCTGGATTACTGTAACTGTCTATTATCAGGTAGTCCACAGAATACAATTAAAAGTCTTCAGTTAGTTCAAAATGCTGCTGCTAGGATTCTGATGAATATTAAAAGAAGAGATCACATTTCCCCTGTTTTAGCTTCTCTTCACTGGCTCCCAGTAAAATCTAGAATAGAATTCAAGATCCTCCTTCTGACATATAAAGCCCTTAATAATCTAGCTCCATCATACATAAGAGACCTGATTGTTCCATATGTTCCCAACAGGGACCTTCGCTCTCAGACTGCAGGTTTACTGGTAGTTCCTAGGATTTCTAAAAGTAGAAAGGGTGGCAGATCTTTCAGCTATCAGGCTCCCCTCCTATGGAACCTGCTCCCAGGGTTGGTTCGTGAAGCAGACAATTTAGGAAGTTAGGAAGAGATAGGAAGTGGTAGAGTAGCTAGGTAGAGATAGATTAATGTAAGCCAGGTAAAGATCCGGAGCCGGTCGCGGCTTACCGCCGCGGAAGAAATGCGCCCCACGGGGGCCAGCCAGCGCCGGAGAGAGGTCCCTCAAGGGGATCCTCCCGCACAGTGCGGCCGCCCATTACCTGCCGGGTTGAATCCCCCGGGCAGACTGTGCGGACCCCACCCGTTTATCTCTTAAACGTTTCTCGCCCTCTTCAACTCTGTCCTCTCAGTTCTGTCTATTTTTCCTTAAGATAGTTGTCGACTATCGGTCTCGTGCCGGTATTTAGCCTTAGATGGAGTTTACCACCCACTTTGGGCTGCATTCTCAAACAACCCGACTCCGAGAAGACCCCGGCATGACGGGGGCCGTTACCGGCCCTACACCGTCCACGGGACAGGAGGACTCAGACAGAGTGTTGGTAGCCAGGTCTCCTAGTAGCTAGGAGACAGGTTAATGTTAGTAGCTATGCTGCTTTAGGCTAGGCTGTTGGAGGACATTATTAGGGTCTGTTCCTACTTTCTCTCCTACTTCTCCCCAACTGCATGATGTGCTGTCAATTCAAGCACTAACCTGTTTTCTATTATAGTAGGTGCTCCGGATTAGCCCTGCTTGACGACCCTGACTAAGATGGCATTGCAGTGACGGAAAATTCTCCACGTCCTGCAACAAACTTCTGCATCAGTTCTATTGCTCTTTCTGTGTCTCTGTTATGTATTCTCCAAGCCACAGACGGTCGCGGCAGATAACCGCTTGTGCTGAGCCTGGTTCTGCCGGAGGTTTCTTCCTGTTAAAAGGGAGTTTTTCCTTCCCACTGTCGCTGCATGCTTGCTCAGTATGAGGGATTGCTGAGAATTCCACGACGCAATCTTCTGTGGTTCTGTAATTTCTACACTAAACATTGTATTGTAATAACTCTTTTTGTAAAGTGCCTTGAGATGACATCTGTTGTGAAATGGCGCTATATAAATAAACTGAATTGAATTGAATTGAGAGATTTCCTCCTCTTCTTATTTTTTTCCTACCGTCTCTTTCTTTGAACTGTTACTGATGGTAGATAGCCTTGGTTACTTTGGGATTTTTGCTCACTGTTCTTTTGATCGTTTTGACACCAGGTGAATAACTGAAACCAAGCTGTTCACCTATTGTAGATTCAGTCTTCCCAGCCTGGTGCAGGTCTATAATTTTGTATCTGGTGTCATTTGGCTGCTCTTCGGTCTTGGCCATAATGAAGTTTGGAATGTGATTGTTTATTAAAAAGGTGTCTTTTTTACTTTATTATTCCATCTATTGTATGAAGTGTACCAGTTCCTCCTGCAGCAAAACTGCACCACAAGATGATTCTACCACACCCATACTTTACTGGGCTTGTGTTTCCATGCCTACAAACATCCCCCCTTTTTCCTCTAAATGTAACAATGCCAATCAGTTCCACTATAGTTTCATCAGACCACTGAACATGTGTCCAAAAAATGAGAGTCTTTGCACATTTGTAACCAGCTACAGTCTTGCTTTTGTATGTTTCTTTTAGAATAATGGTTCATCCTCACTGAGTGGCCCTGCAGTGCATATCAGTACAGGACATTCTCATCACTACTAATATATTGACATAACCTACCTGCCGGTGTGTGTAAATGAAAATGTATGGACAGTCTTGTACAAGCAGGTGTCAGGGTCTCTGCATTCCCAATCTCATTGGTCAGATTAGTCAAATCCAGCAGTTT
The DNA here is from genome assembly GCA_028564705.1 of Apricaphanius iberus. Classification (NCBI taxonomy): domain Eukaryota; kingdom Metazoa; phylum Chordata; class Actinopteri; order Cyprinodontiformes; family Aphaniidae; genus Apricaphanius; species Apricaphanius iberus. The sequence goes on from JAPXFQ010002128.1 coordinate 706,857, forward strand.
ATCCCCAACCTGTGCACCTATCTTACTTTGACCTTCACCTCCCTGCACCACCCTGACCAATCAAACATATGGGCTTACTCATACAGGCCTGCATTAAAACACTTGGTCAAGTGGAAACACCCACACAGCACACTCACCCAAACAAAACAAGTAGACAACAAATGAAGCATGTAATGGAAACGCCAAGCCCTGAACAAGGACTGAAAGGATTTGATCACGTATTGTTGATCGAGAGCTGATAATGATGCTGCCCACCCTGTGACACATATGTACATAGCTGTACATGAAGCCATGAGGGTTGTTATTTAAACTCAGCCATTCATTTTCATCAACATTATAGATTTTGTTTTTCTCTACTTCACATCAGTCATGTTTAGATAATATGCAGGAAATGAAAGGTTTGACTGTAAGGAATCTTAAGGTAAATTCCCTCTTTCTATGTTGAGACAGTCAATGAAATCTTATAATGCTGAAACTCTGTTATGGTAGTCGTTCCGTTATGAATTGCTTATTGTATTGTATTGTCATGTATGCCTGAGGTCCACATGCTTTCCGATGACAGGAGCTTTTGCAATATAAATTTTTGTTTGTTTGTAAGTAGACAGCTTCCTTTTCTGATCTCTACATTTAGTCAAGATATATTTACATTTACCTCATATGTGCCTTTGTCATATTTAACTACTTTTTGGCTAACAGACGTCTTTTATCTAATAGGGAGAATAGGGATCTGTCTTTGATTATTTAGCAACTTAAAGAAGTTAGTTAGCATGTTATCAACATTTAACATCCAATCTAGAAACTAACCAGAAAATTACTTTTAAATGTTAGGGTAAAACAATAATAAAAACTAAAATAAAAATAATAAAAAGGTATTTTTACATTGAACAGCTAAAAAATAAGGGAAATACGTAAAAATGATAATACACAGCACAAATCGTTTTAGATCCCGGACAAGCACAGAATGTTATGTTACGACCTAATTCTGCTAGGGAAGGGATGAGTAACCCTGTAGACAGATAGTAAGGTGAAGGAACGAAATAGTTTGATCAGAAACAAAACAACTTTACAGAACAGACAAAGTTACAATAATGAACACACCAGAAGGTGTGCTCTCATACCAACTTATTATACTTACAGTCCTAATTTAGACACACGATCCCTATCCATAGTGAGTAAATGAGCATCATTTGATCTCTTCACTCTCAGTGAAACTGTAAAGCAGCCAGATACAGCATGGCTACGTGCCTGGACAACAGCGGCACTGTGCCTTCATCCTTCAACGGCAGCTGATGGCTCAGATCAAGGGATGGAGAGTTGAGGGAGGGTACGTATGTGTTACAGCAAACAGATGGATATCTCTGCATGAAGGAGAAGCGTGATCTCAGGGGAACAGAATGAAGAGGCAACATCATAAACCATCAGCATGTCCAAAATCAGAACAAAAGCAGGAAAGAGCCTAGTGTCCTGTAGGGAACTCATAGTGGAGCTTCTCACCAGAACCACTTACTTAGTGCTTGTGAGGAACACCTGGCATATCAAAGCAACAAAGAGAAATTTTCTTCAAAAGAACACAGCTTTGTGTTTGGGCTTCTGTGGAAATCTAGCATTTCTGAGTTAGAAGCCATGGAATGTACAAATATATCTCCATTATTAAACTGTAATATTCTAAAATATAGGGATAGATGTTCTTCTTAAATGAGCTTTGGGTTTGTAAAGTGTAGGAGGGAATCTGTGAAACGTTCTTTTCACTTCTAGGTAGCTGAATGAAAGCATAGTGTACACTGCACGGTCGTCCTGGTATCAGTCACCGGTGTTAAACCTTTTTCATGAGAGCTAAAACTGTCAAGCTGGGAAGCCACAAAAACTATTTTTTAAAATATTGTTTTTCAAGTAAAAGTATTTTCCTTTTTATTTTTCTGCTCAATAATAAACAATAATAAAAAACTGTTTTTCCTTTTCTGTTTGTAAATGTGTTGTTTTTTTCCCCTGTTTTTTGCTTCTGTCACGACCAAATTTGCCCTTGTGGGACAATTAAAGAATTATTCTATTATATTCTAAACATACAAGATTTGTATGAAAAAAACAAAATGGTCATTTTTTGTTTATCTTTTTTTTTTCAAAAAAATTTCTGCACACATTTGGCTTGATTTTTTTCATCTTTTTGGCAGAATTTGTTTTGTTTCCCCTTATTCATCTTTGCTTCTAGAGGTCCTGCATTATAAGGTTGCTGCTGTAAATAAGAAATTGTTCATATTCTGCCATGTCTTATAAAATAAAGGCTAAAAAATAATTGAATAAAAATTCTACGTGACCCTGTTAAGATGCCAGGTGTTAGGATTGAAAATCGTACATTTAGCAATTTTCATATTTTTCATTTTAATTTGTTTATGTTAAAAACGCAGAGTATGGAAATGATAATTTAACAAGATGAATAAATATCATGATTTAAAAAAGAAAAGAAAATCATCAGGCTCTGATTTTTCTCCATAGATGAGAGTTGATCATAGTGATATCAGAAATCAGACTACTAAACAGTCAGACATCTGCAAAAATCTACCAATGCTCAGTCATATATTTCAGTAATGCGTAAGAAACATAATTTTCATCGTAGCCAAAGGTTTGTCTATAGTTTTACATTTTAAGTGGAAGTCCACAGATTTTCAGAATGCAGATGATTGCAAGTAGGCCATAGCCTCCTCCTAAATAAGAGCTCTGGAGGTTAAGCATTACTAGTGCTATATTGCCCTCTAGTGGTTTTAATTGATATCTGCGGAACCAGGTTTGGCAAAAATTGTTGTCTAATTGTTTTGTTCCCCATTTTGTTCCCCAGGTTGCCCAGAAGCTGAGGGGCCAGGACCGCTATCTCCACCCAAGCGCTACCTGGAGAGCACCTCGACAGCCACTGCCGACCAACACTCCCAAGGCAAAGAGTTCCCACAGAGGAAACACTGGAAGGAAGATTAAAATAACTGGTTAAAATAAAAACTGAACATATATGATTAAATAGTAAAACAATTATATAATTTCTTGAATAAAACATTCAGAGCAATTAAACAACAGAGAGGTCAGGGAGAAAATTGTGGAAAAGTTTAAAGCAGATTAAAGCAAATTTTACAGTCACATCATCATCTGAAAATAGAAATACAGTTGTATGACAGACAGACCTACGAAGACATGGCATTCCAGAGGTTGAGTAAGACGGACAGGGAAGCAGACAAAAGCTACCTAAAGGAGCTGAAGAGGTCCATAGTCTGTTTTTCCAACATCTGTTGGTCATGTACTTTATTCTTTTTATGTAACAGTGGCAAGAAGACTTTTTTTTTTTGAAAGAAAGTTATTAGAAGTCTTGTTTTAAGGTCTAATTCACAAAGAAACCGTGTAATACTTATTCTCATTGAAATACGATTGGTCACTTCTTCTGGAATATTCGTGAACAATTCCATCTGGTCTTTAACCGTAGTCGTCTCACATGGATCCTGATGAATGTTGTTCATCTACTGCGAAAAGTTATCCGCAGAGTCCACAGGTTTGCTTTGAGACTTAAAAGTTAAAATTAGTTTTTCATGGCCTGTTTGAAAGGGGCTTAAGTGTCATATGCACGCTGCACATGAACCTTTTCTCCAACCTCCATTGCCTGTATTTACTAGAGAAATGAAATAGACAGGAAAATGAGTGAGTCAGAAAAAGCCAGTCCCTTCTAGTAGACTTTAATTATTACCAACTCAGCTATCAGAAACTAACCATAAACAACTTGGCTAGTAGAAGCTAACCGTTATCAACTCAACAACATGGAGGAACACGTTTGGGTTTGTGTCATTCGTGGACATATTGCGCATTCCATTTATTTGGGAAGTCAGAACTCGGAACTGGGTTTGATGTCATATCCGAGTAAACAGCGTTCCAGTAGTCGAAGAAGTTTCATATTTGAGGCCCAGGTAGCCATGTTGGTAGTACCTCTTAAAAACACTGTTTTAAGCTTTAATATCCTTATGCAAACACCCTGTTTAAAGTTGGTTCTACATGTAAGATTGATTTTAGACACATTCTTAAAAAATAAACATGTTTCCACCACATGTACTATTGTTGATGCAAGGACTGACCATTTTGAAAGTCAAAGTCAGAGCAAAAAAAAAAAAGACTTTCTGATTGGAAGTCAAACTCTGGGGCGTGTTCAAACTTGTTTTTTCCCACTCGGAAGTCAGAATTTCCAAGTTCCAACTACAAATGGAACGCACCAGTAGTGTCGTATTTTTTACCGAAGAAAGAGGAGTTGAGGAATAAACAGTTGGAATTTGTCTCGGAAAACCAACAGTGAAACAATTTAAGTCAGTTATTTAAAGCCTGTTTCAAATGACACACCATGCATGCCATGGCAGCATATGGTAAATGGACTGAACTTATATAGCTTTTCTAGTCTTACCGACCACTCAAAGCGCTTTACATGTAATTGAACCTACGACCCTCCGATTGCAAGCCAACTACTCTACCACTGAGCCACAGTCGCCCGCATATCAGAGTACCTGCCACGGAGTCTCCTTTGAATGCGCTGTGGCAGCATGGCAAGGCGAGACTAGTGTGCCATTTCTGTTGCCAAACCTAACAGTAATATTATCACAACCATCCAAGCTTCTGCTTTGAGCCAAATAGGCACCATTGTTTTCTGAAACAGCCTTAGGAGTTATATTGCTGTTGGCCAATCATAGGTGAGACGTTTGCATAATCATCAGTTTGCTGACCAGGAAGTTTTTCCCCCTCCCGCTCCTCTGACAAATAGCAAACTCCTGAAACAAGAGTGACAAAGCATTATTTTCCCAGAAAACGGCTCACAAGGCATTAATTCAATCTAGAGAACACAACAGATTTACTGAAAAAAATTAGCAAACTAGACCTTTGAAATCCATTACAAGCCATGTGGAGTACAAAGAAAACGTAAATAAAGGTGAGGTGAGACTAAATGAAATATTTTATGCCATGTGTAGTGAAAAACTGACACTTTCACATCAACCTGAACACACTGTCTGCACTGTAAGCTCAGCAGTAGAAGCATCATGCTATGGAGATACTTTTCTCCACTGGAAAGAGTGCAACTGGTCATAGTTGTTGGAGATACGGATCGAGTTACATGCGGGTCATTACATGAAGAAAGCTTATTCCTGTGTTAGAATGGTCCAGTCAAACCAAAGACCTAAGTCCAATTTAAGATCTATGGGGAAATTTGAACACTTCAGTCCATTGCAAAAAAGTTCAGTTTGTAGACATGGAAAAGTGGCAGAAACATGCCTAAAGAGGCTTGGAGCTGTGACTGCAGCCATTCAGAGGAGCTGGACAAAAATGCACGTCACACATTTCTGATCTATTTGTAAAAAAAACAAAAAACAAAAAAAACGTATAATTTGTCTTTCTTAACAACAGGGCACTGCTTTGTGTTGGTCTATCTATAACATAAACCCCATCATACAGTGAAGACTGTGACGTAAATCCTGACAAGATGAGAAAACCTTTGAAGGCTGTGACTACTAAGCATATTCTACTGTATTTTAAAACCGATATGACATCCAGTAAAATCATAAAGTGACGTGGGCCCCTTTCAAATAGTTTATTCTGTTTTGTTTTAAATCCACCAGGTCTCTTCAAGATGTCTGCGCCCTGTTTGGGCTGTGGGCCAGACAGTCGGTGTTGTACAGCCCTGAAGGCGCCTTGGAGGATGTTTGGAGGTGGCGAGGCTGCAGTCCTCGGCGTGCTGGGGGTCGTCTCCTCTCCACACAAGGGCGTGGTTCTCATCCTGCCTGCCGCCTGGATCAGCACCAAGGCCAGCGCAGCATTAAACTCCCCGGAGTCCGGGCGGCACTAAAGAACCTCGTATTTTTCTCAGAGCTAAGTGGCCTGTTCCTGGAATAAAGTAAAAAATCATCACCATACCCATACATGGTGATTCCAGTTTTTAATCACTGCCCGTATAGCAAAAGCGTGCTGATTTTTTAAATTTGTTTAAATGCTAATTCGCGACTCAGAGCAGCATAATGCGGATGGAGGTACTGAATGCAGACTGCCGCACCATCGCACTCTCTGGCTGTGCACATCGATCCCATTTGGCATTCTGCATGGCCAGCAAAGAAAACTGCAGTGGCAGTGGACAGAATAGATTACACGGTAACATTAAAAGGTCAAAAAGGGAAAAACTAAGACAGGATTTACATTTAAATAAATAACCAAGTAGGGTGTTGTGATGGACTGCATGGCGACCTGTCCAGGGTGTACCCCGCCTCTCGGCCGTTGACAGCTGGAGATAGGCACCAGCCCCCCCCCCGCGACCCATTAAGGATTAAGCGGTTAAGAAAATGGATGGATGGATGGAACCAAGTAGGGAAATGAAAAGTTTGGCATTTTGTGCAAAATGTTGAGAAAACAGCCCGTCTGGAACTGCAGTATAAGAACGGATGAGCTGCATGAGTGACTCGGTGTCTCCCAGGAGGGTGGCGGCTTTCTGCACAAGCCTGCAGGTTTCCCCCCATTCTCTGTTGTTGCTGCGTCAAATGATGCGCCGCAGCGCCCTCACTATAAAAGCGCCAGCCCGGGCCAGACATCACTCGCATCTCACTTTCTGTCCTTCCCGCGCACTCACCGTCACACACTCCTGAGCTCCACAGACACACACACAAACACACACACGCACACACAGTTGGGCTCTCTCTCTTTTCTCTTCCCCGAAGTACAGGAAACATGAGTTACTCCAGCGACATTTACAGCAGCAGCTCCTATCGTAGGATCTTTGGAGAAGCGCCCCGGTCAGGTCGCGTTGGTCTGGCTAGCAGCAGCAGCCCGTCCCGCCTGCACTCCGCGGGTTACCGCAGCAGCCACCGCGCTTATGGCTCCCCCTCCGTGGTGTCCTCCACCACCTACCGCAGGTCAGCGGCACCCGGCCGCATCTTCTCCTCCATCCCGGACTCCGCCATGGACCTGAGCCAGTCCACCGCCGTCACCAACGAGCTCAAGATCATCCGCACCAACGAGAAGGAGCAGCTGCAGGGCCTCAATGACCGCTTCGTCTCCTTCATCGAGAAGGTCCACAACCTGGAGCAGCACAACAAAGTCCTGGAGGCCGAGGTGACGCTGCTGCGCCAGCGCAACAACGAGCCGTCGCGCCTGCACGAGCTGTACGAACAGGAGATCCGCGAGCTGCGGGCGCGCGTGGAGGAGCTGACGCACGAGAAGAGCCAGATGCACCTGGACTGCGTTCAGATGAACGAGACGCTGGAGCGCGTGAGGGAGAAGCTGGAGGAGGAGAGCAGGCTGCGGGAGGAGGCGGAGAACGCCCTGAAGGGCTACAGGAAGGACGTGGACGACGCCACCCTGGCGCGCCTGGAGCTGGAGAAGAAAGTGGAGTCTCTGCTGGATGAGATCGCCTTCCTCAGGAAAGTTCATGAAGAGGAGCTACAGGATCTGCAGACGTCCCTCCAGGCAACGCAGGTACACAGATATTAGCCAAGATCAACAATAAATAAATTAATTAAAGAGTTAAAAAATAACGTGTAAAGAAAGGTCTACATAAAGACTTCTAAAAATTGCTTTTGTGTTCAACTAATGGGCTAATCTTGCATGATATAGGCTACTTAATTTAAACCGAAACTGGGCCAAGATTGTTCCGTTTTTCAGGTATTTTTTTCTGGTTGAAAAGGAGCACTCGCTAACCACACTGTGGCTAACTTAGCCACAGACGTCCCATTACGTCCCCATGCCTATTTTAGGGTTTCCCCGCATTGGCACGCGCTTTTTAATATACTCCAAGGTCTGTGCTGTAAGTTTAACATGAGTTTACATCCTTTTGACAATGACCTTAGCCGACCTTTTATAAAGAAAAAAACAAAACGCAGTACAGTATTTTAACCTCGAATTACCCAGAATGCGTCTCGGTAGTTGTTAAATCTTTGAACACATTCTTCACCCAGAGCCCTCCACACTCTGAACACTGCGCACTGGAAAATTGATGACTCTGCAGTTCCGTTTCAGCACCACGAGCTGTCCCGCCCGCATCTGAGCTCGTGACCCTCCCTGCAGAAGCCGCGCGCCTCGTCACGCAGCTGCCTTGAGCAAAATCTTTTACTTGAAACAAACCTTTTCGGGATTTAAATGTATTTTGAGGCTGCCATATCATGTGTGTGTATATAAATGAGTCGCGTATGCGGTTGTTTAAAAGGAAACAAATAACTTCATAAAAAAAAGTCGGCAGGTGGGGAATGGCGAAAAAAAATACAGTATTTTGGAAAGCCTCGTTCTCGTTGATTAGGGTTAGGAGGTGAAAAGTGTTAAAGTGAAAATAATTAATTCAATTCACTTTATTTATATAGCGCAAATTCACAACACATGTCATCTCAGGGAACTTTACACAAAAGTCATTTCAATACAATTATACAAACATTTCAATCAGTTAAAAGTTTCCTATGTAAGGAATCCTAGCAGATTGCGGATACTAATACCTCATAAATCCAGGGGTGTGGCCGTCTTTTGGGACAGCAGGGCGCATATGTGAAGCACAGTGCTCCATTTTAAGCGACAAGCACAGTTTAGATATTTACAGATTAAAATTTAAAACTTAATTACATGCAACAAAAGCATTAAAACAGGCAAAATAGTCCAGTTGTAATGAATCATCGGGTAATGTTAGGACAGATAGAGCGACAACATTCTCTACTGTTAGGTAATGGGTCAGGTTGTAGTGGTTGCTGGGTAGATTTGTCCAGTGTCTCGACACTGCCCCACAGGGAATATTATTGCAAGATATTGACTGCAGGTTTTTTGCAGCAGCGGAGCCTGAGTCAGTAGTCCATCGGTCTGTCTGTCCTGCAAGCTCAATGCATCAGTACACAGCTCTCACTTTGTGCATCTGCAAAACACATTTCACACCTGGGATGGCTCTTTCTAGTTCGTGGTGTAACTTAAAATGTAGGTCTACTGAAAGAGTATGAACTCAAAAACGAATTTTGTATCCATGATTTTGAAACACTTTACTAATGATCACCTAAATGTCTGACCCCAAGGCCAGCACGATTAATAAATGTCGCAGTTCATCCAAGCTCTTTCTATTTAAAAACCCCCCCCCAAAAAACGACGTTTTCTTAAAAATAGTTGTATCTGCTTTACTTCATCAGTGTGTCAGTGGAGATGGTAAGAGAGCCAGTGAGACGTTTCAGCAATTTAATGCGGCAACAAGTAATCGATTAGTCAATCAAATCTAGTAAATTCTTCTAGTCATTTCGTTGCCATCATCATCACCAACATCTGCTTGTTTTATAAAATACTGGCAAGAGATCAGAAAAAAAATAAAGGATAAGAAACATATAGGACAAAACTAAGCACACGATGTACAGGAATTAAAAACTCAATATGAAACATAACACAACAAATCGGTAAAACAGATCAAATCAGCAACAAAAGTTGTTTTCATAAATTGTCTAAACTAGACCTGACTCTGGCCCTTATTTGACTGTTGAATTCATAGTCCATCTTAAAGTCAAGCTTCGTAAATATGGGCCTAACATACATTGCCAGGAGGTCTAAATCAACAGGATGTGTCTGCTAGGTCAAAAGAGAAGTAGCTTAGTTTTTACTCCCTTAAAAAACGTTCAATTTAGGGCCATCCAAGCTTTAAATTTTGTCAATAGAGGATGAAAGATGAAGGCACTTAGATTGGGCAGTCATCAGCGTAGCACCAGAGGGTGATGCTATGTTTTCTAAAAACAGATCATGTAGGAAAGAGGAACAAATGAAAGAACAAAGGCCCTAAAATTGAGCCCTGTGGGTTCCCATACAACCCTGCAACTTTTTTCGTATTTCTGCCAAATAGGACCTAAACCACTTCAGAGAAGGCGATGGCGTAAACATGAAAATAAGATGTTGCGACTGGCTGTATAGAAAGCAGCGGTTAGCTCCAGCAAGACGAGGATACATTAAAATATCTTAGAATAACATTAGATATCGTTTCTTACTAATAATTCAACAAACTTGTGTAAATAACTAATTAAACAGAAAAATACACAAAGATAAAATGACAAAACAAAAAAGCAGTGCTTAAACAGCATGGGACTTAAGCCTATAGAACAGTCTGTTGGTTCTGCTTTTGATGTTGCTGTACTGTTGGCCTGACAGCAACAGTTCATAGAGTTCATGTTGCTGCTGCCCTGAAACTGATCGTATCCTTCTCAGCTCCCCTCCTGCTCCTCTGAAGGGATGCTCTGCATCTCATTGTGCTACTCAAGCTGGCAGAGCATCATCACATGTCAAACAAAAAGTTCATTAAAAAAAATGGTATTGTCTGCTTTCCTTCATCAAGGTGTCAGTGGAGATGGACATGAGTAAACCGGATCTGGCTGCGGCCCTGAAGGACATCCGGGCTCAGTACGAGAACCTGTCAGCCAGGAACCAGGTCCAGGCCGAGGAGTGGTATCGTTCCAAGTTTGTCACTGTGACCGAGGCTGCCGCGCGCAACCAGGATGCCATCAAGCACTCAAAGGAGGAGCTGAGCGAGTACCGTAGGCAGGTGCAAGCCCGCACCCTGGAGATTGAGGCCCTCAGGAGCCACAATGAGGCCCTGGAGAGGCAGATTGCAGAGATGGAAGACCGCCACAACAATGAAATTGGAGATATGCAAGTAAGTAAATTATTCATCGTAAATTGAATGAAGTAAGTTTGTACAGAGATGAACTCTTACCAGCGGCGACCATCAGATGAACATTTTAATAATGAAGTTGTCAGCATAAATGTATTGTTACAGGGGGCTATCAGATTTCCTTCTGTAACTGTGGTTGTGTGTGTAGGACACTATTCAGCAGCTGGAGGCTGCCGTGCGAAGCACAAAGGGAGAGATGTCTCGTCATCTGCGTGAATACCAGGACCTGCTGAATGTCAAGATGGCCCTGGACATTGAGATTGCTGCTTATAGGTCAGTTTACAAAGTGAACATCTGCATTCCATTTAGGGAGAGGGAACCAATCCATAACCCGTACAAAGCATTTTTGGCAGTCGGCAAGAGTTTGCTTACATCTTTTTTTGTTTATACAATTAATTAAGACAAAGGCAAGTCATTGTTGAAGGTTGTAAGTGCACTTGTACGGATAGATTATTCTACAACATACAAAAATGTGAATTCTCTTCCAAATCATCTGCGTTAAACAAAGCAGAAGAACCAACTTCCAAACTGAAGTGCCAAACCAAACTTTGAATTAATTTTGATTTATGTTTTTGGATTTTTGCCTTTATTGATCTATTTTAAGGCAAGACTGGGCAAACTAAGTTATTAGCATTATTCATGTAAAGGTAGGTCAAAGTGTGCTGCAGAAAAATAAAGGAACAAAGGTGAACACAATTACACAAAAAAAAATAAATACATAAAAAAGAGTAATAAAATGATTGTTTTAAACAACAATTTGCTAAAACATGGTTCAAAAATCTGTGATAAAATGGTGATAGCACTTTATGGGAATCAGTCGGTCAAAAAGTAAATCTATGCACACCGGGAACCGGCGAAGTGAATCAACATCTTGAGTGATGTGATCCTGTTTGGTGGTCAGGACTCTGGTAGCGGCATTTTGAGCGAGCCGCCTTTGCCTGATAGAATTTTTCTACGGATGCCTAGCAAGACATCATTACAGTATTCTAACATACTGAAAACAAAAGCATGCTGTAGATTTTCTGTGTCTGTGACAGCAGGGACTGCTGTGGAGATGGTAGCTGCCTTGCTTTGTTAAGAATCCTGAAATGTTTTCTTTTAAATGGAGCTTTGAGTATATAAAAACAACAGAGGTTTCTGGCATCCTCTTTAGCTGAAACATTGCATCTTAGGACCAACAAAAATGTATGTCCAGTTTGCATTAAGTTAGATGAAATACTGATTAATCTACTGACTGATATCAGAGACTTAGATACTGTACCAACATTTTATGAAGTACTGTAACAGAATTATAGAAATACAAATATAGTATAGAAATTATTTGCAAGCAAGAGATGCTGTAACGGCCAATACATTTAACAAATACCATGAACTGATACTTAAAATGTGGAAACTCTGCAATAATTTCACAGAGTTAAATTGGGGGGTTTTTTGTAGCCATTTTTACTGATGTTTTTACTTTTTATCTAATTCACAATCGTTTGTTGTAACAACCAATGAGGAAAATAAAACCTGTCTTCCAATCCATTTGCATGTTTTTTTAGGTTTTTTTTTACATTTTTGTACGTTACAGGCTACTTCTACTTTTACCTTTACTGTTATAATTTAAGTCAAGCTAGATGGATTTGGACTTTTGCCCTCCTGATCTATTTGCCTCTATGTCTTGTACAGGAAGCTGCTGGAAGGCGAGGAGTGCCGCCTCAGCTCTGTGGGCAGCGCCATGGTCCAGTCTGGCTACCCAGGTTTGTCCTACACATCGGCCCGCATGTATACCCTCGGATCTTACAGGAAGCCCAAGCCAGATGAGGAGGAAGAGGAGGCAGAAGAAGAGGAGGAGAAGGAGGAAGAAGAGGAGGGAGAGGAAGAGGAGGGTGAGGAAGGACAAGAGGGAGAAGAGCAGGGAGATGGTGAGGGAGAAGGAGAGGAAGATGAGGAGGGAGAAGGAGAGGGAGAAGGAGAAGAAGAGGAGGAGGAGAAGCCAAAGGAAAAAGAAGAGAAGGAGAAAGAGAAGGAGAGCTCCACTGGGAAGAGCAGCAAGAGCTAAACTGCTTGTGTGTTCATCATCATCATTAACATCCATAACTCATCTTACATCCCACCGATCACCTCTGGGTCTGCTTCTTGTTCATGCCATCACTGGGTTTCTTCATTCATTCACCCACGTCCGCCCACTCCAGATGCCTCCCACCTTCACACTTATCTGTATCTGCCCTGTGGGTTAGATGGAATCACTTTAGACACTGTCAGATGCAGAAGTAGCTTTAGCAAGGTGTAAATGGTGACTACAGTAGCAGAACAGGACAAATATTTATGCTGTCCACCAATATTCTGTTTTCACATCCCTGAAGTGCAGAGAGCCAGCAATTGCCAGAAAATGAATCCAAATGTGAATGTTTCTTCCTGCAATATGTGCCACTGATGATCCATATTCACGGTAAAAAAAAAAGAGCAATCCAACCTCAGAGGTAAAAAACTTAGTCAGCACACAGACTCTGAAGACAAACGCACAGATCCTGGAGCATGTGAAACAAGCCAGTCCAACTGTTATGGTGCTATTTAATTTATACATATACAAGTTGGGGAGTCATTGACGTGAAGGAATTTATCATAAAACACCCTCCCCCCCACCAGGTCATTTCTCAATGTGATTGTCAGCTTTAAGGCAGGAATAATAGAAAAAAAATGCTTCCATGTGGGGTCGGATTTTCCAACCCCATATTTTAAACTGTCTGACTCATTTCATTCCACTTAGTTCTGCTGTTATCCTTTTGTTTTTTTTTTGCTGCAGCATTGCAACCCTGAGCTTGGAGAAAGTTGTCCTTGCAAGCGTGTGTGAGGCCGTGTGGTGTAGAAAAGCAGGAGTGCCGCTGCTTCTCCAGGAAAAAAAATTGCATCAATTTGAATGAAAATTTAGAGCTTTAACTGTTGCTGTGTATTTTTGGGGGGGACTATAACCAATCCTGACATTTGATGGATTCATTTGTCAAAAAGAATCTTTTGTCATTACAAATTTTTACATTTTCAATTTTGTCTTATGTAAACACAGTAGCCCCTTTGTTGAATTAAACTGGGTCTAGGAAAAGAGTGGGTGTATGAGAGTCTATCAGCAGATAGATTTCTGGTTTTATGGTATATAGACATAAATAAGGGCTAAATTCACCACAGTTTTCTCTTTTTTTGCCCTGAAACCTTTTCATTGTGGCTGTTTTTCATTAGACTTCCTAGGTTGTTATTTTACTATACCATACCATTTTATTTATAATGCGCTTTACAAACGGCAGAGGCCAGCCAAGGCACAGAACACAGGCTAGAAGCATTAGAAAATAATTTTGACAAATGAATCAAGCAATGGCTCTGAATGCATGGCCTGATAGCTGGAGCTTGAATATTACATGGATGAGAAAGAAGTTTGCTTGTTGTGTTTTCTGTTAAAAAAATAAATATTAATAAAAAAAAACTTGCCTTAACCATAAATGAAAGTAAGATAAAATATATTTCCACCTAAAGCTTACTTGTTCCTGGTACGAAAGAGGAGTGCTGACACTTTCCAGATTCTGCTATACAACTGTGATTGTACATGCTGCTGTTTCCCCTCAAAGCCAAATAAAGACATTTAATAAACAAAACAGTTCCATTCTCTTTGTGTTCAAAGTTGAATAAAACAAACAAAGACTGAAAAGTTTTACAGCTTAAAAAAGCAGTTTTTACATCTAAATGATTTAGATGTCACTCACAGTGGCGTAAACCCTACCCAAGAAGTATTCTATGAACATTATACTACCAGCATAAACATGTACACCTGGAAAATTTAATTCACAAAAAGGTGTTTTCTCTGATCACTGGACAAATGATGAGAATTATTTTTTTGAAAAAAAAAAACTGATTTCTTGAAATAAAAATATTTCCAACTATAATAACACATGAAGCATCTTGGACTTATCTGTTTAAAGATACAGTTTGAAGTTTCTCGATACCTCTATTCCAAAGTAAGGCGTAAAAATCTACCTTGTGAAAAGAGCTGACCAACATTATTTTTTCTGTCAGGCAACTCAGGAGTAGAATGTGTTGCTGGATTGTATCAGAATTGTTGCAAGTTGTTTGTCAAATTTCCTGATTTCAGTTAATACATTCAAGCGCTTTCCAGCAATGTGGAGCACCCGCCAGGATGTATAGCTAAGTGTTTTAGGCAAGACAAGGCAATTTTATTTGTATAGCACACTTTCAACACAGGGCAATTCAAGGTGCTTTACATGATTAAGACTGGTTCACAGCATAAATCAGTTTGATGACTATAAAACAAATGAGCAGTTACAATAAGAAAATAATCAAGAAAATAGGAGACAAGTGAGTAAAAATCACAGTTTTAGTTCATTAACTCATCTTGTTGAAGAAAGCTCACAGTTTTTAACACAAGAAAGTATTTACAGTAATTAAGACAATAATTTGTGTCACAATTAAAAACAAGCAAGTAAAAATAGTTACTCATAAGCGAGTCTAAATAGGTAAGTTTTAATTTTAGATCTAAAAGAGTTCTGTGTCTCTGCAGCTTTACATTCTCCCAGTAGTTTGTTCTAGATATGAGGAGCATAGAAACTGAAAGCTGCTTCCCCATGTTTGGTTCTGGTTCTAGGGATGATCAGTAAACTAGAGCTGGAAGACCTGAGTGATCTGTATGGTTTGTACCGTGATGGCAGATCTCTAAATTACTCTGGTGTTAACCCATTCAATAATTTATAGATTAATAAAAGCACATTTAAGGCTATTCTCTGAGCTACAGGGAGCCAGTGTAAGGACTTTAGAACTGGAGTGATGTGTTCTACTTTCTTGGTTTTAGTGGGAACGCGAGCAGCAGCATTCTGGATCAGCTGCAGCTGTCTGATTGATTTTTTAGGTAGACCGGTGAAGATACTGTTGCAGTAATCAAGGTGGCTAAAGATAAACGCATGGATGAGTTTTTCTAGGTCCTTTGATCCTACAAATGTTCCTCAGGTGATAGAAAGCTGACCCTGTTATTGCCTTTATGTGACCCTGGAGGTTCAGGTCTGAGTCCATTATTACACCTAGATTTCTGGCCTGATTGGTAGTTTCTAGTTGGACCAACTGAATCAGTGTACTGATATTTAATCGATCTTTTTTGGGTCCGAAGGGATGAAACATTGACATGTTGGATTAATCATCTAAATCCCCCAGAATTGATATCAACTGAATTGAAAAAGTCTTCACTTTTAAAATTGATGTACATGTTTATGTTTTCTTTTGTCCATATTAGACTTAGTGGTAGAAGATACAAACTCATGTTTGATAGGTTTAAGGAAAACCCATATGCAGAGACCTGTGCATTAGGGAAATCATCCTTAATAAAGAAATAGGAACAATTTACAAAGATTGTGAGACCCAGGAGAAACTAAGATAAAACACAGGCGGAATGGAAGTAAGGGAGTGAAGTAAACCAGAGAGCTTAAATATACTGAGAAGGAGAGGAAGTGAC
Organism: Apricaphanius iberus; assembly: GCA_028564705.1. Lineage (NCBI taxonomy): Eukaryota > Metazoa > Chordata > Actinopteri > Cyprinodontiformes > Aphaniidae > Apricaphanius > Apricaphanius iberus. The sequence continues at coordinate 723,008 of JAPXFQ010002128.1, forward strand.
GGAAAGAAAGAAGAAGAAACTTGAAAACTAATTAGTGTAAAGCAGATGCAGGTGAGAGGGAGAAAGATACGGGAGATTTGAGATGGAATGCAGCTGGACTAGAAAGCAGAATGGCAAGAAGGGGAAAAAAGAGATGAAAAACAAAGATATAAACAGGAGAGAAGACAAGTCAGAAAAAAATATCAATGCAAAATGGAGCACTAACAGAAGGATAATTAAGAATAATGTAATCTAAGAATCAAGAAGCTACAGATTTAAGGGATACACTAGATTTAAGTAAATATTTTTTAGTTGCTCAAACTATGGAGCTTGACAGAAGAACATATGATCTGTATGATATTGTTGGGGATTACAGAAGGATGCAATTATTTGGCTATGAATAGTTATGAAGGATCGCTTAATGCAATCAATAACATTAATGGTTTATAGAAAATTACTATATACAAGGCACCACCTGATAGTCAGGAACAATATAAACAGCCCAACATGTCCATCTCGTTTACAGTTTACCACCTGCCTGGTTAAGGCTGCGGTAAATAAACAAGGTGAAGGAGTGAGCTCTAGATGTTCATTGAGCAGCACCTTACTACATATGTATATGGCATAATTAACAAACAACAACTAATTTATTGACAAAATAATAATAATAATAAGACAAAATATTTGCCTGAAGCCGAGCGAGCCAACATCCCCCGCGAGGTGAAGAGAAAGAGACATGGTTGTCGGGCTGGAATCGGGCGACGCAGTAAGGTTAGGAGGTACAGGCCAGCGATTCCATCTGTTGTAATGGGGAACGTGAGATCTCTACCCAACAAAGTGGACGAGCTGGCGGCTCTAACCCGACATCAGAGGAGCTACAGGGATAGCAGCCTGATGTGCTTCACAGAGACGTGGCTAACCGCGCTAACTCCGGACTCACACATAAACATGGACAGTTGTCATCTGATCCGCGCCGACAGAACAATGGAGAGTGGTAAGAAGAGAGGAGGGGGTCTGGCTGTGTTTGTGAACGATTGATGGTGTAACTCTGGTCATTTATCTATCACAGAGACGCTTTGCTGTAAGGACATCGAGCTGCTAACTGTTAACATGAGACCATACTATCTACCGCGGGAGTTTACAAACGTTATTGTGATAGCTGTGTATGTACCGCCCTCTGCTAACGCTGCTGCAGCCTGCGATGCCCTGCACTCTGTAACCAGCAGACTCCAAACATAGCACCCTCAGGACCTTTTTCTGATCTCTGGGGACTTTAATCACATCTCCCTGTCCTCCACTCTCCCCACATTCACCCAGTATGTCACCTGCCATTCCAGAGACAATAAAACATTGGACTTATTGTATGCCAACACCAAGGAGGCATACAGCTCATCACCTCTCCCTCCTCTGGGGGTCTCAGACCACAACCTGGTTCATCTCCAACCTGTGTATAAACCTCTTGTACACAGAGAACCAGTTGTGAAACGCACAATAAGGAAAAGGTTGGCAGAGACTGAAGAGGCTCTGAGAGACTGTTTCCGTTCTACTGTGTGGGACAACCTCTGCAGCCCTTTGAAGGATGACATCAACAGCATCACAGACTGCATTACGGACTACATTAACTTCTGTGTGGACAACACCGTTCCAGTCATAAAGGTACGGTGTCTTTCCAACAACAAGCCATGGATAAATCCTGAAATAAAGGCTCTCCTCAAGGAGAACAAGAGAGCCTTCAGATCAGGAGACAAACAGGAGCTGAAAGTTGTTCAGAAGAAACTGAAATGGAAGACCAGGCAAGGGAAGGACAACTACAGGAGGAAGATAGAGGATCAGCTGCAGCAGGACAACATCAGAGGTGTGTGGGGCAGCCTGAGGACCATCACTGGACAAAACCATCAACTCCCCAGACTGCCGGAGACGTGGGGTGGGTGAATGACCTGAATAAATACTTTAATATGTTTGATCAGCCACCCACCCCTCCCCCAGCATCGTGCCCCCTGCTGCAATCTCCCTCATCTCCGGAAGCTGCATGCCTTTCATCTCAGGATTTCACACCTCTCAGCTCCCAGCCATCACACTCACACCTGGCTTCTGAGGACTCCAGCACATATTCCCCCTCCACCAACCATCTTGTCCCTCTCAGCACTCCAGGTGCTGAAAGAGCTTCGTAAGATCAAAGTGTGGAAGGCTGCAGGTCCAGATGGCATCAGCTCCAGGCTGCTGAGGTGCTGTGCAGATGAACTGTGTGGCATTTTAGGACATTTGTTCAATCTGAGCCTGTTGCTGGGGAAAGTACCACAGCTATGGAAGACCTCCTGTGTGGTACCAGTACCAAAGACCTCCCACCCCTAGGACCTTAGCAGCTACAGGCCGGTAGCCTTGACATCGCATCTGATGAAGACCCTGGAGAGGTTGGTCCTTAACCATCTGCGCCCCCTGGTGGGGTCTTCATTGGAACCCTCTGCAGTTTGCTTACCAACCCGGCATCGAGGTGGAGGACGCCGTCATCTACCTGCTGCACCAAGGTCTGACTCACCTGGAGAAACCTGGAAGCTCTGTGAGGGTCATGTTCTTTGATTTCTCCAATGCTTTCAACACCATCCAGCCACGACTCCTGAGGGACAAGCTGGAGCTGTCAGGAGTGGACCACCACATGTCACAGTGGATACTGGACTACCTCACAGGACGCCCACAGTATGTGAGGACACAGGGCCGTGTCTCTGACACGCTGGTCTGCAGGGGCCCCACAGGGAATTATGTTGGCACCGTTCCTCTTCGCCCTCTACACTGCTGACTTCTCCATCAACTCCCCACGCTGCCACCTACAGAAGTTCTCTGATGACTCTGCCATAGTTGGACTCATTACAGGTGATGACGATTCAGGGTACAGACAGAGGACTCTGGACTTTGTGGACTGGTGCCAGCAGAACCACCTGCTGATCAACGCTGGAAAAACCAAGGAGTTGGTGGTGGACTTCCGGAGACACAGACCCAGCACACTGACACCGGTGAACATCCAGGGAGTGGACATTGAGATAGTGGACTCTTATAGGTACCTGGGTGTTCACCTAAACAATAAACTGGACTTGAGCCACAACACTGATGCTCTTTACAGGAAGGGTCAGAGCAGACTCTACCTGTTGAGGAGGCTGAGGTCATTTGGAATCCAGGGAGCGCTGTTAAGGACCTTCTATGACTCTGTGGTGGCCTCCGTCATTTTTTACAGTACTGTATGTTGGAGGAGCAGTTTATCGACAGCTGAGAGGAGGAGGTTGGATAAACTCATCAGGAAGGCCAGCTCTGTTCTAGGATGCAGCCTGGATCCAGTGCAGGTGGTGGCAAACAGAAGGACTCTGGCTAAAATAACATCTCTGATGGACAGAGTCTCCCACCCCATGCATGGAAATGTTGCTGTACTGCAGACCTCCCTGCCACTGTCAGACTGTACAACCAAAACTCCTCCCAACAAATATAAATATTTTACACCTGCACTGTATCTTACATTTGCACTAAACAACCACAGCGATATAATTTGCACATTATTTTCATCCTGATGTACATATTCTGTGTTGATGTACATATTCTGTGTATTATTGTATTTTTTTTGTATATACTTTCTGTTCTGTTACATGTGTTGTATATTTGTTGTTTCTTTGGCTTCTGTTTACGACCGAATTTCCCCTGGTGGGACTATTAAAGGATCATTCTATTCTATTATTCTATTCTATTCTATTTTAATCAACAAAGCTAGTAACACACACACAACTTATCAGAAGTGAATAATTAACTACCAAAAATAAAGACCACAATGAATGGATAAATATGCAAAGGAATGGAAACCATATTGCAATGCTTGAAGTGAAGCTAAAATAGTTTACTAATTGTGATTAGTTTAAACTAATTGGCAACATTGGTTCATGTCTAAACCAATAAACAATGCAAGAATAAATAAAATATTCCTAGGATTAAGTAATGTTTTGTTTAAAATTCTCTTGATGAGAATCATTAACCTTTGGGAAATTAATTCTATTTATAGATTGAACCATCTAATTTCAGTATGTTAATGCATTAAGAAGGTTTTCAAGGAGACATATTATGACAATTTTTTAAAATTTGAAATAAGTTTCTGAGTTCCACAAAAAATGTTTCTCAAGTTGTTTGCTGGAAATAGCTTGTAGGAAACAATTGTTACCAACCTGTATTACCCTCTGTTTCAGCCCCTTGCAGATTGTGCTGTTTTCTGCTGCTCATTACATTTACATGAGCTATTAACTTGGCCACGCCCAACGCTTCTACAATCTTTGCTCACGCCCACTACTCACATAGTGATTGTTACGACTATGTGAAAGTTACAGACATGGCTGTTGCAGAAGTTAAACCATAAAAAAATAAAAATAAAATATTCAACCATACAAAAAAAAAATCATCCATATAAAAACAAATAAGTAGTTCAACCATACAAAAAAATATTTCAATCATACCAAAAAAATACAAAAAAAGGTAGTTAAACCATACATGTTTGAACCAGAATCTGCTTCCGTTGTGGGATCAATAAACTATTTTTGATTGATTGAATCACCTGATATTCAGAGAATTCAGCAAGATACTTCTGAATGGTAATTGAAGACATGAATTAAAGTTAGAAGAATATATTTAACTGCTTATCTTGCACTCTGATATCTTCCTGAGACGCTGACTCTAAAGCGTCTTTAAAAAACACTGGTTAAGACTACAGGCCGAACGGCCTGTTTGTACCCAAACAATAGCGGATGAATCTTACATAAGGTAACAAATCACAGTGAAAAACACACAACCCTTAAATCTTAGATATCCTAAACTAATCTTGCCTCTGCCCAGACACACCTTAGTGAACAATTAAAGTTCTCCAGGTTTCTCCCTGGTTGATGGGGGATGGGGACTCAACAACATTATCCGGCCGGCTAACAATAGGCTGCTATCGTCTGTTATGAGTTAGCAGCAACCTCATGGCCCCTTAGTGGCTGATAAAGCGAATAGAACTTCAACTGGTACGTCGGCTTTGTCCTCTCATGCTTGGCTACACAGTGATCAAATCCAACCTTCGCTGAAACAGTACCTTTTGCAGCTTTTCCAGCACAGCGTCTAATCCCACATAGCTCCGTGGTGGCGGGTGACTGTGGCTGCTGGCCAGCATGGATCCTGCAACCTTGCAGGGGTTCGGCTTTCTCTCTCCCTCTCTCTCTCTCACGGCCGCGTCTGTGATACAGAAATCTTTCTGTAGGCTTTGAGACAGAGCAGTGGTATTTGTTTCATCCATGTTTGCGAGTCACCTGATCCATCGGCAGTTTTTGTCTTGGAGTGAGTTTCTCCCAGAAACTCATGTGCTTTTCCTTCACCAGCAAAGGAAGTGTCCGGATTAAGCAGTTCCTCCCATTTGTCAAAGCCCCTGGCCAAAGAGGTAAGCTGTAAGAGGGCGATCGGCTTGGACTAGCCCTTATGAATCACTAGCACTATTCCCATTTGAGTTTGGAGCATCTTAGAGTTGTTGCTTTGTTGTCTTTAGGGGCCTTTTAGAGGCTTTAATGCAACTACACTAACATGCAACTTCAATGACATCACTGCCATGCAGCATCCCAGCTGTAGTCTGTGCAGGGCTTTCACTCTGTGCTCGATGGTGGTCGGTTAGACAGAACTTGCTACTGGAGACATCCACACGGTTCACGTTTGCGTGTTTCCAAATTACACAAACAAAATGACAAAGTGAAGTAAGTTAATCTTCCTTAAGCTCCATTTCAGTCCTGCTCAGACTACAACTCTAATGGCAATGCCTGTAAAAACCACAGATGACAACAACATAGCACCTCTGAGCAGGGCCGGCCGTGGAGTATTTTGCGCCCCAGGCGAGATTTCAGCCCCCCCCCCAAGCGACCAAGGGGCAAATGTACTCACGTGCTTCAAATTTTTGAGTTTTAATTTTTTAGAAGAGACAAATAATTAAATAATTTATGGGTTTTATTTATTTATGTTGAAGAACATCTTTGTTTGACCCCATGTTGTAACTCTGGAGTTTGTCACTCAGTCCCGGCCCCGCCCCTTTTGTTATGTAGTCCTGCTTTTATTTTAGTGGGACACCCCAAGATCATAACTGGGCCCCTTTAAAAGCTTTCTAGGTACACCCCTGCTTATCACTCAAAATGAAATATTTTTAACCCTGTATAAAAATGTGTAAACATCTAATTATGAAAATTATTTTTGTGGCATTATTACTCATAAACATTTATTTTATTTATTTATTTATTTATTTAGCACATCAAGAGGCATCACAGTGCACATCATATATATTAAACAAACACATTTTTCTAGAGCAGAGAAGAAACCAACCCATTGTCATGATTATAATCAGCTCCTGTCACTCCCTCATCAACATCTCCACCTGTGTTGTCCTGTCTGAACCTCCTCACCTCCTATAGTTTGGATCTGTGTTCACTTCCTATTGTCTTCACCTGTTCCTCCTTGTCTCCCCCTATTTAAGATCCAGCGAGCGCTTCATTCCTCACTGGATCATTGTCGTAGATGTCGTATCTGTCGCACCCGTATGTATCGTCTCGCCTTATGTTTGCTGCACTTCAATAAATTATCGCCTTACCTGAACTCTGCCTCTGCGCCTGGGTCCTTCGTCCTCCACGCAGCATACACCAGCGTGACAGAATGATCCAGCCTAAAAAGATGGACCCAGCGGAAGCTGTCGCCCAGGAGATCGCCGCCCTGCCGAGGAACGTCTGGGCTAATCTGTCCAAGATCTCCGCCTCTCCACACGCGCCTCTGCGACTCTCCGGATCTGAGGAGATCATAAAGGTGGTTCCTCATTTTCGGAGGGTGTTCTCAGCCCAGGACATTGCCGCGCTGCGGAGCAAGTCTGAGTGGGTTTACCAGGAGGCGTCGGAGATGAACTGCCCCTCGGATGACTTCCCGGAGCAGCAGATCGGCCTCTGTGAGACACAGTCAGCGTACCGTCTTCCTGTCTCTGCATGTTCAACCTTCTCCTTCTTCCAGTCCCTGCACCCAGAGCCAGCAGAGCCCCTTCAGTCTCTGATCCCAGAGCAGCTGGATTTGCTGCTGCTTCTGCCAGAGCTGCCAGATTCGCCGCCACTGCACATGTCCTCAGCCGCCGCTTCTCAGCCGCCGCTGCACCGGTCCTCACCACCGCTTCTCAGCCGCCGCTGCACCGGTCCTCAGCCGCCGCTTCTCAGCCGCCGCTGCACCGCCACAGCTGCACCGCCGCAGCTGCACCGCCTCAAGGTTCCCAGACCTGCTCCTCGGCTCAAGGTTCCCAAACCTGCTCCCCACCTTCGGGCCCCTGTGCCTGCACACCTCTTGAGTGTTCAGGCCCCGACGCCTCAGCGTCGTTTCCAGGTTCCCAAACCTGCTCCTCGGCTCCAGGTTCCCAAAACTGCTCCTCGGCTCCAGGTTCCCAAACCTGCTCCTCGGCTCCAGGTTCCCAAACCTGCTCCTCGGCTCCAGGTTCCTAAACCTGCTCCCCGCATCCGGGCCCCTGTGCCTGCACCCCTCGTGAGTGTTCAGGCCCCGACACCTCAGCGTCGTCTCCAGGTTCCCAGACCTGCTCCTCGTCTCCAGGTTCCCAGACCTGTTCCTCGTCTTCAGGTCCCCAAGAGAGGATCTCCAGGCAGTCCGCCCGTCCCGCGTCCCGAGAGGGGACGTTTGTCAGTCTCACGTCCTGCAAAGGGATGTCTGTTCAGCCGTCCGCTGGACCTCTGGGTCCTCGGGAAAAGATTTCCAGTCCGTCCGTCGGTCCCACGTCCCGCCAAGGGACGTCCGCCAGTCTGTCGTCCGGCCAAAGGAAGCCATTCGGGCCGCCCGCCCGACTCACGTCCCGCCAGGGGACACCTGCCAGTCTGTCGTCCGGCCAGAGGACACTATTCGGGCCGTCCGCCCGACAACCCAAGCTCCAGGGGCACACCAACAGACACTTAGAGCCCCCCTGCCATAGGCCCCCCTCAATCTTCATTCCTCGCTGGATCATTGTCGTAGATGTCGTATCTGTTGCACCCGTATGTATTGTCTCGCCTTATGTTTGCTTCACTTCAATAAATTATCGCCTTACCTGAACTCTGCTTCTGCGCCTGGGTCCTTCGTCCTCCACGCAGCATACACCAGCGTGACACCCACATGGTATTGTCTGAGGCCTCAAAAAAACCTTGAATTGTATTCTCCTTAAGATCGACTGATTCAAGAAAAAAAATATTTTATTATTAATTTAAAATCTGTTGCCATTCTTTATTCTCTTAGCCACTTTGAATTTGAATGGCTGAATTAAACTAATTTCAACGATAAATACAGCAGGTCCGACTCACATTATTAAATACATTTATTATTTCAAACTCTGATCCAAGGGGAGACAGAGGCAGATGGAGAGGCTACCTCTTATTTAAGATTTTTTTAAATGGGACTTTATATTCTTTGCCGACAATTTCCTACTTTCATCGGTCATTTCCAACATGTTTTAATCTGCCACTAGTCACCTCAATAAGTCAACAGAACGCGCCTACCTGTGTTGATGCTGCTCCCCGTCCAGTTCCTCTGGAGGGAAGGAAACTTACTGTCCCATTTCCCCGATATATTTACGTCTATTCTAATTGGTTTTTTAATAACTCTATCTTCACCAAGTTCATCTTATTGTTGCTCCCGTTCTAGGAGCTGATATTTCCAGACCTGCCACTGTAACAGCAGGCAGCAGCTATCGCTCTTCTCTAAACTGAGAGGCAGAAGATTTACTTATGATGATAAAATACGGGAAATTTACAAGTAGGCAAAACTTTAATACAGCAAGAAGGCGGGAAAGATAATGCAGAGGTTCCCATACCCCCCTGCTATGTCACAACCCCCTGCCTGATCCTGCTGAGGGATTGAATTTATTTTCATGGGAAATTTGTAGCAGCTATATATAGAGAGTGCATTTCAAAATACGATACATAGCCTACATTTAATAAAAAATGTTTTCTCAATTTTGCACCCTGTCAAGCAGATGGCGCCCCAGGCAGCCGCCTGTGTCGCCTGTCGGCAAAGCCCTGCCTCTGAGACACACCAAACTCACAAGGGATTAGCGCTAGCTATTCTTAACAAAAAATTGGTAAAATGAAGGAGTTTGGTGGTAGGTAATGCCCTTAGTTGGAGGCTGCACTTTGGTTGGCCCATTATCTTCAATTATATGGATATACGCTGATTGCAAATTAATACACTTCTCCTAAAGGGTTGGAGTTAGGGGTAATGTTCTGGCAGGCTATATTTTCAATAAATACCTTGAATGCCTTCGAGCACTCAGTTCCATCTCATTTTTAGAAAACTGGTATATTTTCAGCCCATCCATCTATCAATTTTCTGAACCGCTTGTTCCTGAAGGGGTCGCGGGGGGGGCTGGTGCCTATCTCCAGCGAGAGGCGGGGTACACCGTGGACCCGTCGCCAGTCCATCACAGATATTTTCAGCCATTACATTGAAAGAGATCGAATGGATTGAGCAGTATTTTTGCAGTGAAGGGGTGGGAGACAGGGTGTGTATGCGTCTTGTGCATGTTGAGAGTTTAACTGGTTGTGCATTATTGATTTAGCTTCAAATGTGTTTTTTTGAGCTGTTCATATATTTCTTTTAAGCATGTAAAGCACTTTTTCTGATTTTATCATGAAAAGTACAAATTTTGGTTTGATGGCAGGGTGCACAACCAATCAGTAAGTTGGGGGAGCAACATATTTGCTGGTTTGGATATTTTTCTCCAAGACAAATGACATTTTCTGTCCAACTGCCTTTTCTGTTTCATTCAGATATATTACATTAATCTGACTATTTTAAACACCTAATTGTTAGGAAAAAAGTTTTGCGAGGGAGCAGCCACTTTTCACAGCACTGTATTTCAGATAATCTTAATATATTAACTTTTATTGAGGTATGTTACCTTCTTATGCTTCAACTGACAATGATGATTTATATCGGCATGAGTAAAAAGGCTCCATCCATGACTGAAACTGCAGAAAGTCAAAGTCAAACTTTCTGCAGGTAGAACCGACGACATTCAGGACTTGAGGATAAAACCAAGAGGAATCTTCTGACCACACCCTTTGTACCTTAAAGAAAAGGCTCCTCTTAGTCGGTGCTGCTGCATCTGAAGCCAGATTTACTGACAGTCATCTCCCTGCAGTGACACAGAAAGTCCAGACTCAGCATGGAGCGATTCAGTCTGGGAGTGCATCAGAGGGCACTTTTATTAAGAATTAGAGTCTGATCAGCTCAGCAGGCTGGTGGTCCCAGCTGGACATTGTGTGGACTCGTCCTTCATCTGGCCATGCTGCTGCTGTCGTGAGCTCAGCTGTCAGCAGATTCTGTTGTTATCCAGGTGCATGCATAATTGAACCTCTCCCTGCGCTCTGTTCCCCAGGGATAATTTGAGATAAAGCCGTAAACGCTGCAGCAGAGCATTTCAGAGCAACCCCTTCCTGCTCAGGCTGCTTCTTCTGCCGCTGCAGCAATCTTACAAGCAAGTTATTGAGTTACTCTTTCTCAGGAAACCTAAACACCTGCACTGTCAAATACTTCTCATGTTTGGCTTTCTTTTTGGTTTCTGCTGTACGCAGTCACAGGGAGATTTCAGTTGCCCATATTTAATTTACGCAAACAGGACAGGACAGTTTATTAAAAATTAAAGGAAAAGTTATCACTTGACATGGTAACATAAATGGACTTCTGCTACAAAGCTCGTCCAATTGTTGTTCCTTGTCCTGTCGTCTTTCTTCTGTCTCCGTGTCTGTCTGTGTCTCCCGCTCCTTCTCCTCCTCTCGCTGTACCTCTGATGCTAAATTTAGACTCCTGCATTGCAGATGTCCCAGAGCCCCGCAGTTCTTGAGGAGCCCTAGCCAAAATTTGGTCAGTCTGTGACTCAAGAAGCAGAAACAGAAAAGTGACTGTCCAGCTCAGGAGGAGACAGTCAAGCCACAACGCCCGCATGCAGCTAAGGGATTGCACTGCAGCAAAGGATGAGACAGTTTTACCTAAAAGCACTGCAGTACTGGTTTATGGGTGGGTGGATGGGTATGAGAGATGGGATGACAAAGTAATATTAATGCACAATGTGATATCTCATTCTCGTCAGAGGAAGCTGCTCATTTCATTTTTAAATCAGATTTTACTTTAATATGGTGGTTGATATCAGTGGAGACCATAAAACAAAACAGAGCATCTTTCTCTTATCAGTTTCTCATAAAAATTTGATAAAAATGGTTAGTTATTTGCTTTTCTTTTTAAAGAGATGATTTTCAGAAAGAAAATAAATTTAATTGTACAAGTATCTGACAAATCTAAAACAAACCTTCCACAGCAGTTAGAAATTTCAGGAATAAAGTCCAAAAGGGGTTCTGTTCATTAAATAACTTTGAAATCCATTTAAAAATCCCAAAAATGAAAAAAGCAATTTCATCTTTATTTTATGCATTTTGTAACGAGGAGTTTCTCAATAGAAATGCATTACTCTTTTTCTAAAATACTTTCGTGCTCCAAGTTTACTTCCTTATTCATGATAATGCAAAGAACTGTCACAGTCAGCTTCATGAATTGACCTTGTTAGATAGAAAGCTGTAGCTTGCACTGTGTCAGTGGGGCTATCTAAATGTGTGCTGTCTGGTTACCTTCATTAGTGCCCACAGACAGAGGCACAGTTTGCTGCCGGAGCTTATTGAACTGTTTTATTTGGGCTGCAGAGCACTCTCCTCTTTAATTCCTGCTGCAACAGTGGTAGGTTATTAAATATTCATATCTTCAGGCTGCTGACAGGCCGCAGAGCAACCACATCAGCACACGTCCACAAATAGTGCCGATCATAGAACCTCTGCTTCCATCTAGTGTTCACAGTGTGAATTACAGTAGATCGTAAAGCTTCAAACTCTGACAATCTATGGGGCCAAATGAGGATCAGCATAAAGTGAATGAAAACAACAGATTGTAAACTTGAAAAATAGACATTGTAAATTTGAAAAAAAATGTAGACGTTGCAGTTTTTTTTTTTATTGTCACGTACTGAATGTAAATGAATACGTTTTCAGTTGGGGAAATGTAATCTAGGACATGAAGTTAAAGTATTTAAATTGTTAGATCAGTGGAAATATATATTTTATTTTATAAAACAATAACCAGGTCTGATACAAGTGCTGATCATGTATGTCTTTAAGTTGGAATTGATGTTATAACAAAAATTAAGAGAATCAGTGCATTTCACTCGGTAGTCAATGCAGCTTTAGGGCACCAGATGCTTTATATTTCAAGGCCAGTTTATATCATAAAAGGCTATAGTCTTTTGCTGATTTTGAACACCAGGAGATTTAGAGAACAAGAAAATGTGTTTACAAGCTGTAGTAAATAAATTATAGTTACCCAGAGTCAGGAATGAAATGGTCGGCAGACCTAAAAGGTCTGGTAGGATCTGTCCTGGTAGGGAATTTTTTTTTTTTTTTTTTGCTACACTGACACACCAATGGAGAAATATACAGTAAAATAAAGAGTTTCCATCTATACGTGTGAGTGTGGGCCCAAAGTTGCTGACAGAGAGATATAAACTAGGCTTTAGTCCAGCTAAAGTCGAACCAAAATGGATTTCAATGGAATTTAGAAAATATAATTTCTCTGCCTGTGACTCCAACCCCATTTAAGGCAGACTATTCTCAGGAAGTCACTAGATCAGTGGAAGCGGGAATGACAACACTGGTACACAACAACACTGTGGCAACGACGAGTGTAACACAATCAAACAGTAGTTACCACATGTACTGTGTTGTCATCCATTTATTTGCTCCTTATGCATATCCTTCTTTTACTCTGTCTGCTTCACTTCACTGCTGCCTGCATTTTTTCACCATCTGTGTGACTCTCTAGCCCAACTGGAGTGATGTCAGTGCGAAAGGGCTCATGTCGCCACCTAGTGTCGCAGAGTTGAATGTAGGCCTACTGCACTGAATAACTGGATTTTCTGAGTGACATGTAAACTGGGATTAATAGTCCCTTTCTGGTTAAGATATTAGTTCGATTGTTGACAACATTTTTATTTACATGGGTATGTAAACGAGTCACAGCTGTAGTAAGGGCTCAACACTGACTCTCGAAAGGTTAACGTTGAGAGCAGATACAAGTCAGTAAACTACCCAAGGAACATCCAAAGAGCCAACTTCTATAGCCAAGGATTACTCCTCCTTTCCACCGGACGCTTAAAGCCGCAGTCCGAATTATTTCGGAGAGAGTTCTTTTTTTTCATCCAACGTATGAAGGCCCCCCATTCGGCAAGCTTTCGGCTCCCTCTACCCACCCCCCGTTACAATCAGGCATGCGCATCACCTGTAATTTCACAGCATGTCATTATGTACTTTATCACTAAAATATTATATTGATTAGCTTTACTGAATATATAATTGTCTTATTTGTTCAGCAGAAATGTGTCCAAACCTGCATCAGTTTGTCACCGTATTTCCCATTGTTTTTTCTTTATGAAGTTGATGTAGCCCTGGGTAGCCGGGGAATGGCTAATTATTTAGCATAAGTTTGCTGTGACTTCTCCATGACATCTCTTTACCATTATGGTGACAGTAAACAGGAAGATGCGAAGCGGCCTGTCTGCGCGGCCTTATCTCCACGGGTTTGTGCGATGTGCATGCGCATTGATTGACAGTCAACACGGCAGAAACTTTAACTGGTTAACAAAATTTGCCCCTCAGTGTGAATTGCCGAGGGGTCTATGGGAGGAAGAAGGGACTTAATAAAAAATAACAAATGTTTTAGAGAACTAGCCTTTTATCATAGCACTGAACCCCACATCATTTTAAGGAAATACAAAACTTTAATACATACATAAATTTTCCACAATGCAGCTTTAAGTGGCATGTAATGTCAGTGAAGCATAACATGTGGCCGATATCCACCATTAAGATAAGTGGGGCCGTTTCCACTTGGCACGAAGCACCGGAAATCAGACAGGTCTCCGAAGTTTTGTGTCCTAAATTTATACAGTACGCTTCTAAAACACCTCAAGCTCAGCAAATTAGTTTGGAGCAGACAGGAAACCAAGGGTCGGAGCAAAGTAAAATAACAGAAGTTTCAAAATAAAGGACGTGCAGATTTCCGATCACTTGACTGCAGAAGAATAATAAAATATCACTTCCTGTGACAGGGTTGAAATCAGTTTCTCTGTGGGTCTAATTTTCGTGTTTTAATCATGAACGACAACAATTTAAAACCTAAAGTGGAGAATCACCCAGTTTATATGATACAAGTGATCATTTTACAAGGTCAATAAATTAGGAGAAGGCATGAAAGGAGATATCTGCAGTTCTGGGAATGGATGGTGAGTTTATGCGGCTTATGAACATAGAATTATTTTTTTTCCTCCTCACATGCTACCCATAAAGTTATGTTCCGTGATATCTCGGGATTAGCTGAGTGGAACGCCTTTGAGAGTGATATGCATCTAAAACGCTCCCAGATTGAAGGGACGCGCTGCTGATTTCACGAGTAAATTGCGTCTATCACATTATGCACTGCTTACATGTCCAGTGAAAAGCAGGGGTCAGACTGCCGTGGTCCTCGCCTTTGGTCACTTCCTATGTCGCTTAACACTCAATCCTTTTGGCTCCTCACAGCCCATGGGAAGGAGGACATGTTTCCTCTTCGGGATGTGACCGACCGGGCTCCATGGGGGGAGGAGGAGACCCCAGAGACCTATGTCTGGTTGAGTGAACACAGTTACCATTGGTATTGCTCATCACAAGGGGGTTTTGTGCTGTACTTTATCTGATCCCTTACCTAGGACCTGCTGGCCATGAGCGACCCAACCAGAGGCATGAGACCCTCAACATCTTAGCTCCTAGGATCAGTGGGCTACTCATACCCCTCCATCACAATAAGGAGCCAGCCCTTGGACGAGCAAGTTAAGTTGGCACGGGAATCTGGTTAGACTGCCTTCTGGATGCCTTCCTGGTGAGGTGTTTCAGGCACGTCTACCCAGGAAGAGGCCCAGGACAGGTTGGAGGGACTTTGTTTCTTTGCTGTCATGGGAACGCCTTGGAACTCCCCTAGAGGAACAGGCCGAAATGACTGTGGATAGGTAAGTCTGGACCACTGTACTTAGGCTGCTACCTTCCAGAACCGACCCAAGATAAGCAGAAGATAATGGATGGAATGGATGGACGAAATTGCCAAAGAAATAAAATTGGTCAGTGCATATCTCACAGTGGATTTTTTAAAAG
This sequence comes from Apricaphanius iberus, assembly GCA_028564705.1. Classification (NCBI taxonomy): domain Eukaryota; kingdom Metazoa; phylum Chordata; class Actinopteri; order Cyprinodontiformes; family Aphaniidae; genus Apricaphanius; species Apricaphanius iberus. The sequence continues at coordinate 738,256 of JAPXFQ010002128.1, forward strand.
CTATTCATGTAAATTATCCATCCATCCATTAGCTATGCCTGTTGGTCCTTGCAGGGTCACAGAGTGCCTATCCCAGCAGTCACTGGGCCAAAGCAGGGTACACCCTGCTCAGGCCACCAGTGCATCACACAGACACACACCTGAAGGCAATTTATTAATCAATTAACCTAGCAATCATGTTTTTGTACTGTGGGAGGAAGCAGGAGCAGATCCAAGCTCCATGCAAAAACACAAAAAAAATGTTTTAATTATTGCACCAACAGAGCCGCACGGTGTCGTAGTGGGTAGCACTGTTGCCTTGCAGCAAGAAGGGTTCGTATCCCAGCCCAGGGTCTTTCTGCATGGAGTTTGCATGTTCTCCCCGTGCATGCCTGGGTTCCCTCTTAGTACTTCGGCTTCCTCCCACATTCCAAAACCACAACTTTCAGGTTAATTGGTCTCTCTAAGTTTTCCTTAGGTGTAAGCGTGCGGATGGTTTGTCCTATATGTCTCTATGTTGCCCTGCGGTGGACTGGTGACCTGTCCAGGGTGTACCCTGCCTCTCACCCCTTGACAGCTGGAGATAGGCACCAGCCCCCCCACGACCTCTTGAGGATTAAATGGTTTAGAAAATGGATGAATGGATGGATGGACAGTTGTTGCCTTCTCACCAATCTACTTTTGCCTATTGTTCTGTAGCCCATCCCAGTCTTGTGCAGCTCTATAATTGTATCATTGATGTCCTTGCACAGCTCTCTGGTCTTCGCCATTGTGGAAAGTTTGGATTTTGTTCGAATGTGTGGAAAAGTGTCTTTTATACAGATAACGACTTCAAACAGATGCAGTCAACACAAGTAATGAGTGGAGAACAGGAGGTGTTCTTAAAAAAGAACTAACAGGTCTGTGGAAGCCTAAATTCTAACTGGTTGATAGGCAATCAAAAACTTATGTCATATAATAAAATGGAAATTAATAATTTATAAATCATCCACTTTGATTTTCTGCATTTATGTTTTAGATTATGTCCCTCACACCTGAAGAGTACCTTTGATGCAAATTACAGACCTCTAAATGCTTTGTAAGTTGGACATTTTAGGAGAGTGACGCTCAGGTTTGTTACATGTAGTGAAATTATTTGACCATTTATTTCTGGTAACATAATTAAAACCTAAAATTCTGTGACTCAAAAACCCCACATCAGAATATTACATAACATTAAAAAATATATTTATTTAGAAGAAAAGTTAGATTTTTAAGAAGTTTGTTCATTTCTTTATACTCAATACTAGGTTGTCAGCCCGTGGCTTTACTGAGATGCCATAAAAGCCCAGGTTCTTATCAGCAGAAGCTTGAGTTGCTCTAAAATGTCTTGGTAGAGTTAGCTGTATTGACTGTGGTCTTCAGAAAACCCAGTGAACCAACATCAACTGATGACATGTCACCCCAAATCAATGACTGTGGAAACTTCCTCATGGACTTCAAGGAAGGTGGGTTTTGTTCAGGTTTTGTTCTGTACATTTCCACTCCTCCGGACTCTGGAACCTTGATATTTAAATGAAACACATACCCTAACCCTGACCCTTTGAGCCACTGAGAAACTGTCCAGTTTTTTGTGTGTGTTATTTTTCTTAATACAGTTAGGACTTATCTGATGTGGATTGACAAAAAACTGCAACATTTGTTGCCCATATATAGGATTCACCTGTGCATATTAATCAACATCAATCCATTACTTGAGAAGCTCTCCTAAATTCTTGTATACATTTTCCTTGGCAGTCCTCTAAAGGCCGCTGCTATCCTATCACTGGTCCACCTTTTCCCTATACTACCCGTTTTTTTCCTTCAGCTCAGCTCTATGAACATTCTTGGATAGAGCCCTCTAAGCTACCAGCTTATCTGCCAATTACATTTCGTGGTTTACCCTTCCTTATGTCAGTGACTATCGTCTGGGTGTATGTCTTACCAGCAGTCTACTCCAGAATTTTAGCCCATTGAGAATGAGAGACTCAAGGAAACCTTTGCAGGTGTTTTGAGTAAATTAACTGACTGGGGAGTGACACTGTGAGTTTCCAAAATGTAACTTTTTTACATTATTCAAATTTTCTGTTTTCATTTTTTTTTAAGCCAATAGCCTATCATCAAAATTACACAATACATAGGCTATTTTACTCTGTGTGATATGAATCTATATTTCAAATTCTAAATTTATTGACAAAAAATATAACTTTTTCATGATAATTCTCATATTTTAAAGGTAGGTACCTTGATTTTCACAACCTAGTCCATTAGGAAATCAGCCCACTCACTCCCAATTTAGCAATGTTATTAATACAGGTCTCCGTAAAATAAACCACACAGATTGCTTTTGCTAGAATCCTGAACAACACCAGGAAAATCAATCACATAATCACTGCACTGGATTCATAATTGTAAAACGCGATAATTTCAAACTCTGATGTCTATGAACACTTAAGGATTCGGGGCCTGGACTTTTATTTCCTTTTATGTGATGCCTACATTTAGTGGTCTTTTTACGCGATTCTTTTATCCTTTGAATTACTCTGCGTATGGACCGTTGCCTTACATTTATTTTGAAAACCGGAAACCAGCTTGTCATCGATTGCTCCTTGCGAGTGGAAGAAAAAAAGTGTTGTCGTGCAACATCTAGCTTAAATCTTAGAAGTTTGTCCAACAAACATTGTGTGGTTGGAACCTTCGGACGTTGGCTGCCAACCTCAGGTTTCCACCAGCTAAGATGACGGAGCTGCGGCATCGAGGAGCTTTGGACAGCGAGCCTCCGTTAGAGCAGCAGCCATCAGAGGACAAGGTAACGTTAGCCCGGGCTCAGATGCTAACTCCATGTAGCCACTTAGCGGGGGGATGTTATCCCGGGGCTGGAGGCAAACCATCGTGAACTCATCTGCTTTTATCCCATTTACAGAGTCGTCATCTTTTAGAGGAACTAGAGCCGTTTTCCTGACGACTCTCAACCAAACTATGGACACAATGTTACAAATCATCCGTTTTTACAGAGTGTTCTCTCCGTTGACTGATGCTGCTGTTTATCTCTCTGGGTGAACGTTTCATGACTAACACGCGTCATCTAAAATCAAAACATTAGATTGCTCAAAACGGCTTTTTTAAACGTGTAATATACAATATATATATGGAAAAAAAATCAGTGTATGTCATAATGGCTTTATTCATCATGGAACCAGTTGTGTTGGGTTTTTAATACTAAACTAGGCAGCGAGAAACAGTTTAAAATAAACTGGTGACACGGCTGGAGTCTGGAGAGACATTAGCCTGCCTGGCCTTGAAGCTTTAGTTTGACTCTTCATAGTGTTGAAAAGCATGATGCAATTCATGCTTTGCTCACATTAAAGGGACATGACAGTGTTTTCTGTTCATAATGCCCACTCAGGTCTGATAAATATGTCATAATGCCTAATCTGAGTCAATAAAGGGGCGTGGCCCTGGAGTGACGGATGCATGGATCCGTGAAGAGAACCACGTGATCAGAGGGGGGCTAAAAGCAGCTGATCTGCTGTCTTCTGCTTCCTATCCTATCTAAGATCAGTTTTTTCATTATCTGGAAATCCCTGAAAAAGTGTGCTTTGCTTTTGATTAAAGCTAATTCTAGAAACTAAAAAAAACCAAAAATGTTTCCATACACTTTCTTTATGACCATGTTTTTAACCCCGCCCACTGCCCTGCATATTTTGGATGTTTTCCTGCATGATGGCTGACGAACAGCCTTTTGCTGAGCTGTGATCATCTGAAGCAGGGCGATCTATCATCTTCTAAAATATGCAGGGCAGTAAAATACGGTCGTAAACAACATACAATGTATGGAAACATATATATTTTTTTCTGTTTCAAAAGCTAGCTTTCACCAAAATTAAAGCACACTGTTTCAGGTATTAACAGATTATGAAGGAAACGGCTCATGCAGGGAAACATCTAAAACGTGCATGGCAATGTGCCTTAAAAACCACAGTTGGAAAAACACTATATAAAATAAATCATTGTCTTACTGTTTTTGTTATCAAGTCCTTTTAAAAAAAAATTACAGATGCACCGATCATTGTTGTTCCTGATTACCCATAATAACCAATTATTTCACAGTGCTGATTCTGAAATCCCAGTTTCTTTTCAGCTCTATATGATTGGATCAAATTTATTTATTGATGTAGTAAAGTGCCTTCTAATAACACGTTTCGTAAATTTGCGCCCTATAAATCAACTAAATTAATATGTTGATTACAAGGTGATTAATATAAATTTTAAACAAAGCAAAAATAGTTTAACTTGATATTTGAGAGGAAAAAGTTCAGTGACATTGTTGTTGTTATGTCATAAGACATGACGATGGAGCTAGTGATTAGTATGATTGATGTGCTTAACACAGCTACCATTACCAAGTGTTTATCCCCCGTATTGTAACAAGAATCTTACTGGAACAATTGGATTTCCTGAAAGGCTGCAACGTTTCCTAACCTCAAGTTTCCCATTACAGTCAGCACCAACCAATCAGAGCTAGTTCAGCACTGCTTTCCACAAGGGCTGAGGGTGGGTCCATGGAGACCATCATCTAGTAAAATGGTTCAAGCTTTCACTGGTACAGCTGCAGAGAGAGCTCCATATTTAGTTTGCCTTGTTCAAGACATAACACACACACACACACACACACACACACACACACACTGTATTACATGCATTAAAGGCTGGATTAGCACTGATATGACAGGAGATCCCTGTTCTCTTCTTGTTTTTTCGTTGATTAAGGCAAGGCAATGTTATTTGTAACAACAAGGCAATTCACGGTGCTTTACGTAATTCGGTGGTAAAGAAACCAAACACAGGATTTGATTAAAAACATCAGTTTAGGAAAACTGATGTTTTTGCTTTTCCTGAAGGAAAAAATAGATAAAACACTAGAATCAATAAAAAGAAACATTTAAAAAACAGCAATTATGAAAAGCATAAAAAGAGAATTTATGTCAAAAATAAATATTGCTCAAAAGCATCTTCAAACAGTAGAATTTTAAAGAACCTAACGATTTAGCAGCTTTTGTGATAGGAGGCTGACCTTGTTATTGCCTTTATGTGACCCTGAAAGCTCAGTTCTGAGTCCATTATTACGCGCCTGATCAGTAGTTTCTAGTTGTATCAACTGAAGCTGTGTTCCGAATCTTGATCGTTCCTTTTTAGGTCAGAAAATAACTGCTTCATTTATATTTCTGTTTGGTTGGATAAAGTTATGGGACATCCAGTAACATTATTAGCAGGGTTCATCTGGCATCAGATGTCAGACTTCTGGGAACGTGTTTTTGTTTTGGTTCATATTGCAACTGGGAAAATCAGCTCACCAATGAGTCTCTCCACATTTCCACATTGTTTATCAGAGTGCCAACAATGCGACGTGTCTGTGTTTTATGAAATGCATGCTGTTAGAAGTGTAAATGAGCAGCTTCTAATGCCAGCTGTCAGTACCTTTAAGAACCAGATGTTTCTGCAGCTACAGCTGCCGCTCCTTTGGGGAAATGCATCTACTAGCTATTATCTAGCTAACGCTTTCCCCGTTCTTTGTGAAACAGCTCAGGCTCAGTCTGATTGGATGGAGAGCTTCTCTTAACAATTTATTTCAATCAGAATTCTGGCCTGGACTTTGACTAGGCCCTTCTAAAATGTAATGATTCTACCACTTAAAGCAGTGTCTCCCAACCTTCTCAGGGTACACGGCCCTGCGTGTTTTAGATGTTTGGCTGCTTTAGCAAACCGTATTCCAGTTGGAGGCTGATGAACAGGCTTTTGATGAACTGCAGTTATCTAAATCAGGTGTGTTTGTGCAGGAAAACATATACAACATGCAGGGCAGTGTGCCTTTACAACAAGGTTTGAAGATGCGGATGTAAACCGATCCATTGTAGCTCTGCATGTATGTTTAGGGTTGTTTTCCTGCTGAAAGTAAATTGTCCCATATATAGCTCCAGGCTTCTTCCCATCAATTCTGAACAGCTTTTCTATTCGTCCTGAAGAAAAGCATCCCCACAGAGTGATGCTGCCACCACCGTGTTTCACCATGGGTATAGTGATGTGCAGTGGTGGTTTAACCAGATCACTGTGCCGTCGTATTGCCAAACTTCCACCGAGCACAGATATGTGCAGTGCATGACTAAAACACACTCTCCCTGTTGAGGGTATGGCTCCCTGCAGCTCCTCCAGAGTAACCATGACTCTGACAGCTTCCCTGACGAAAGCTCTCTTTTCACACAAACTATTATTTTCCCTTGCTGGTCTTAGTCTGTCACATAAAATTTAGCGTTACAAAATTAGGGTTCCATTGATTGGTGCGGCCCTGACTCACATTGAGAACGCAGCTGTTGGTTTGCAGGAAGGCGTTTTCTTTCAGCTGAGAGGACTACAATTACCAGCATCACCTGTCAGCGATTTCAATGTATTTACTGCTGACAACTTACTAATTTACCTTGACTGAAATCTATAATCAACACCTAATATGCCTTGTGTTCAAGCAGCAACAGTGGGCTCCGTAATTACACACTTGTGATGAAGGATGCTGAGCAAACAAATGAAGAAGAACCTCTTAGATGTTTGCTTTATTTTTCTTTTTGCCACGTTTTCTGTATATTTGTGTTGCATTGTAAAAAACAAAACCCATCTACGTGGGGGCTTTAACTCATAAAATAATATCTAATAAGTATTTATGTTTGGATTTTGTCAGACAGCTTCCAGACTGATTTTATTTATTTTTTTATTCATGAAGGAAGAACGCTCCACTGTGTGCAACAGAGCCTCGATACTGGAAGAAGGCGTTCATGATTTGAGGACGCAGCTTTCACTCAGGGATTGGTCACTTTAAGAGGCAAAAAAAAAAAAAACACACCAAGTGTTGCTGCTGGTTTGGAAGACAATATGAAAGGGGAGGAGTGTATAAGTGAAACGGGGGGCCTATTTTTAACTCAAGCATCCTTACTGGCAGATATCGTCTCCATAGAAACCAGCACATGGAAAATGGTTCAGGGACTCTGTGTGCCTACAAGTTTTTAGTATATTTTCCTTAAACTTAATATAGAATTCCACTATTGGTGAAAAAGAAATACTTTAATATTGCAAAAGAAACAAAAACAGGGACTCTCCCATAATGTTGGGGTTCCCTTTTTGTCTAAGAACGCTGATGTTTCGTAATTGCTCCCCTTGGAATGACTCCGACTCGTCATGGCCCCCTCCGGTCGACATACGGTTCAGACGATTCCGGAACGGGGAGGGAGATTCCTGGCCTGGTGCTCTGCCTCCCACACACAGCGCTACACTGACAGTCTGATTGGCTAATTTTATTGCTTCTTCCGATGTGATGAAGCTCATGGACTTCATCCAGCAGCTAAATCCCTAATCATCATTTGCTAAAGCACATTTTCAATTTTAGAATGGTGTATAAGCCTGAGGTCGTGCTACGATTTTTGTTGGCCTTCAATTTAACTGATGTGGTCAGAAATATCCGTCCATAAAAATGTTTTACCCGTCAGATTTTCAGTAGTTTCTTTTCATTCATTTTAGTTAATATTCAATCAGAACAAACGGATGAGAGAATCCACATTGTGGCAGGAATAACGACACGGGTACGCAAACAACACTTGTAATACAGCAAATAGTACAGTACATGCTAAATGTACTGTACTACTGTACCAAACGTTTCTGTCGTCCATTTGATCTCTGTTTTATTAATTTTTCTTTCTTTGTGTGTGTGTGTGTGTATCAGGGTTCAGACAGTGAGCTGAAGGCAGAAAAGGATGGAGTCTCTGATAACGACTCCAAGGTGGACTCTGGCCTCCCCGAGGTGCCGGTCCCTCCTGATGACACCCCTGAGGTTCTTAACAAGGCCCTGTCTGGACTCTCCTCAAGGTACACTTATTTGGAGAAAATGTAGTTTTCCATCTTGTTCCAGATAGGCTCTGTATTTCAAAGTTTGGTATCAGTTCTGGATTGTTTATGGAGATTCATTAAAAAAAAACCATGTCAAAGTTTTCTAGCTTCTAAAAGTATTTGTGTTTTTGCTTAGACCTAAAGGGCCGGCTTGATCTCTCTATCTCTCTGTCTTTTCCCCATAGATGGAAGAACTGGTGGGTACGAGGCATCCTAACACTAGCCATGATCTCCTTCTTCTTCTTCATCATCTACCTGGGCCCCATGGTGCTCATGATGATTGTAAGTATAAATGCATTTTGCATGAAAAAATAGAAAAAGCAGGACGGATTTTCTTAGATGTGCTCTGCTTTGTTGTAAATGTATTTGTAAAGCAGAAGAATGGAGGTCTGCTAGTTAGAGCTTCTAGTGTTGTGTAATATGAAACTAGTAAGAAAAATCTCTGTCCCAGCCTTGCCCATTGATATGCAAACAGGAATTTCTTTATATATCTGCTGCATAGCAAAGACCAAGCAAACAAATTAGTTCTGTTCCACACTCTGGCTGGTATGACGTTTTACAATATCACAAAACAATTGGCAAAATAACAGAACTCTGCAGTGTTTTATCGCTGACAATAAAAGAGGGATAACAGTACAGCAAAGAAAGTCCCTCTAGTTTACCTGAGGAATAAAAAATATAACATTTTTGTGACAAAATAGCGGTATGCTTTGAAATTGGAATAAAGCAATGCGTGTTTTGCATCTCTTAAGAGAGTAACACAGTATTGCAATACAAGAATATTAAGACCTCAAAATGTTTCAGTGACTGTTTGGGGGAGTTCTCAAAACCGAAAAGTCTATAGAGTCTAGACTAGAGCGTATGTGTCTAAAGCCTAGTTTATACTTGTGGACTGTTAATGGATAGATGACGGACGGAGTAGAGCCCAGTTTTCTATCTATCCATCTCTGTCAATGGAGAGCGTATGTCTGTGATTGGTCAGCTGAACAACAGCCAGAGGGAGAATGTATTCACACGCTGAAGAAAATAAAACTAGTTGCCACGGCAATCGTAGGCAGATCCGGCAGAAAAAGTTAGCACCCCCTGCTGTACTGGCGGGGAATTGCTTTGCAACACTAAACACACCGACCTAGAAGCATAAAGGAAAAACGTCTCTGTCAATACGTCTGCATCTTGCTGCAAACTTACTGACGGTTAAGTGCAAGCTAGGCTTAACTCAAGGCCCGAGGGCCAAATCTGGCCCACCATAACTATTTATGTGGCCCTCTGAACTCTAGAGAGCCACATAGATAGAACTTTAAGATAACAGTTATGGTTTTAAATATTTTCTTATTCAAATCAAATTAGTTTTTTTTTGGTATATTGTCAACTTACATCAGTATCAGAATATGCTCAATATTTGATTTTAAGAGCTACTCATCAAGTGTAGTGGAAGTAATAATATTTTAACAGTTTAACAGATATTATCAATACATTCTGCAACAACCGGCCCTTTGAGGACATTCATTATTTTGATGGGTCCCAAAATAAAAACGAGTTTGACACCGCTGGTCTAGAGAGTAGAGGGCAGCTCACACTGAAACTGTTAAGAGTTGAACCGAAATATGTTATTGAAATTCACATCCTACGGCAACATACACACAAGAACTGGAATAAGGTGCAGAATTGAACAACAGACAGACGGCAGTAACCACTGGTGGAAGTAAAAATAGGCAGAATAAAATAGAAAAAAATTTACTTACCAAAGGGGGCGTTGACTAGTGTCTATCGGTTGAGATACTTTGTACACCCTGAACAGGTCGCCAGTCCATCGTAGGGCACCACAGAGACATACAGGACAATAACCGTGCATGAGCAAACTCATACCTAAGACAAGCGAGTAAGCCCGAATACCTGGAAGTAACCTATGCATGCACAGGGAGAACATGCATACTCCATGTGCAAGGAGATTGGGAAGTAATGCATACAGCCCAAATTCTCGCCGTCTCCATGACTTTATTTTTGGTGATTTTCTGCAGAGTAAGAGGCTGAATACCACCGTCAAGGCCTCTTCCTGTTTCTCCCATTTTTGTTTACACTGAAGTCACGTTTGACAGTGCGAGATTTGGAATATTAAGCGATTAAGCGTGTGGTGTGTTCCATACTGCACACCACACACTATAAGATCAGCAGAGAGAGATCTTGTGTGATCTGCTTTTTGTTGTCTTAAAGTGTGTGGTCTCTAAATCTGTGAAGGTTTGAAGAACCCTGTAGTGTGGGCCTGCCTTTAGCTAATTCGTTAAAGAGCCGCTTTTGTATGGAGACATAATGGCTGAGAGGAGTAGATCAACAGGTTTAGCATTGTGAGGAAAGTCTGTTCAAATTACCCTAAAGTTCCGATAGTGGAAACGCGCCTAATGAGACCTTTAAGCTTGTCCACATGTACTGTTTTAATCTTAATTTAAAGAAGGACCGGAGAGTTAACCCAGAGAATGTAGCAACTAGCTAACTGCTAGCTGCTGTCGATGCTAAAGTTAGCGCATCCTTCTTACCTTCTGTTGGCTCTAAAGTTAAGGGAGATTTCACTGTTACTCAAGACTCTATTTAGTCTCCTCTAGTTTAAAATTAAACTCATCTGGTTAAACATGAACTGGATGACTTGATGCAAACCTTAGCTGGACCATATAGCAGGGCTTGTGATATAGCAACAGAAATACATGCTATTCTGGCAAGCTGAAAACTAAAACTTTGAAGTGGCCCTGGAGGTGCACGGCTCATATTCAGAGCTTTGAATTAAGCCAGAAGAAAGATTCTATTTTTCTTTTTTTTTCCTGTTCTGATGATGTAATTGAAAGTTTTCAAAGCTTTTCCGACTGTAATAACATTCTCCATCTCAGCTCTTGTTCGCTTAAAAGCTCCCTTAATATAAACCTTTTGAAGTCCTTTTATCCTGAGGTCTCCAAGCTGTACCCTCTCTCTGTGCAGGTCCTTTGCGTTCAGATCAAGTGTTTCCATGAAATCATCACAATTGGGTACAGCGTGTACCACTCCTACGACCTGCCCTGGTTCAGGACGCTGAGCTGGTGAGGACTACGTTATATGGCACCAAAATATGAATACGTGATTTTGATTTGTTTCTCATTACGTTATCCAATGTTCATTTGTTGCAGATATCCTGAGGTTTGTTTTCTGACTTTATGTAGTTTGTTCAATATGTAGATTGTTCCTTTAGTCAGTAAATTACAGCAGCAGGCTGTGAATAATCAGTAGCCGTTTTAGCTGTAGTAGGATGTTCTCTAGTGCAAAGGCTTTAATTTCATGATGCCACAAGCCTGAAAAAAAAAATCCCTGCTGAAAAAAAATTCTATTGCAGACCTCATGTGTGAGCCTACCAGTCTATCTTCAGGCATGCTGGTCGTAGCTGGATTTGTTGAGCTCCCAGGGGTCCGTTGTCTAAATTTACCGCCACCGTGTGCCCTGCAGGTACTTCCTGCTGTGTGTGAACTACTTCTTCTACGGGGAGACCGTAACCGATTACTTCTTCACGCTGGTGCAAAGAGAAGAGCCGCTTCGCATCCTCAGCAAATACCACCGCTTCATCTCCTTTGCGCTCTACCTCTCAGGTATACATATGCTGAGTGAAGGTTGAAAGGGAATCCCTTCATCATGCCAGTTTTTTAGTTTCTCATTATGAAAGGTGTTACTTTCTACATTTTTTCCAGGAAAGCTGTTACATTTTTCTACACTATGACAGGAAGATGGCTCGGGATACAGTGATATGAAAATTGGGACCAAAATCGATAACCGATATTTATAAACATCACATATGTATACATTTCCCTACACTGTCTACGTCAGCTAAAGGCACCCACACCGCCTACATTGTTTCTCTGCTTCAGTTAAACATCCTTATAATCTTGTGCTGCATCTTTATTACTGTCACATGACCGAACAAATACCACATGACCAACCCTTTCTCCTCCCCCTTCTGAACATGGGAATAAACCTTGACTATTTTTATCAGCTCAGTTTTACTTATCGGCTGATATATCATGCATCCCTAAAAAATGACTAACCGGCACTGAGATTCTGCAGCAATTAAAATCAAGCAATTAGCCTAAAAAATGACCAAACAAAGCTATATTCACCATGCATTGCAAAAGAATTAATACTGCTAGTTTTTCAGATTTTCTGACTGCCAAGTGGTTTTTCATAGGAAATTTTTGAGCTACATTAATATAAAGGGAAGTATAATGATGACCCTAACCTGCCCCCATTTTGGGAAGAGTGGTATGTTTTTGTATTCAACCTCCTTTAGTGTTTCACTCCTACATAAAACCCAGTGTAAGCTTCTACCTTCAGAGATCGGTAAGGTGCTAAATAGAGTCCGCTCTAGACAAAACCACAAGCACATCACCTCCATGATGGTAGTGGCGGCATGGTGCTGTGGAGGTGCTTTTTGTCTCCACCAATGGCAGGGAATCTGGATGGAGCTGAATGCAGTACAACAATGAAATAACACCTGTAACAGATTTTAGTTTGATGTAGAGAGTTTATTTTCCGCAGGACAATGACTCTAGCTCAGCCTTTTCAATTCAAAAGTAAACGTTTGGAGTTTAAAATCTAATGAAATAAACAGAAATGTATTTCTATTTTCAGGGTTTTAGAAAAAAAAAAATTAGGCTTGTGCCATTTTTAGCCTTTGCTTGTAGATTTCCTGTGCAGATGTCCCATAAAAACATACAGAAGAAATACTAAGACCACCCTTTCTTTTCAGCTGTATAATTAAAAACATTTCTCATTTGTTTTTTTAACAAGGCAAGGCAAATTTATTTGTATAGCAGCAAGACAATTTAAGGTGCTTTGGGTGCTAAGGGGAAAAATAAAAGCAGCAATAAAACTACAGTATGAACAGAAAGTACATCAGAAACATTAACTCAAGACGTACTACTGTTATGACATTCCAGGTATTATTAATCATATCTATGTTTTTTTTTCTTTGATTTAAAGGAACTAGAGGCACAGCGGAGGCGCCAAAGGGCCACAGGTTGCATAGCATTGAACTAGATTCTAATCCTGACTCGTAGGATAGAGTGTCCAGACTTGCGTCCTTTTGAGACAAACTTTTGCAGACGCTCTCCATCCAGGTTGCCTGCACATGTGCAAAGCTGGTGGAAACTAGGGGTGCACCAATCCGACTTTTTCAGTCCCCATACTGATGCCTGGATTGTGTGTATCTGTCGATACCCGATACTGATCCAATACTATTTTTGTATTAATAAACTGTATAACTTCCACCTTATACCATTCTTGAAGAGACTAAAGGCACCAGACTTTACTAACCAAACATAACTAAGACAAAATAACAGATGTAAAATAAAGAATTATAACAAAAAGAAAATTTCAATTAAATCTTAACTGATTTTCCATATTTTGAGTATCTGTTCATGGTATCTGTTAAGTTTAACTGATACCGATACATGTACCTAAGACGGTATCGTGGCCGATACCTGTATCGGTATTGGTGCATCCCTATTAGAAACACACCCCACAATAGCTGTAGCTGAAATCGCATTGAAATGTGGTCTTCCACTCAGCACACGGTGAATATTACTATAAGCTGCATTTTTCAGGCTTGTTTTGTAAAAATTAATAAAACATCGTTCCACTTCCTGATGGTGTTACTCTCTCGATTACAATACCGATCCAATCCCTTCAGGCTTCTGGTTGTAACATAACGAAATGTGGAAAAGCTCAACATGGTATGAGGGAAATGAGGATTATTGATTAAGAGAGGTGCAGCTTCAGTAACCCTGCATGTTCATGTTTTGTTGATAATAAAAATGTTTTTGTTTGTGTGTGTGTTTGTTTGGGACTGATGATAAATTTGTTTGAAATCTTTGGGGGTTTTAAACCTTGACCTGGCTCATTAGAATAGAAGTATAACTTTATGAAAGATGGTTGGTTTATTGGTTGGTTGTTTCTGTCAAACGCTGGTTATAATGTCCCACTTCCTGAGCTGCAGAATGTCAGTTAGTAACTCAGCACTACTGCAGCTTCTGGCTGGCGCCAAACAGGATGTGGGGAGGAGGGAAGGAAGCACCCTGACTCTTTTTTTGTTTTGTTTGTTTTTTCCGACCTGTGTTAAGCTCAAAGGCGAAACCTAAGGCCGCGGTGGTCTCCGTCTTAAAGCAGAGGAACTTTCCATCTGATCCTATCTTAAACTGTTTTATCCTCTCGATAAAAGAATGATTCTGAAAAATGTAGCCTCTATTATTACCACCTTGGTCTATTTATATGTTTTTATGTCCAGTGAGAGCACCTTCTGTCTGTCTTGGCTCTCCAGCTTCTTCTCCTCACATCAGTTATTGAAAAAAGACCTCATCTCATCGCAGCACAGAGGCTTAAAATAGGTCAAGCTAAATTTAGTTTGACCACAGATGACCTCATTTGTGAATGGTTTAATCTTGCTCTCCATACGTGCATTCATTAATTTTCTCTTGCGTTGCTCCGCTCCTGTAGGTTTCTGCATGTTTGTGCTGAGTTTGGTGAAGAAGCATTACCGTCTTCAGTTCTACATGGTGAGTGGTCGCCTTGCCTCTTCCTGCCACCCTCCCTGAGAGCTGTTTCTGACGGCGTGCTGTTATAAAGCTGCTTGTTGGGGAGGGGGATGGAGAAATCTTCCTAATGATGATTTCAGTCCCAGCAGTGCAAAAACATTGACCAAAAGCTGCCATCTTGTTTATTTTGTAGAGAACATACATGTAGAATCACATTGTCTCTTATTTTGCACGTGCACTTGTAAATCTCAGTCAGCTAAGCTTATGAATTTTTAGCATTTAATGATGCTCTTGAACATTTTGCATTTTTTATACCAGGTGGAATAATTCAGAGGGTTTTAAATCCAAGAATTGGATGCATTAGTTTAAAATTAGCTATAGTCAGTTGGTACGCAAAGAAAAATCAACAGTAAATGCATATTTGTGCGCCACAGTTTGTTTGGGTTTTAAAAAAAATCCGAGTTGTCTGTGTGCTCTCCACAGTTTGGCTGGACCCATGTGACTCTGCTAATCGTAGTGACCCAGTCCCACCTCATCATTCACAACCTGTTTGAGGGCATGATCTGGTGAGTCCACAAGTCTGCACCGATACAGTGTAGCTGAAGCTAAAAGGCGGAGCCAATGCATCCGTTTGTACTCATTGAATTAAACCGTAATTAATATGTGAGCTCATCTTGGGGTTTTTTCCCAACTGTAAACATACAGTGAGGTAAAAAAAAAGGACTCTCAACTCTGAGAAACTGAAAGAATAAAAATCTATGAAATTACATTGTATGATTTTTAAATAATTTATTTGTATAATTGTGCAGAAAATAAATATTAAGCACCTTAGAAAAAGCAAGAATTCTGGCCGTCACAGATCTATTACTACTTCTTTAAGAAGCTCTTCTATAGTGAGAAGAATAAGTATTTTAAACACTGCACTGTAATACAGGTAATGTGTGGAGAAAAGGATGGCAGGTTTGTGGAAGCCTAAATTCTTACTGGTTGATAAGTGATCAAATACTAATGTAATGCAATAAAATAGAAATTAATTATTTAAAAATCATCCACTGTAATTTTGTGTTGTTTTTTTTTTTTTTAAGATTTTGTCCTTTACAGTTTAAGAGTACCTTTGATAGAAATTACAGACCTCTACATGCTTTGTAAGTGGGAAAACTTAAAAAAATCAGCAGTGTATTAATACTTGTTCTCCACATTGTATCCTCCACTCTTTACCTGTATACATTTTTGAGGTAATTTTCTTTATAAAAGACACCTGTCCACACCTTCAGTCAGACTCAAACCTCCACCATGGCCAAGACCAGAGAGCTGTCAGTGTCAAAGATTGTACAGCTGCACAAGCATGGGATGAGCCGATCTATAATAGCCAAGCAGTTCTATGACAAGAGATGAACTTTTTAGAGCAATTATTAGAAAATGACCAGCTCCCTCGGGCTCCATGCAAGCTCTCATCTCGTGGGGTACACGTGATTTTGAGAACAGTGAGGAAATAGGCCAGAACTACATGGTGGAAACTGATCAATGACATGAACAGAGCTTGGACCAAAATAGCAAAGGTTACCTTTAGTACCACACCATGTCATCATCTATTAAAATCCTGCAGCGTTTGAAAAGTCCCCCTGCAAAAGCCAGCACATGTCCAGGCCCGCCTAAAGTTTGCCAGAGACCAGAGGAGGATTAAATGTAATGTGGTCAGATGAGACCATGCCACTTGCTGTGTTGGAAGGGGGATAAATGCAGAGTTGCATCCCAAGAACACCTTACCCACTGTGAACCGTGGGGGTGGAAACATTATGCTTTGGGGTTCTGTTTCTGCAAGGGAACAGGATGACTGATCTGAATCAAGGAAAGGAAGATTTCTGTTTTGTATCGAAATTACGTTACAATCTTGCACATCGAAATCCAAAAGAGGATCGCGATCACCTCCTCCTGTTTACTGTGCGTCGCACTCCGACTCCGTAGCAACAGTTAGCAGGCGACCGTCTATTTACTCAGATTTCCTCATCGCAAGGAACCACACATTGCATTTTCCCTAACAAGTAACTCTCACTAGTTCTCATACAACTCACAACACCTGGTAACGTTTTAACTGCCTGTATCACATCGTCCGGGATCAGAGCACACATCTACAGAGTACATTAGTTGATGCTAGCAAGTAGCTAAAGCTAAGCTACAGTTTAACCATGGCTAAGACAGATAGGAAAGAAGCAGCGTGACTGGCGCTAAAGCCGCTCCTTCTATTCTCATATCAGCAGAGAGGACATTTTGAGTTCCCGACGAGTTAAGTACACATTTGGATTGTAAAAAAGAGGAGTACTGTTAGCTGAATTTTGCTCGGTCCTATTGGCTATCTGGAGCATTGCGTCTCCAGTCGTCATCCTGCAGTAACTATAAAGAGTCACTAGATGGCAGCCACTCTGTTACTAATCATTTGTTATTTAAACAAAACTGTGGCACTTTTATTGTAAAAACATTATTTCAATTTGACCATTAATCCCTAATGTGATACATTACACAAGAATAATAAAAATTTCATTACTTTTGAGATTTAATGTACAAAATTTAATGAATAAAACCAATGATCATAGACTAGTCCAAAAATGACGCGGCTCTGTACTGTAAAAAAACAAACAAAAAACCCCCAAAACAAACAAGAATCAAATCATGACCCTAAAATATAAAATCAAATTGAATCGAGGATTTGGAGAATCGTGACACCCCTAATGATTGGGGCCATGTAGTAATGGTGAGATGAATCCTCATTAGGCATTGAACCATTTAAGCCAATTGGTTCAAAGAAGGGTTCATTTCATGGGCTTCACATGAACACAAATCCCCCTACTGGCCAGGAACATAATCACAGGGCTGTAGCTCTTAGCCGCTTAATGTGTGATGCATTAAAGTTTTAATCCTGCTAATTCTCTTGGGAATGACTATAGGTTCCAAAAATATAATTTATCCACATAAAATATTACAAATGTGAATAATAAAAATATTTTTGTATGTATTTTTTCTGTAAATTATTACAAAACCGTAGTATCATATGTTATGGCAGGTTGTGTAATAATAATGCTTTTCTGTCACTTGAGGCAAAAGGCTTGGGCTTAAGCAGGTGGAGGAAAGTGAAAACGCTTGTGGAACTAGGAAGAGTGGACTGAATATGATTGCGCAACTTGGGCAATGATGTACAGAACAGGGGAGACTTTGTTCATTTTTATTCAGAAACGGCAGTGTTTCTAAACAGTTTTAGGTTTGTTGTGGCAAAATTAATTCAGGGTTAGAGAGATAACCAGGGGTTGTGACGTCCAGTAGATGAAGATGCAGACACAATATCTTCTGAGTCCTTGACAGTTTGTCCCATGTTGCTCCCGATCTCCAGCTCCGCCTTCTCTGACAAGAAGCCAATCCAATCTCCTTCAGATTAGGATTCCTCCCAGTTTCATTGAGTCAACATTAACAACCTTTGATCCACTTAGAAGAGTAACTTGGACAACACACGCTTCGAAGCCTGGGCACACATCGTAACATTACTAGGGCCATGTATCATGAGACTTTGAGCAAAAACCTCCTTCCATCAGTGAGAGCTTTGAGGATGAAAAGTGGCTTGATCTTCTAGAGTGAGAATGATCCCAAACATACAGCCAAGTTGTTAAGTGAAATAACATTTCAAGGATCCGGAGTGGCAGTCCCCAGGCCTCAATCCAATAGAGAATCTGTGGAGTAAGATGAAAGTAAAAACATCACAGCTTTAGAAAAGAACTGAGTGGAAGAATGGGCCAAAAAATTCTGTTACAGTGTTTGAAAACCTACAGAAAATGTTTGATCTCTGTCAAAACCAATCATGGTTACATTACAGTCTTTAGGTGAACTTTTGTTATTGATCAAATAGTTTTTTTTTTTAAACCATTGCACCACTACAAATTGATTAGTCAAAATTGATACAAAACTATTTCCTGGAATCTTTTTTTAAATTTGATTTCTGTTTCTCACAGTTGAAGTTTACCTATGATAAAAAAATGAAAGACCTCATCTTTTTAAGAGGGACAACATGCACAATTGTTGGCTGCCAAATCCTTTTTTGACCCTTTGTGTATCACTGCAGTCTGATTCAGATGTAAAATATCTCCCTTTTATTCTCTCTCTCTCTCTCTGAATAGGTTCATTGTTCCCATTTCCTGTGTGATCTGCAACGACATCATGGCCTACATGTTTGGGTTTTTCTTCGGCCGAACACCACTCATCAAGGTAGCGTGAAAACATACTTATATGCTGATCTTTTGCATGTTTCGGGAGCATTTGGTTGGTTTCAGTCAAAAACAAGTTGTTATATGAAGTACGTCGATCTAGATGTGACCGTATGAGGATCTGGAGTTTTTCTATTGCAGCTTTCTCCTAAGAAGACGTGGGAGGGATTTATTGGTGGACTCTTTGCCACTATTGTGTTTGGAATCATGGTGAGATGTTCATTTAATTTCCAATTATAAAAAAAGGTGAAAACTCCTTCAAAGGTCATGTTTGTGTACAGCACAAATATATTTGTATGAGCTCGAACTGAAGAGTCCCTCTCCTCCGCCTCCTCTTCCTGTCAGCTCTCCTACATCATGGCTGGATACCGCTACTTTGTTTGTCCCATGGAGTTTAAAGACGACTCCAACAGTTTCCAGGTGGACTGTGAGCCATCAGAGCTGTTTCAGCTGCAGGACTACACTCTTCCAGGAGTCCTGGAGTCTCTCACTGGATGGGTAGGGTTCTTTCCCCCCTCTGTTTCCAATAAAGCAAATGATAATAGAATGACAGTCATACAAAAATAGGCTGTTATTTTTTTATGCTCTCTCTCCCCTCCCTTTACTAATCTACCATTTTAATCTTCCATTAGTAGGAATCATTAGAGCAGAATAGTAGAGCTTTTAAGCATGATCTGTAGTGCTTTATAAGAAAGTATGTATTCATTGACAAAGCAGTTGAGGGACCGGGCCATGGTAATTTCTTGTTTTAATTATTATAGGAGATCGGGCCATTTTCTAGGTGTTGAACCGAGACATCTTCTCTTGTGGTTTTATATTTTGGGACTTTGTTATCATTTTAATAGCAGTTTTTTTTAGTTTATTTGTTTTTTTTATTGATATATGTTTATTCAGAAAAACAGTATGGGGTTTTTCGCAGAGTTAACATTTGCAGCTTTCGTGGCGCCATCACTGGGCCTCTACCTCCTGATCCATTATGCATTCGACGACTGCAGTACAGTCCCGTGACCTTTCAGCACCACCCCACATAGCTGGTTTTAGTATTTTCTCAGCCCATGTGAGTTATGTCCCTTTATGTGACAATAAAACAGCCAAATCCAAGATTTAGAAACCAAAAAGGGAAAATAAATTCTTATTACATGTTGAAACTCTAGGTCAGGGTGTCAAACGCTAGTCCTCGAGGGCCTATGTCCTGCAACTTTTAGTTGATTTCCTGGTCTAAACACCTTAATGTAATGGTTAAACTTCCTTCTCTGCAGACTGTTAAAAGGTCCTGTTTATGACCTCCACTGTTTGATTCAGGTGTGTTAAAACTGAGCTGTCTAAGGACTGGAGTTTGAGACCCTTGGTCGTAGGTCCTGCTTGGTTGTGGCTCTTTGACTCCAACACAGTCTTCTTGTCTCCACAGACCACAGTGCGCCTGTATCCTTTCCAGATCCACAGCATCGGTCTCTCATCCTTCGCCTCAATTGTGGGACCCTTTGGTGGCTTTTTTGCCAGTGGGTTCAAGAGAGCGTTTAAGATCAAGGTAGGAAGCCCTCTGGAAAATGTTGACATCAACATTTCATTAATTGCTCATATACAACCATATATTTACACAGATGTTTTTATATTTCGATGCATGTTGAAAGCTTAGGTAGTATCTTCTCCCCTAACAGGACTTTGCCAACACTATCCCGGGTCATGGAGGCATTATGGACAGATTTGACTGCCAGTACCTAATGGCCACGTTTGTCAATGTCTACATTGCCAGCTTCATCAGGTAAACTCCCATATGCCAGCATATAGTAGATAGTTTTTCACCTTCCCAAATGTTGAACAAATCCAGAGTAGTTGAGGTCTACAGATGTGAATATGGAAAGTTAGCAGACCTGAAAGCAGCACCCTGAAGCCTGGTCAGGTTAATTTGTTTAAACCAAAATCACTGTCCGAATTAAAAGAAAAGGCCAGCTTTAAACGCTATCTGTTTGGAAAAAGTAAGTAACCACAATTTCCCACCCAGGCCCCACGATTAGAACCACCCGCAGGAGCAATTACGAGATGTCGTAATTTTCTAGCATCCTGTTGTGTAACTTGATGTCTGTCGACCTAACAGGCATTTGACCCTCTAAGCCTTTGCTGTACAGAGGAAGTCAGGGTTCATTCAGCAAGGCATGACGTTTATTTCCTGTGGCTTCAAAACGAGCCTACATCGTCACACCTCCACCACTGTCCCTGATGGTACAGGTTTTTTTGTGTATTGCTGTTAGATTTTTATCAGCTCTAGCAGTTTGCATTATGGTCAAAAAATCTTCACTTTGTTTCCTGATCTAAGATAACATATTCGTCTGGAAATCACTTGATTAATCGACAAACAATTAACCCAAGTTGTGATTCCATATTGTCTCTGGAGGTAAGAAACGTTCTATCTGTGACTCTTCGCACAGGCCATTCAGTTAACAGTTAACATGCTGATTGAGGCCTGTAGACTCACAGTTGTGCAGAGTCACAGTGGGGGGTCTGAAGGTTATCACTCTTTTACATCGATTAGTATTCTCACCTGTGAGCACTTGGTGCAAACGTACAGACATTTTTAACTTTGCGCACAGATTACAGGTCAAAAAGATTCCCATGAGCAACCTTACCCATAACACTTTCTTCTGGGAAGTAACACAAATGCTATACTTGCAGTTCTGTAGTTTTTGATAAATTAATACAGAAATTGCTTTTCTTTTACATGTAATGGCCATATGTTTATTAGAGATGCACTAA
Organism: Apricaphanius iberus; assembly: GCA_028564705.1. Classification (NCBI taxonomy): domain Eukaryota; kingdom Metazoa; phylum Chordata; class Actinopteri; order Cyprinodontiformes; family Aphaniidae; genus Apricaphanius; species Apricaphanius iberus. The sequence goes on from JAPXFQ010002128.1 coordinate 759,716, forward strand.
GATTCTGAGGCTCTGCTAAGCTGTAAATTCAGTAATAGGTTCCTAATAATTTGATAATAGATCGGTCTTGAAATACAAATGTTTATTTCAAGATAAAACCGTAACGTCGGAACAGAATTCCCTTGGTCACTCTCTTCATGACAGAAAAGCAACAAATGGTTTAATTCCCCGGGTTATGGGACAGATGGTCTTATAACGGTAGCACTAAGGATGCAACGATACCAGTTTCTTTCAAAGTTCTAATGCCGATACTTCGACCAGACGCAAAAATGCAATGAATTGGAAGGCGTGTTTAATTTTCTTCTCTGCTTGTTACAAAAAGTGATGGTGAATTAGAACATCAGCAAACATAAAATTTCATAAGAAAAATAAACATTCTCTATAAAATTGTTGCAGTTTCCACATTTTAAGCATCGGTTCATGGCAGCATTCACCTTTAACTGATGTGGTACATAAGAGCGGTGTCTGTGCATCCCTACTGTGTACCTGTGTTGTCTGATTTTAAAGGACAACTTGTGTGCCTCCATGGATAATTTACATTCTCTTTTAAAAGCTTCTTAATACACTTTGTGCTTAATTAAAACACTTTACTGATGCTGAAAGTAACTAACTTATTCCCAAGCGTGCTGCTGCTTGCGCCACCTGTTAACATTTAACTATGGAATGTTCACTGATCAGAAAAATTATTGGAGGTTTTAGTTTTTTTCCTGCTGAAGACAAAATAGTTTATTTTATTTTTTTTATTTTTATTTTTTTGTTGGTATATCTCTAATGGACTGGATTGGACCATAGGCAGATGCTTTTCAGCTCCATGTTTGATGTTCACATTTCCGCGTAAGAAAAAGGGCCCCTCACCTCCTTTTTCGTAGATTTATGTTTGATTTCTGTTTCGTTTCATCTCAGGGGCCCCAACCCCACCAAGGTGATCCAACAGCTCCTGGCCCTCCGACCCGACCAGCAGCTCTACATCTTTAACTCCCTGAAGGCTCACCTGACAGAGAAAGGCCTGCTGCCAGCCGTGGAGGCGGCCGCTTAGACCCATCCCCCCCCCCTCACTGTAGCTGCTCCACACTAAAGGTGGTGAAGGGGGCAGCTTCCAGGAGGGCGGCTGGGGGTGGTGCTCCAAAAGAATCTGTATTTATTCATGAGCGAGGACACATCAATGAAAGCCTAGAAAAAAAACCATTCAGCTTTGGGTTATTCCACTCCATTGGGATTGGAGCGTTGTGCGTTTCTGTGTATGTCTGCTCTAGGAATCCCGTTTCTGACACAAACGTTTTCAGCTTCAATTAGTGGGTTAAACTTCTGTCCCTCATTACCAATGTGTGACTATTTTTTTTAAAATCTTTCAACACTGTTGAACTCAATGGTGGTCAGATGTCCTTTTCTGCCTGTTTACACAATGTCCTCGATATTATCGACTCACGTGTGTGAACATTTTAGTCTATGTTGTTTTCTTAAATCTAAAGCAGCGCTCTAAACCCGTTAACACACTGTAATGTTACTGCACCGTCACCATCATATATCCGTTTCCATTTACTTTATGATTTATCGCTATTTATAGAGAGATGTTTTTTTTTATATTTCAGATGTTCTATTGTATCTTGATGTCTGTTTTATTCAGGCGGTTACGTGCATTTTTTGTTATGATTTTGTTTCTGTCGAGTCATTTCAAAGCTTCCAATGCTTGGCCAAACCATTACCAGTACATCATCATGTAGATGTGAGTCCTCCCAAACTTTTCAGACGGATAAATTCCAGAAGCAACCTTCTGTAAGAATATTTGAGCTGCAGTAGCAAAGCTTGCTTAAAAAAAAAAACATCTTTGAAGGCTAGCAACCCCACCTGGTTCATAGTATTCGGTAGCGCTAATGACTTACTGTTTGAAGTTTTTCCGTTTGATCTGTCAGGTGCCGAGACCGTTAGGAGAGTCAAATTTTGGGCCAAATGACTCCTGCACTGCCGTTTCTATTCCTGTGTGTCGTCCTGCAGGTTCCCAGCAGAGGCGCTCTGCTCACAACGGTCAAACACTGAACCTCAGTGAGGACGTTAGCAAGTTGGCCTCAGGCACACCTAGCTAATACTGTCGGCTATTATGTACGCGTTCATTCCTTTTATTATTAAGGTTATGTGTTTATTTATGCCAAGTGTGATTTGATAGTGAAGCATAAGCGTAAGAATCTGCAGCGTTTCATTTCTTTACGGTTAACATGTTTGTACACTTTAATACGCATGCCAGCAGGTGTTTAGGTTAGTACGGTCTCGTATGGGTTTATTTTCCTATGGCCGATATTCCACACTGTTTATTTATGATGATGTTCTGTGTGTAATTTGTTCTAAGCTGACCTCAGGATTTTTTAAGTGAAACTTCCATCAAATAGTAGGCCAGCTCCCCAGACATGTCGATGATAGGCCGATACTTGCCACTGTTGCAATAAAGGCCTAGTTAATCTGCTGACAGATTTATGAACCTAATGCTCTGTTTTAGTTTTATAAAAATGTCTGATAATTTTGCTTCTTAGGCAGTATTCCACGCAGGGTTTCTCGGCTCAGATTTTTCAATCCAGTGGCAGCTCTGACCCCCTCGCCCCCCCACGTTTCTGCCTGTAGGAGTTTGATTACCAAAAAGGCTATTTCAAGGTTTTCCACAAAACCAAGCAGCCATTTTTTTGAAATCTCGGCCTAATACGCCCAGCCGGTTGATTTCTAGGCATTCCTCTCCCATCTGAAAATTTGTAATGGTGTTCTGGTAGTGGTATTACTAAATCAATCACTTGTTTGTCATTTATTTGTTTTTTTCTATTAATCTAAGGTCGTAATTTTACTACTTTTCTATGTGTATGAAACATTTTTACTCTAGACACCATAAGACGATATTTGCCGACATGATCTCCAGGCTAATTTATTGCCCCCCCCCTTTTTTTTTACCTGTTGGGAATCTTAGGCAGCACGACTTTATGAAAACATGCAAACTGTTATTTTTAGAGGATTACAGTCTCCAAACTCCATTTATCTCATCTTTTTAGTTTCCAAACACTGCCATGTCTACTATTACCTTTAGCATCTCTGTCACTAAAATCTGTATCGGTTGTTGGCATCAGCGACAGCAGTTCTTTCCCCTCCCAATAGGAGCCATGAACACTTAGTAAAGATATAAACTGCCATTCCAAATATTCCATCCGGTCTTTTGTGATTGTGAAATTACACAGTGATTCAATATATCGTGCAGCTCCTCTAGAATCTACCAGAAATAGTCCTGTTCATATTGGTTTTGTAGGGATTGCAGTCAAGCTTGACTGGTAGCAGGTTTTTCTTTACCAAAATATTGTTTTTTTTTTTAAAAAGGGACTAAAAGATTCATTAATCTGATTTCACAACAGGTTTTCACCATTCCATCACTAAGATACATTTTCTAAGGTGTGATGCGTTTTAATTACAATGAATTCTCTAGAAGATGAGCAGTCCAAGTAAAACACCCCTTCATTAATCCACCTCTTTCTTTTGTCTTTGCGTATGTTACTTGGGAGCTTATTTGGCGGTGGCAAGGGTGGGGTGGGGGTGTTGGAGGGTTATATTTAAGCAGCTTTTAGTCTTTCTAACTAAAACCAGATGACTAATTTTATGATGTACAGAAGAAATAGCAGGAAGGCAGTTGACAAGTGCTTCATTTTCATGCATCCCTTCCTTTTCTGTTTGTGTCTTTCTGTTTGCAGTATTTCAGCCAGACATGACATGTTCTCCAGTGTTGGAATGGAATTCCATAATTATTTTTCAATGTAATTCCACATGTGTTATGGAGGAAAGCCCCTGCCAAAATTGACAATAAATTAAATGTTGAGATGCATAAATAAATATGGAAATTACTAAAAAATGGAAATAAAGGAATACATTTGAGAGTACAAAATTATTTTTTTTATTTCCATTTAGGTATTTGTCAGTTTTGGCAGGGATGGTCCTCCAAAATGAGTTCATCCTTAAATGATTCAGTTATTAAATATCTACCTAAAATATGTCTTATTGCCAACCCCCAAACGCCTCTGCTGTGGTTCCATTTTACAAAGTTTTTTAGGTTGTAATCTGCAGCTCTGCACTGCCCTTTCACTGCCTGGTTTTATACAGCCTGCCACTAGAGGGAGCCGGATCTCCTGTGCTTGGCCTGTTGAGGCTGCGCATATTTGGAGATATTTGGCCCTTTGTTATTTCTGCTTCGAGCAATTTACTGCCCCTTAATGAAATAACTTTTTTTTTTGTTTTGCCTCCATCGAATAGTTGTGCACTGTATTTTGCCAGGAGTGTCTCAGAAGAATGTATGGGAGTTACGTCTGTCCATTGTGCTGTGCAGGCTCTCCTACGTGAACAGTTGTACTTAATTATGTGCATAGATTCTTATAAATCTCTAAAAAATATATATGTATGTATTCTTTATCTGTGCAAATGGTTTGGTAAACTGTACAATACTTAGAGAAAATGTATTATTTGATGCTAAAATGTGTTTTGGCTGTTGGGAGAAAAATAAATGTATATAAAGACATGAGGTGTTCTGTGACTGCTTCCTTCTCCTTTTTTTTTCTTTTAGTCTTCTTCCTCATTTTTTAAAACATATTCAGTTGATTTCCTGGCACCAGCCCCTTTTGAAAGGTGTTCATTTGCCTAATGATATAGACCTTTTTGTGTGTGAAGGGACTAGTCTTTCACCTTTTTTAGAGAAGTGGGCATGTAGGATGGATGCAGCCTGAGCTTTGAGGAAACATGCTCTCTGAACCAGTCATAACAAGAGGCATAAAACCATTTCCTTTAAGACGACGCCGGTGGCTTCTTTTTTCTTCTTCTGACATCGGTGAACATTAGTCACTTGAAGGCGCCACTCTGCATGACGCTCAGACACCCAGCAGCAAATCCACCCTCCCCGGGTCAGCTATACGAGGACGGGCACAAACATGGAAACAGAGGCGACATGAAGGGATGAGTTACAAACAGCTGGCAGAAGAGAGAAGGGGAAAAAAATAGAACAATTAACACACAGGAAACCGGAAGTGTGATCTGCATTATCATCAGTTTACGTGTTTAATGTGTGTGTGTGTGTGTGTGTGTGTGTGAGAAAGTGTGTGTGTGGTGTGTGTATGTGTGTTTCTGTAAGGTGCATGTGGGAACTTAAGCACCTGCCTGCGCCGTTGGATAATGTCTCTGAAACTACCTCGTAACTGGGACTTCAGCACCTTCAAGGTTGAGACAGGCCGGATAGGTAAGGCTGGGATGGTTGCTCGCTTCGCTGGCTATCAGAAGGGATGCTTGGTTTCCTCCCTGCATATTTATACACTTTGCACTTTAAGCAGATGCTGTCATATGAACACTGAAAAAAAGAAAACGCTGAAGGCTTAGCTGTCTTTCTTCTTTACCTCCTTATCTAATGACTTTAAACTTATGGGATTTGCTAAACAAACATTTGTGTGTGAGGGAGAGAGAGAGTTAGATTACCGAACAACAACACACACAAAAAAAACTGCCTGAGGGTGCCTGCAGTGTTGTCGGTGTGGGTGCTTTCCGTGGTTGAACCTTCTATGCGGATGATAACCAGATTTGTTGTTAGAACGTTTTCTGCAACACAAATCACTGCCATCCCATGTGTTATTTGTTTTGACCCATAGAAGTGGTTCACCATTTACATGCCCGTGTGTTGCAGAACTATGTGCATGTATTTCAGAGTTGTATTTCAGTTAAGCTGTGTTTGTGCAGGGTGGACTCGGTGCAGGTAGCTTGCTTTAGTTCCCTCTCACGACACAGTGGTTAAAACATTCACATTGGCGCTAGATCCTGAAGCAGCAACGTTTCTGCCTCCTCTCTTATCAGGTTTTACAATCAACTGAACTGGATGTTCAGCACAGTGGAAGGAAGTAGCTGCTTGCACGGGTGTTCACTTTTATCTGCTTCTAAAGTAACTTCCATCTCCAACGGTGTCATGGTCCGAACCATTTTACCTAAATAGGCATAAATATCTTAACTCCTCATGACCCTGAAGGCGTGCGTGACAGGTGACTGATTTGTTGCCTTAGAAGTGCCCTGAAGCAGGCTTTCAACAGGAAACTGATGCAAGAGCTATAAAGTTCTGCAAACTTACTTGTTGGAACTCTGCCTACCACTATGAGATTAGATGTGTGTTTATGTGCACCTATTCTTGGTTATGCTGTCTGTCTAGGACCTATTAGCTATCACCTACCTACTCAGGACCGACAGATGCTTTCAACCAGCCCTTTTTGGATGACGGGTTGGTCTAGTGTATGTGGAAAGGCTAGTGGTTGCACAACAAAACAGAAGTCTATATAGTTTCCTTATCTGGATAGAAATTAAAACCTGTCGGAGTCAATCATGCTGAATAATGCCCCTTCATCAGATTCTGAAAAGTCAGGTTACGACCTTTAAGAGTGAATGTTGCAAAACCAGTGAGCAGAATTTCCTGATGATTCCATCCAGCAACGCATGCACCGTTTATGCGTTGCCGAATGAACAGTTTTGACATTTTGCTAATTGCATTTAAACAATTTGCTTTTGTTGTGATATATTGCAAAAGTGTTCAAACTCCTTCTAATTACAACTCCAAACTTGTGTATTTTATTCAGATTGTGCGTGATGGGCAAATGCCATGTCGTGCAAAACTGAGAAGAAACAGGGTTTGCATTTTTTTTACTGAGGTTTTTTTTTTTTTTTGCATTTCTGTTCAACCCCCTTAATTAATAAATAGAGGAGGTCATTAACCAGGAAAAAAAAAACAATTGTAAAGTCTTTGGTGAATCTGTAGGAGCTGCAGAAACCCACAGCTCAGGAGAGGGAATCTGTGAAAAGGACAACGATTAGCAGAGCACTCCTCATGTGTGGATTGTAGGACAGTGACAACAAGAAAGTATTGTTTAAAGAAATCCTGTTTGCACATTGTCATGAGTCATGTGGGGGAAAACAACAAACCCATGGAAGGACTGCTCTGGTCAGGCCAAAATGTAACTTTGTGGCCTTCATACAGGATGATATGCGTGGTGGAAAACCTAACACTGCAGAGTCACATTGAACACACTGTTGGTAGCAGCAAAATGTTGAGGGGATTATTTCCTTTTTTATGAATAGAGAAGGTGGTGAGAGTTGAAGGGAAGATGGATGAAGTTCAAAATATGGAATCCCTGGAAGAGAACCTGTTAGAGGTTACAAAAGACATAAAATGGGGGTGGAGGTTCACCTTCCAGCAGGGCAACAACCGGAAACGTAGTACCAGGGTTACACTATCTTAGATGAAAATATTTCCATTCCAATAGTCAAAGTACACACCTAAATCCAATTGGTAATCTGTAGTAAAACATGAGAAGTTTTCACTATGATGGCCCCTGAACTATATAGCAAATAGTGCAGCTTTTTCTCTAAGTATTACACAGTTTAACAAGCCATTTGCACAAATAAAGAATATACATCTATAATTAAATTTATTTTATTATTTTTATAGGGCTGCACAGTGGTGCAGTTGGTAGCACTGTTGCCTTGCAACAAGAAGGCCTTGGTCCTAATCCCGGCCTGGGGTCTTTCTGCATGGAGCTTGCATGTACTCTGGCTTCCCTCCACAGTCCAAGAACATGACTGTAAGGTTAAATTGCCCTTAGGTATGTGTGTGTGTGAATGTGTGGTTGTTTGTCCTGTGTGTCTATGTGTTGCCCTGCGATGGACTAGCAACATGTTCAGGGTGTACCGCTGGAGATAGGCACCAGCCCCTCCGCAACCTTTCGAGGATAAGCGGCATAGATGATGGTGGTAAAAGCAGAGACTTCTTGGACGGGCTATTAGTGCAATCAATACCACAGCAAGAACATATTTGCCTGATAAGTGCATGATTAACATCAAACAAGAATAAACATTGCAAATGCAACTCATGGTCAAATTCAGAGAAATTAAATAGCATAAGACTTTTGACACAAGCCCTCCCTGGAGCAAGCAGGTGGAGCTAGCAGCTCATATGACACCTATAAGTCAAAAGGACACTCCCCTTAATATTAATAAATTCATGCTTAAATTGCATCCAAACAGGTGAGTTCTAAAAAAAAGGTCACACGTCTCAGACTTTTCATGAGGGTAAATTAGATTTTTGAACCAGGCTGTGAACATTTTTATTTCTGCATTAAAGTCGGCATTTTTAACATGGGAGTCAATGGAAAATTGCTCCTTTCTGAAGCCAACTCTTAGCAAATGAGGGGGAAAGTGCAATTTTTACCACCTCCACTTTCGCCTCACTTTTGACCAGTGGTGTTTGCCCCCTGGTCCTGACATGCATCAAAGGTGAGTTAAAGATGGATGATACAGAGAGAATCTGGCTGTTTTACCAAATAAAAAAATTAATTTAGACTCGGATAATAAAAAAAAGGAGATATACTGTACTGTACTCTATTAATTTTTTTCTGTGCTGCTCAGTACTAACTGACATACGGCTTAAACCGGAATGGGGTCCGGAGTTTGGGGACCCCTGCTCTAACAGACATGAAGCTGTCATTATATACGTGCATAACTTAAAAAAAAAAAAAAAAATTTTTTTTAAATAAATAGGAAATAATATATTATTCTCTTTCCACCTCACCAAATATATGTTGGCTATTGCTTTCTATTGGTCTATCAAATCCAAGTTAAGTACATTATAGTCTGATGTTATTTAGTGTCACAATTAAAAAAAAAAGTTAAAGGGATGGGGACACTTTTGCTTGGCAATGTCTCTGTAAAGGTTCCTACAGTTTATATATATTAAATAGGAAGCAGCCTGTTTGTATCTGTCTTACTTTTTCTTCTTAAATGCAATTTGTGTCCTGTGTTCCTTTTTTCTTTCATCTCTGGACTTCCTTGATTTAGCTGTGCTCATGGTTAACTATAAACTAACTATAAATGTAAACCAGATAACCACAATCTGAATTTACCCATTTTATTTTTTTTTGGTTGCAACACTGACTTAAATGTTGGATATGGAACATGAGCATGATAGCAACATCTAGTTTATCTAGGTTGTAGTTAGAATAAAAACATCATTACAGCTGTTGGTTTGCCTGGTTCTCTGCCGATACGCCCTCTGACCAACCTGAACTGTGTCCAGTAATGAATGTATTTTAGAGGAGTTTAACTGACTGCTAGCGTTAGTGAAGTTAGGAAGTGAGTTTGTTTAACGACCCAGGAGGAGAGTCGCTGTCTCCGCATGTGTTTGATGCCATAGAAATTTGTCCATTTAATGTAGGCTTCACCTAAAACTACTATAGTTTCTGTTTCTGTGAGACGGATAACAATAACTCGGGCTCTTAAGCAGCTGCTTGACTTGATAATCCGCTACGGACTGTTCGATGTAAACATGACGTCATTGTCGTGCCCGTTTTAAATGTACATTTTATTATACTTAAATTTTAAAATAATTTTTTAAGGAAATGTTGTACTTTTATTCTGCACCCCTCTAAAAGCCCCATGGATGTTTTTTTTTTAAATATAGCTTTTTATGAAAATATTCCATATTCAGCTTTTAAGTTTGTCATGTACTGAAGTGATGATCCTCTATTACAGTAGTCCAGAATATAGTACATAGCCCAATAAAATTATTCATCCTCCTGGATGTTTTACCATTCTATTGTTTTACCAATCAATCATGATCAACAAAGTTTGCCTTTTTTAATTAAAAAGTGTTTTTTTTATCTTAAACGTCAAAGTCAAAACAGATCGCTACAAAAATAATGATAATAAAATTAGGTAAAACAAAATAAGTAACTGAATAAATATTCACCCCCATTAGGTATTTAATAGATGCACCTTTGGCTGCATCACAGTACGTCTGTGCGGGTACGCTTCAGTCAGGCAGCACTTTTTATCACTGCAATTCTACTCCATTATTTCTTACAAAAGTGATAAAGCTCTGTCAGGCTATGTGGGGTTTGGCTTTGAACAGAACATCTGCCTTGCTTTCTTCAAACCATTTCTGTGTGGTTTCAGCTGGATCTTCCAGGTCATTGTCCTGGACTAAAATAAATGTTTTCTGAAGTTGTAGTTCTCTGACAGATGGAAACACATTGTCCTCCAGGGTTTTGTCATTTGATTTTTCTTCTACCCTAGCAAGCCTTCCAGGACCTGCTGCCAAGAAGAATCCCTATACCACGATGCTGCCACCACAATGCTTAATGTGAAGATGGTGTGTTTTGCGGTGATGTGCAATGCTTGGTATCCATCAAACATAAGGCCTGATATATAAACGGTTTGCACTTGTTAAAAGCAGCGCACACCGCATGGTGTTGCAAAAAGAGGCTGTAGCTGAGTTACAAACATGGCTCAGAGAGCATTGCATCTGTTAACCCCAGAGCAAGACGCACGCAATCCATTTAGTGCTTTTCCCCATGCTGAGTATGCAGTCTAGGCGTTTCTGTCAGAAGATGCAAAATATTGGGAGAACAGCCAAAGTAGGCATTCCAGGTGCATTGTGAACACAAACTGTATTTGCCGGCTATTTTCGTGTCTATTTTTACAGCTTCTGAAAGACATATCTTAACTTTCCACCACCACTTTCAGCATAAGTTTATTACTGACAAACGAAAAATATAATTATCACGCTAAGCTAATAGAAATGAACACTCTAATGGCTATAAACCTGACAGTAATGTAGCTATTTACCCTTTTTCCACCAAGATACATTATAACTCCCTGCACGTTCAGAGCGCAGGATTGATTTGGTTTTCTTCAACAGTGGTAAATTAAACAGTGAATGGACCTTCCAGACATTGGTGTCCTTATACTGTAATCACTTAAGACACAGTCTCTGAACTCTGAATATCTATGTTTCACTTGTTGTGGAATTACTACTAACTATTGGCTGGACCTGTGTTGAACTCAAAGATCTGAAACATTTTCTAAATAAACAAAATAGCAATTTGTCTCAAATATTGTTCACAAATCTGTCTGTGATAGTGAGCACTTCTCCTTTGCTGAGATAATCCATCCCATCTCACCGGTGTGCCATATCAAGATGGTGATATGTGGTGTGATGCTTTTGTTCCCAGAGTAAGACAGCATGATTATTGCACAGGTGTGCCTTAGACTTACCACGATAAAAGGCCACTCTGAAATGTTCAGTTGTATGTAGTAATAATGCAATGCTGACAGCAAGAATGTTCACCAAAGCTGTTGCTCGTGAATTGAATGTTAATTTCTCTACTATAATTCATCTCCGAAGGCATGTCTGAGAATTTAGCAGTATGTCCAACCAGCTTCACAACCGCAGACCACGTGTAACCACACCAGCCCAGGACCTCCACTTTCAGCATTTCACCTCTAAGATCGTCCAAGACCATGCTCGTCGTCCTCATCGGGGTCTCAACCTGACTCTAGTTCGTCATCATAACCGACTTGAGTGAGCAAGTGCTCACATGCGACGACATCTGGCACATAAGAGAGGTGTTCTCTTCATGGATGAAATGTGGTTTATACTGTTCAAGGCAGATGGCAGACTGTGTGTGTGGCGTCGTGTGGGTGAGCAGTTTTGTGACGTCAATGTTGTGGATTGAGTGGTCCATGGTGGTGGTGGGGTTATGGTATGGGCAGGCGTAAATTATGGACAAAGAACATAGGTGCATTTTATTTATGGCATTTTGAATGCACAGAGATACTGTGCAAGATCCTGAGGCCCATTGTTGTGCCATACAATCCAATAACATCACCTCATGTTGCAGCATGAAAATGCAGGTCTCTATCTTGCATTCTTTACACAAATCTTGCATGCCGAAAAAAACTCAGTTCTTACATGGCCAGCATGCTCACCGGACATGTCACCCATTGAGCATGTTTGAGATGCTCTGGATCGGAGTATACAACAGCGTGTTCCAGTTCCTGCCAATATCCAGCAACTTCGCACAGCCGTTGAAAAGGAGTGGACCAACATTCCACAGGCCATATTCGACAACCTGATCAACTCTTTGCGATAGAGATGTGTAGCACAGCATTAGGCAAATGGTGGTCAAACCAGATACTCAGTTAGAGAAAGTCGAATTTTAACTTTTAAAATGCATGTATACACCTTAGTCTTGCTGGAGTCGAACCAAACTGGAGTTTCAGAAGCTCGACTAAACCACCCCATGTCAACAGCTTCATGCAATCTGCTGGGATTCCTTACATAGAAAACTTTTAACTGATTGGAAAGTTTGTATAACTAATTTTATTGAAATTAGTTTTGTTTTAAAGTGCCCTGAGATGACATTTGTTGTGAATTGGCGCTATATAAATGTAGTGAATTAAAAAAAAAAAATGGAATAACACAATTGGAATCGGACTTCTCTGCAACCAACCCCCCCGACCCCGCGTACCCCCTCTGGAAGTTAGGACAGGCGGAAATGCGACCCAGCAGTAAGAACAGTAGTGTTACTAGAGGAATATGGCATCTAAGACAAATGTAACCGGCCGATCAGTGCATGTTTGAACTTACAACAAGGCAGTATGTTGTGACTGTGAATATCCTGCTTTAACTCCATCTGCTTCACTCCCTCCAGCCTCTGTTTACTGCCTGAGTGCAGCTGGAAGCTAACTGCCACAAGGCTAACATGTAGGGACGCATTTCGCAATCTATCATCGGGGGGGTTGACCGTATTTCATTTAATAATTACATTTTCTGAGTGATGTGTAAACTGGGACTCTGCTCTCCATAGGCGGCAGACCAAAAAGCTAAATTTAGACGTTCATATACATGTACTGACTGAGTGTTTTTCTGAGTCCCCAGACCCCCCCAATAACATAAAACTGAACATTTTGTGGCCTTTCATTGTGGCCAGTCTAAGGCTTGCCTTTGCAATAATCATGCTGTCTAATTAGCATCTTGATATGGTAAAGCTGTGAGGTGGGATGGATTATCTCAGGAAAGGAGAAGTGCTCACTATCACAGATTTAGACAGATTTGTGAACAATAATTTGGGAGAAATGGTTATTTTGTGTATGTATAAATGTTTTAGGTCTTTGAGTTTATCTAATAAAGAATAGTATGGGAGCAAATACAAGAGTGTTGTGTTTATATTTTTGTTTAGTGTATAATTGTCATTATTTTGTAGAAATTAGTTTTTACCTTGACCTCAAGAGTCTTTTTTTTGTTAATAAAGCCTAATTAATTGGTAAAAGCACTACAAACTGGAAAAAATTTAAGGGGGTGGATATTTTTGTAGGCCCTGTATTTTTTCACATTATGGTGAATATAATTCTGTAAAATGATGAATTTTTGCCCGAAAGGGTTGGAATGTGACGATGTTGTAGGGCAGACGAGGCCAGCGGCCACCAATAATGGCTCATCACACAGCGGGTCCAGTTTGAAGCAAGGGTCTGGTTTGAAAAAATAGACTGTGCGTGCAGGGTCATGGTTTCTCAAAAACTCTTGATCCCGGGGAGGGTGGTGCTATTCAAGTTAGACCAAAGGACTCTTGGGCTTGTAGGTGGAGCCCTTCAAAGTCTAGCGAGCCTCCGGTCGGGTTGTGAAAACTTCCTGTTTACTCTGTTGCCGCTGTTCTTCCCTTCATCTCCTCTGTCATCTTGCTTAAGAAGACATGTTGGATTTAAGAAGAACTGAGGGTAGCAAGCTTTGTCTGAATCCATTATCACTGCTGTCCCACCACCCTGGGTGTCATTCATGCTGTTTCCAACCAACCCTGTCTTCCTATAGTATGTCCAGTTCTACCACTTCTTCTACATCAATCCCTTAAACCTTCATGTAAAGACCTCTTAAGCCATCAAACTCTTTGGTGAGGAATTTTAAAAAATACTAATACAAAAGTGTTAATATTTCAAGTTTGGTGCCACGACAGCATGGTGAAGGCTGAATGTCATCTGCCTTTTTTGCAATCACTCTTGCTTCTCTAGAGCAATCAAAGCTCTGTTCATGCACCCTCAACAGGAAATGGCTCAGCTAACAGCAGCAGTTTCCTTTCAGCTTTAACTGAACATAAATAGGTTACAGTCAACGCTGATACGCTGATGCATATTCATACAGAGAAGAGGAAGTGCTGTGGGGCAGCTAAATACTCTTGATGTTTTGATAGTATTTCACTGCTCGGGGCGTTAGACAGTAAGCTGAGGAGGGGCGGGGGGTTGTACACAGGCAGTTCACACGTTCATCGATTGCTTTCTTGTGGTGTTCGGCAGCCCGATCCAAGAGTGTAATTCCTGGAGAGGGGGCCCCTGGATCGGGCTCACCACGCTCCCCCAGATCCATGGAGATGCCCCTGAAGGCCGGCTGGCTGAAGAAACAGCAAAGGTCTTTGGTGAAGAACTGGCAGCAGCGCTACTTTGTGCTAAGAGGAAGCACTCTGACCTACCACAAAGATGACAAGGAGACCACTGTGCAGGTGAGATACTGCGTAACAGGTCTTGGAAAGATTTTACCCCAAAAAAAGTTTTGAACTTACCGTAATTCAAGACATATCCAAGACTCTGCCAGATGGGTCATAGTTTCTTCAATGTGCAATTCATGTCCAATCATCAAATAAAAAAAAGGAGCAAACGGTATATCTTTAAGTGTTGAATGTGTTGCAACAGATCATGCATATTTATTCATTTAGTATTGTATGAACTTTGCTTTTTATCATTCCTAATCAACACCACAAACACTTGGCTGTCTGCTTAACTTCGTACACTTCCTGCACACAAATTGCTGAAGCTTGAGAACTCACAGATTGGATTTATCAACCAGAACATAGTGTTCGATATGCTGCAGATCTGTTCTGAACAGAAAAAAACAATGGAGTTTGACAAATATATGTTGCTAAAATGTTACAATTTGCATGTCTGAAGTGATGCAAGTAAAACCCCTGACTTGAATGTGCATTCTTGACCATGTAAATGCCACATGTAGTTGATCATGTTTAGGGTAGACACGGAAGGGTTGTGTGAAACCACAGTTAATAATAGTGGCACAAAAACCCCCATAAGAATAGAGATATATCATCTTCAGCAGCTTTTTAATGCCCCAAGTCTCTATCTTATTTGTGCCCTTCTTTTCGGTCTACAGGGAGTCATCCAACTGCGCTTCAGTAAAGTCAATGAACTCACACCAAGTTCTGATGATGCTGGAAAATATCTCTTTGAGATCATACCACGTAAGCAGCTCATGTCTTTAAATATATATATATATTTTTTTATTCCCAGAGTAAGTACAAAATTGTGCACTGTTACCTCAGCAAAATTACTTGGGATTATTATGAGAATTGTTTTTTTGTAATTTCTTAGGTTCGGCAGGAGACAGAGAACGATGCCCGTATGTGCTCATGGCCAGCTCTCAAAGTGATTTAGACGACTGGGTCCGTGCCTTGCGCAGAGTCATTGGAGTCCCAACGAGTGCAGGTTGGTTAAAGTCTTGCTTTTGGAAGTGATAAGATACTCAGTCGCACACCTAATGAAGAAAAAATCCAAACGGTTATTAAGTTAGGCAAACGCAAGAAATACTCATACTGAGACACGTACAGAGCAGTGATTGGTATTTAAACGAGTCAGTTCGTACAGATCTGATCTAGAAAAAGCACCGGAAGGCATAAAGGGCATCATGGCTAAAAGACAGGGTTTACAGGCAGTAACCAAGGCGTACAAAAGTCAACCCAAAAAAGATGTTGTTTTATATTGATTTTGGTGCAAAACTCAAGTAATAATAGACAGTAGGTTTGAGCTGGCCCTGTAACAACTAAAAATACTCTGACTTCATTGTTTCCCAACAGTGACACAAGACTTTTAAGCAAAAATGTTTAACATGAATCCTTTCTCTCATTGAATGTACAAAAGTGTTCACATTGGTGCTAAGTTTAAATATGATCCATTAATAATTACAGATTATATATTCTGGAAAATGTACCATTTATGTCTTAATTTTTAAATATAGAATAAAACTGGTACCTCCAGACAGTGGTAGTAGATTTTTTTTTCTTTGAAAGGAAAGTATAGTTTTATCACATGGTGTTACTGACATGGTGTGATTGTATGGGTGAATGACTGCATGTAGTGTAAAGCACTTTGAGGTCCTCTGGGATGAAATAAGCTGCTATGCAAGTACAGGTCATTTAAAACGCACCACTGTTGATATTCCAGATATTATTAATCAGTTAAAGCAGCTCTGTTTCAGCAGCTTTGCACTGCTCTAGGAGTTTGTTCAAGATAAGGAAAGCATAGAATCTGAAATCTGGTTCTTGATATTTGTTTCTAATCTAGAGAGGCTAAATAGATTGGAATTATAGAACCAGAGTGGTCTGGGGATGTTGGTATAATCACAACAGATCTTTGTATATTCTAGTGCTAAGCCATTAAGTGATTTATAAACTAGTTGAAGTATTTAGAAGTCAATTGTCTGAGCTACAGTGTGAACGCTTTAGAACTGGGGTGATGTGCTCTACTTTTCTGGTTCTAGAGAGGACACGAGCAGCAGCGTTCTGGATCAACTGCAGCTCTATGATTGACTTTTTAAGCAAACCTGCGAAGGCACTATTGCAGTAATCAGTCGGACAAAAATTAAACGCATGGATGAGGTTTTCAAGGTCCTGTTGCAACATAAATCCTTTAATCCTAAAATGTTCTTCAGGTGATGGAAGGCTCACCTAGTTATTGCCTTTTTGTGACCCTAGGGGTTCAGGTCTGGGTCCATTACTACACCTAGATTTCAGGCCTTATCAGTAGTTTCTAGTTGTATTAACTGAAGCTGTGCACTGACTCTTTACTGTTGCTCTTTAGGAACAAAAATAATTCCTTCAATTTTGTTTTTGTTCATCTGATGCAAATTGTGGTACATCTATTCATTGATGTACTAAGTGCATTTGCTTAGCCTTTGGATGAGTTCAAAGTCACCTAGAGACATTGTAATGAAAAATATAATTTTTTGTTTTTTTAGAATAGAATTTATAGTGGTTATATAGTGGTTTGATAACTAGTCATTATGAAAGCAGACTCAAAGCACTTCATACTGGAGCCAAATTCACCCATTCACACTCACAAACACGCACGCATTCATACACCGATACGCTTATTGGTAAGCAATTTGGTGTTAAGTGCCTTGCCCAAGGTCAGATCAACATTTGACAGTAGGAAGGTGGATTCAAACCGATAGCCCTCCATTTAGAAGTCTACTACTCTACCTGACAAACCACAATAGCTGTGTAATGTAGAGCTTAGTATCATCTGCATAGTTGTGGTAAAAGATATTAAATAGGAGGGGCCCCAGGATGGAGCAGTGTCAAATGCTGCTCTGAGGTCCATCAGTAGCAGTACAGTGGTTCTACCGTAGTCCCCACTTATGCAAATGTCACTGAACACTTTGACGAGGGTCGTTTCAGTGCTGTGGTGAGCACCAAAGCCAGACTGAAAAATATCAAAGCAGTTGGTCATTGTTAGGAAGCTATTTAACTGTTGAAACATTTTTTTTTAAAAAGATCTTACTGATACATGAAAGATTAGAGATTGCTAGTAGTTGGTAGTAGTTCTGCATTACTGTGTTGCTCTCCTTTAGCAGTTCAGTATTTGAATCAGTTCTGGGCCAATGACAGGCAGAACTTTCTTTAGAAAAATTGTGCGTAAAATATTGATACCAGAGAGGCCTTTAATTATCATCACAGGTATACTTAAACTATGAAACACAAAATTAGAAAAGAATATTCAGAAAATCCAATGGTCAGTTTTTTAAGACTTTATTTGCAAATTATGTTGGAAATAAGTATTTGGTCACCTACAAACAAACAAGGTTTCTGGCTCTCAAAGACCTGTAAGTTCTTCTATAAGAGGCTCCTCTGTTCTTCCCTCATTACCTGTATTAATGACACCTGTTTGAACTCATTATCAGTTGAGCTGTCAAAGGACACAAGAAGCAAAATTGTAGACCTGCGTCAGGCTGGAAAGAGTTTAGCAAATTTTTTAGCAGATTTTTAAGGCATCAACTGTGACACGATGGGTAGCTTTTGGCTATGAACAATTGCCTTGGGCAATTAATAACTTTGTAAAAATTACCTAATTTTGGCACCATCCTTGGGTCCAGGAAAATGAGAGCCAAAAAAAAAAATACTATTATTACCTGCCTGATGAGGCTGAGGTATTTGAACAATAGATGACGGAATAAGTTCTTGAAATTCTTTGAAAGGCAAGGTACTAGATATGTGGATTAAAAACGAATTTCCAAAATAGAACAGTTTATGAACAGAAGGAAATTAACTTCCATCCATCCATCCATCTTCTTAACCGCTTATCCAATTCAGGGTCACGGGGCAGCTGGAGCCTATCCCAGCAATTATCAGGCGTTAGGCAGGGTACACCCTGAACAGGACGCCAGTCTGTTGCAGGGAAATTAACTTTTCAGGCAAAATACTTTAATCAACAAAACTAATTACCAAAAGGAGGAAAATTGACAAATGGCCTATGCAAGGAAGTAGAAACAACCAATAAATTGGTTTGTATCACAATTCAGTATGTATGCTTGTAAATAAAGGGTTGTATTGAAGAGTTTAGAAGATGAGCAAGTTAGTTTTAAACTAATTGTGATTAGTTTAAGAATTAGCACATTTTGGTTTGTTCAATTCACAATGCAAACCAAAAGTGAAGACAAAATTCTGTTTCATTAATTGCCCGAATTAAAAATTAACCTTTTACAAATTTTGATTGTTTATGAATGCTAGCAATCTGCCAAAAAAGTTGGCTCACAAACCGTTTTTAGCGAAGCTAATAGCCACTACATTTAGCTTAGCACCAAATAAGAAAGGAAAAACTCAGCTGGAATGGAATAACTCAATTTACAGGGCTCAGTTGTTCAAAGGTAATCCGATCGGATTTTGGATAACGGATTGGTTTAAATTTCAGTTCAATTCAGTTTATTTTTATAGCGGCCTTTCACAACAGATGTCATCTCAAGGCACTTTACAAGAAGAGTTATTACAATACAATGTTTAATGTAGAAATTAGAGAACCACAGAAGATTGCGTCGTGTAATTCTCAGCAACCCCTCACACTGAGCAAGCACGAAGCGACAGTGGAAAGGAAAAACTCCCTTTTAACAGGAAGAAACCTCCGGCAGAACCAGGCTCAGCACAAGCGGTCATCTGCCGAGACCGTCTGTGGTTTGGAGAATACAGAACAGAGACACAGAACAGAGACACAGAAAGAGCAACAGAACAGATGCAGAAGTTTGTTGCAGGACGTGGAGAACTTTCCGTCACTGCAATGCCATCTTAGTCAGGGTCGTCCAGCAGGGCGGGTCAGGAGCACCTACTGTAGGAAGAGACTAAGAGAAAACAGGTTAGCGCTCGAATTCACAGCACATCATGCAGTTGTAGTTGGGGAGAAGTAGGAGAGAAAGTAGGAACAGACCCTAATAATGTCCTCCAACAGCCTAGCCTAAAGCAGCATAGCTACTAACATTAACCTGTCTCCTAGCTACTAGGGGACCTAGCTACTAACACTTTCTACCTGGCTTACATTAACCTATCTCTACCTAGCTACTCTACCTCTTCCTATCTCTTCCTAGCGTTTGACACTCTTTACCTGACTACTAACATTAACCTGTCTCTTCCTAGCTACTAGGAGACCTAGCTACAAACACTCTCTACTTGGCTTACATTAATCTATCTCTACGTAGCTACTGTACCTCTTCATATCTGTGTAGTTTTCTCCTATTTTCAGTCATGATAAGGTGCATTTGTGTTTCTTATGGTTTATCACCAACTATGACCGTATTATTTACTTAAAGTTATTGCTTTATTTGTGGCGGATTGATCCGGGTAGAGTAGGGATGTGTTGCTGCAGCACCTGCATCTGCACTTTACCCGCCGGATCTTCTTTCATCCCAATATTGCTGTTTTGGCTGGTGAAGCTGAGCTGGTGAGCTACTATAATTCTTAATATTAAAACCTGCGTTGGTATCCACAAGTTTGTTTAAGTACACGGATGGCGCAGTTAAAAATATGTCCGGGTTATTAACGCTGTGTGCTTGTTTATCTTTGTTTTCATTTCAGTTGATTACCTGGCAAAAGACACGGTTACTGTACTGGTGCTAGTTTAGTTAGCATAGCATGTGTTATGTGTGAATGCTGTGTGAATAAACATACCAAAAGTCAGTAATAAGTGTCCGAGCTTGAGTGAGACACAGTGTCATCAGTTAAAACACACCCTTTACGGTGGGAGTTAGTAAATTAATGGTAGTTAGTTTAATAAAACCGTACAGTAATCAACACTGAGCCGGCCCCGTGACGGAGAAGCGGAGGTGGGACTGTGTCAACTACGAGAATCCAGCAAGTAGACGGAGCCCGGCGGAGTCCGGCGGAGCATCGCGTCCGGTCCACAAAACTTCGTTCTCAAATCAAGTCATCATCAAAGTCATTGTTTGGGGAGAAACTGTGCTTTGTGTTGCTTTAGATGGGACTGTTTAGGGCGACGGCATAGAATAAGCCGGCCGCCGTTAATAGACTGTTAGCTCGCTAAAAGGCTATTAGCTTGCTAACTAGCCGCTTCGACCGGAAGTTGATAGCAACCTTGCCGGTGCGAACCGGAAATACTTGGGCCGTGTAAAAAAAAAAAGTGCAAAATCAAGAGAGCCAGAAAAAGGTCGGAATGGCGGACTGGGGAGAGTTAAAGAAAAGGAGAGCCTATGCACAAGGAGTTTTCAGTAGGAAAGTAAATGCAATTATGTTCAACATGGACCTTTTAACTGAGCATGACCTCACATCTGAATTGAGGGCACTCAAGGACAGTTATGGGGAAATCTGTAATAGCAGTTTTGATTATATTGCTGTTATGGAGGAGGAAGATGCAAGCGGGTTAGCGGCGGATATAGCTGACGTCACCAAAAAGCTGCAAGACTGCCGCACAAAGTATCGGGACACAGAGCTGAAGTTAAAACACACGTTGTGGTCCCGCTGTGCATCAGGTCAGTTTGACAGTTTAAAGGCTAACCTCAAAGATGTGTTTGATGAGGTTGAAGAACTGCAGACGCGTCACATAACTCAAGATCAGCATGATTCAATTCTCACTGTATTGGAAAGCAGAGTTGAAGCGGTAGAAGAGTTTGTACAACACTGGGATCGCTATGTCCTGGATAAAGAGGTGAATGTCATGCGAGCTTGCTACAAAGATTACAAGGAGAGGAGTAGAAAGGCTATTGTTGCCCTGGCTACACACATGCGAGTAGGCAAGAAATCAATGCATGGTGACCAGGCTAATAGTGAAGATGAGGGCGACGATAAAGTCTGTGTGGGTGAGGGAGCAACAACCAACCTTGATAATAACAGTGGACCCTCTACTGCTGCAGCCGATGATGGGGACAGCGGCACAGTACATGATGGTGGTGTGCAAGGTACACATGCGAACCCAGCAACCTACCAAAACGCAGTAGTGGATGGCAGCGTGCTGGATGACAATGCAGGCAGTCGTCCTTCTGGATCCCTTCAAGCGCCACCGGAGAGACAATCCTCGCAGGGGCAAATGAGCCCAGTATTTAATCCTGGCCTCTCCAGCACACCACAGCAGCATCGAGGAGTGCATACTGTACAACCTGATAGCGTCGGAGTCGGACGGAGCACGTCTGCCTTCTCTCAAGGATCCGTTGGACCTAGAATTGCGCTCGCACCCCTCAGCCTGCCAAAATTCTCTGGGGACAGAAGGAGCTATTGGCGCTGGAAGAGTAATTGGGGGACCCTCCAAGCTTTAGCAGAACCGACGGGCTCCCAAGAGTGTAGGCTCTTTCACCTGATGGACAGCATTGCAGACTCAGTGAAATGTGAGCTCAGGCTGTCTCATTGTCGTACTGCAGGCGAGGTCTTCCGGGTTTTGGAGGATTGCTATGGGGACATGTCACAAATAGCGGATGACATCGTACTGGAGCTGCAGGAATTACCAGGTGTGCGTAACAACCAACCAAGAGAAGCCCTGCAGTTGATCCAAGCTATAGAAAGGGCGCTGTTGGACCTTATTGACCTAGGTTGTGAAGATGCCATAAAGAACCAGTTAGTGATCCGGTCACTAGAGAGTAAGCTACCGGACAGTATGAAAGAAAGGTGGCTTTTGTACCGGTGTGACGCAGTTAACAATGTGAATCCACGTAACCGATTTGACAAACTATGGCAATTTCTGAGAGATCAGAAAACTGTTCTGGTACAACTGGAGCAGTTACAGACCATTAGACAGTCTAACTCTACCCGAGCGGGTGAGCCAAGAACCCGTGAGAAGCCAAAAGAGAGACTTGATCGAAGGCTGGAGAGACGTTCATTTACCAAGGCCACTGCAAGCGAGGCAAAAGGAGAGTCATCGCAAAACGCTTGCAGCTTGTGTGGCGAAGAGGGACATACTGGACGTCTGTACCGCTGTAAGACATTCAAAAAGGGCCATCCATCGGAGCGAAGAGCTTACGTTAAAAGAACAAAAGTTTGCCCCAAATGTCTTGACCCCCATGGGAGTGAAAGTCCGTGCAGTAAAAACTTTTTGTGTCGAAATGATGAATGCAAAAGGGGGGATGCCTCTTCAGACCACCATTTCTTCTTGTGCCTTAAGTCACCAGTCAAGAAAGATGCTGCCAAACAGGGGACTAAGTGGGAAAAGAGGAGAGAAACTCGTGGTCCGACAGAGGAACAAGAGACTTTGTTTGCTAGTTTAGGTCTGACCCCAGAGCAGCTGGAGGCTGTTCGAAAGGCCTGCACCAATAAAGTGTCTACAACAGTGTGTGCTGATAAAGGTCTGGTGGATGAAAGTAGACTGAAGGAGCACCCAGTTCTCATGATGTTAGTGGATGTCACGACCAAGAGGGGAGACTGGGTCGGAGCACTTATCGACCTAGCCTCTGACACTAACTATATCACCCACCAAGCGGCGGAGAGAATTGGTTTGTCTGGCGAGCCAATCACACTAGTTGTGTATGGTGTTGGTGGTATGGAGGCGAAAGTAGAGACAAAAAGGTATATTGTGAGCATAAAAGTAGCCACAAAGAAAGGAACCTGGCGACTCCATGAGATGGTCTGCTATGGATTGGAAGAAATAGCCAGAATGGGCCACACGGTAGATTCAGAGCGCCTGGGAAAGTTCTTCACAGGTTTTGTCAGACCGGGGGAGCTGATTCGCCCGAAGGAGATCGAGCTACTGATCAGCACCCGAGAGGGCCGCCTTGCTCCCCAGTGGATGATGAGGTGTGGTGACCTGGTTTTGTGGGATGGTCCACTAGGAAAAACTGTCAGTGGTACACACCCAGATCTGTTTGAAGACATTGAGGTAACTGCACGTCATTCATCGACCCACTTTGCGTGCTCCATGAGGGCGGAGTCCAGGAGAGTCAAGGTCCTCCGTAGCTGCTGCTCGGAGCTAAAAAGCAGTGTGGTAGTCAGAACCACAGCTGCAAGCAATGCTGAGATTATCAAGTGGCTGCAGTGGGACAGCATTGGAGCCGCCTGCGACCCTGTGTGTGGTGGGTGCCGTTGTGGAAAATGCGCCCCTGGGGGAAAGGAGATGTCTCTCGCTGATGAGAGAGAACTAGAAATCATCAGGGGTGGACTGACATTCAAACTGAACGACAACCACAGCGACAAACCTCACTGGGACGCTAGATATCCCTGGAAAGAGAACCCTGCTACCCTGCCTAACAACCGCAAAGCTGTTGAAGCTACGTTTATGAAGGCGGAGAGGCGCCTCGAGAAGGATCCTATCTGGAAAGCAGCCTACGCCAGGCAGGTGCATGACATGGTGGCCAGGGGAGCTGCTGTTCAGCTTTCCAAGACGGTGATGGACGAGTGGAGTGGAGCTGTGTGGTGGGTGAATCATCTGACAGCGCCCAATCCCCACTCAGTCTCCACACCAGTAAGGCTTGTTTGGGACAGCAGCCAGGAGTACAAGGGTGTTAGTCTGAATAGCATCCTGCTGAAAGGCCCTGACGTTTTAAACCCCATCAGGGCGGTGCTACTCCGTTTCCGGGAGGGAGAGCACGCAGCGATTGGAGATGTATCCAAAATGTACAATTCAGTTTGGTTGGAGGATCAGGAGGTGCACGTTCACCGTTTTCTGTGGAGGGACTCCCCAGCAGAGGACATCAAGGACTATGCTGTGGTACGAGTGAATATGGGTGACAAGCCGGCAGGGTGTATTGCTCAGGTGGCCATGCGAGAGACCGCCCATCTGCCACAGTTTGCTGATAAAGTGGAAGAAAGACAAGTCATAGTAGACAACGCCTACGTAGACGACATTCTTGTTTCCCACAATGACCCAAAGAGACTGAGCGAGTTGCTTAAGGGGGTTGAGACCATTCTAGAAACTGGGGGGTTTTACCTCAAGCCCTGGGTCCGGTCTGGTCAAAGTGGGAGGCAGGGTGTTGTTCCTGCCAAACCAGAGACTATTGTATTGCCCAACCAGTTGCGGGACGAGGACAACAAGGCCTTAGGGGTGGGCTATCATGTGGGTAAAGACAAGCTTTTCCTCATGGTGGCTGTCAATTTCTCCACAAGGAAGAAAAAGATGCGCACTGAACTAGACCTCTCTGTGGATGATATAGAGAATAAGACGCCAAATCCCCTCACCCGCCGTATGCTGCTCAGCCAGGTAGCCGGGCTTTATGACCCCCTCGGCCTGGCAACGCCCCTGAAGCAGAAAGGCGTCATCCTTGTCAGAAGGGCATTTCAGGAGGCCGGGTCTTTGGCTAAGGACACGTGGGACAAACCACTGTCCAGTGAGCTACGCGGGAGGGCAATCGAACTCTTTAAAGAATATGCCCGGCTGAATACCATCACCTTCCCCAGGAGTATTACACCTTCCGGCTGGGTGGGTAAACCCTGGGGGATTTCATTCTCTGACGGGAGCTGTGACTCTTACGGGGCAGTCCTCTACCTGCGTTGGGAGACATCTGAAGGTGTTGAGACTCGGCTCGTGGAGTCAAAGGCTAAATTGACTCCACTCGACCAGAAGGGAGATGCCGTTAAAGCGGAGATTTGTGGAGCAGTCTTTGCTGCCCGCCTGAAAGGACACTTATTGAAGCATGGGCGGCTGGAAGTGGACAGATGGTTCCACTTTGTTGACAGCCAGACTGTGTTGGGTGCCATCCAACGGGACAGTTATGAGTTCCAAACCTTCGCTAACCGTGTGGGTGAAATACAAAAGGCTGGGCCTGTGACTGATTGGTGGTGGATCCCTGGTCAGCACAATGTGGCCGATCTGGTTACAAGAGGGTGTTCCCCTGAGCAGCTGGGTGATGACTCCCTGTGGCAGAGAGGTCCCAGGTTCCTTACCAGGCCGGTTGAGGAGTGGCCCATGAAGTCTGCTGCAGAGGTGGCCTCCGGTACCAGGGAGGTCGTGAGTCGACTCCAAAGGAAAGCTTTTTCCGCCATCACAACAAGGATCCAGGCAAAAATGCAGACGACGCCAGAAAGTCCTGGTGGCGTTCAGACCATGGGCGAAGATGGCGGGAGTTCAGGACCCTCTTCATTCGACGGCAGCCGTTCCTCGCCAGTTGAGGCTAAGGGGTCCGCTTCTGTCGAATCCAAAGTTGGCAGGATGAAAAAGTTTTGGGGTTCGGCCCTGATAAATCAGGTGGATCTTTCAAGGTTCAAGTCGCTAACCAAGCTCTGTGGGGCTGTAGGATATGTCCGGAGGGCCGTGTGCTCCTTTCTACTCCGCAGGAATCAAACCGGTGAACAAGGACAGTGGGAGGCAGTGCTCACGACGGAGGAGCGTGAGGAAGCGTTCAAGGACTTATGCCTCGCAGCCCAGACGGGTGTGACTTTTCCCACAACCACGCTCAACCGCTTGGTTGTGAACAAGGATAATGCCACCGGTCTCTTGTTATGCTATGGCCGGGTCCAATCCGTTGATGAAGAGAGGCCTGGGGTCCCACTAATCCCCTACAAAGAGCAGATCAGTTCTCTCCTGGCTGAAGATGCCCACCGTGCTAACCATGAAGGCGTTGCTGGCACCCTCCTTCGGATGAGGAAAAGGGCCTGGGTAGTGCAAGGTCCAAGAGTCGCCCGTAAGGTAATAGACTCATGCATACATTGCCGGAAGTGTAGGGCCAGGTTTTGCACTCAGGTGATGAGTGATCTTCCCCCTGAGCGCACAAGACCAGCAGCCCCTTTTGAGTACACTACGTTGGACCTGTTCGGCCCGTATACAGTTAGAGACTCCGTGAGACGAAGAACAAAGAAGAAGGTATGGGGTATAGTTTTTAGTTGCATGGCCTCAAGAGCGGTTCATGCAGATGTAGTTGAAGACCTATCGACTGAAGGCTTTCTGAAGACGTATCAGCGATTTACCGCCCTGAGGGGCAACCCCAAAAGACTCTGGTCCGACCAGGGGACCAATTTTGTGGGGGCGAGACCTGTGCTGGAAGAGCTCTACAGTTTCCTAGCAGGTATCGACAAAGAAAGAATCCAAAGGAGAGCGGCGGTGGCTGGGACTGACTGGGTGTGGGAATTTAGCCCCGCAGACTCTCCGCATCGGAATGGGGCAGCCGAGGCAGCTGTTCGTGTGTTAAAAAGATCATTGAGCAGCGCTGGTGAAGAGGGGGACCTTACCAGTCTGGAGTTCCAAACCCTCCTCTACATTGCTGCCAACCTGTCAAATGAGAGGCCGATCGGTGCCAGAGCTCAAGTTCGGGAGGAGACTGTGGATGTTGTGACACCAAACTCTTTGCTCTTGGGTCGTGCAGGTCCCAGGAGTGATGACCTGGGTTTCGAGTACCCTGCTTACCCGTTCAGTCGTCTGCGTGCAGTCCGGGTGGAGGTGGACAAGTTCTGGCGACGTTGGAGTCAGTTGGCCGGGCCACACCTTTTCGTTCGGCAAAAGTGGCATGCTCCAGCCAGGAATGTCTCTGTTGGGGACCTGGTCTGGGTGGCGGACCAAAACGCACTCCGGGATCGATTCAGGCTGGGTCGCGTTGAGGAGGTGTGTTCAGATACCAAGGGTGTTGTCCGGGACGTCAAGGTGAGGACTTGTCATAGTCTCCCCATCAGCCTGTCCCAGGCGAAGAAGGACAGGGAGCCATGTCTTTCCACCATTCTCCACAGGGACGTAAGGAGGCTGGTGGTGTTGCTACCAGTAGAGGAGCAAGGGAGGTCTTGTGCACCCCCTTGAGTACCTGAGAGGCGCTTATAGACTGTGAACATTTTAATGTGGGGGACTCAAACCGCACTGTTTAATGTACAGCCATGCGTTGTTTCTTGTTCTGTGCATTAGTTCATACTGATAGTGGTTATTGTGGCCTACTTAGTCAATGACATGTAGCCCAAGTGGGAGGTGTGTAGTTTTCTCCTATTTTCAGTCATGATAAGGTGCATTTGTGTTTCTTATGGTTTATCACCAACTATGACCGTATTATTTACTTAAAGTTATTGCTTTATTTGTGGCGGATTGATCCGGGTAGAGTAGGGATGTGTTGCTGCAGCACCTGCATCTGCACTTTACCCGCCGGATCTTCTTTCATCCCAATATTGCTGTTTTGGCTGGTGAAGCTGAGCTGGTGAGCTACTATAATTGTTAATATTAAAACCTGCGTTGGTATCCACAAGTTTGTTTAAGTACACGGATGGCGCAGTTAAAAATATGTCCGGGTTATTAACGCTGTGTGCTTGGTTATCTTTGTTTTCATTTCAGTTGATTACCTGGCAAAAGACACGGTTACTGTACTGGTGGCTAGAGTTTATTTAGCATAGCATGTTTATGTGTAATGCTGTGTGAAATAAACATACCAAAGTCAGTAATATTAGTGTCCAGAGCTGTAGTGAGACACAGTTTCATCAGGTTAAAACAACACCCGTTACGGTGGAGTTAGTAAATTAATTGGAAGTATATGTTTAATAAAACCGTACAATATCCCTTCCTAGCTTTTGACACTCTACCTGGCTACTAACATTAACCTATCTCTTCCTAGCTACCTGTCTAACCTGTCTCTAACTGCCTATTAACATATCTCTAACTGTAAGCTTTGTCAAAGAGGAAAGTTTTAAGCCTAGTTTTAAAGATATACAAATTGTCTGCTTCACGAACCAACCCTGGGAGCCTGTTCCATAGGAGGGGAGCCTGATAGCTGAAAGATCTGCCACCCATTCTACTTTTAGAAATCCTAGGAACTACCAGTAAACCTGCAGTCTGAGAGCGAAGGGCCCTGTTAGGAACATATGGAACAATCAGGTCTCTTATGTATGATGGAGCTAGATTATTAAGAGCTTTATATGTCAGAAGGAGGATCTTGAATTCTATTCTAGATTTTACTGGGAGCCAGTGAAGAGAAGCTAAAACAGGGGAAATGTGATCTCTTCTTTTAATATTCATCAGAATCCTAGCAGCAGCATTTTGGACTAACTGAAGACTTTTAATTGTTTTCTGTGGACTACCTGATAATAAAGAGTTACAGTAATCCAGTCTTGAAGGCATGGACTAGCATCATTCCTGGACAGGATGGTTCTAATTTTTGCAATATTCCTAAGGTGAAAAAAGGAAATCCTAGAGACTTCTTTAATGTGAGATCTAAATGACATATCTTGGTCAAAAATAACACCGAGGTTCTTTGCTTTATTACTGGAGGCTAATTTAATGCCGTCTAGGTGAAGGGGCTGACTAAGTAGTTTCTTTTTCAGAGCTTCTGGTCCAAAGACGACAACTTCTGTTTTATCAGAATTCAGAAGCAAGAAGTTTAGAGTCATCCAAGTTTTCATGTCTTCCAGACATGCCTGTAGTCTCCCTAACTGATTGGATTCATCAGGATTTATGGATAGATATAGCTGTGTATCATCTGCGTAACTATGGAAATTTATCCCATGCTGCCTAATTATTTTACCAATAGGAAGCATATATATAGTAAAAAGAATCGGCCCAAGCACTGAACCCTGTGGTACTCCGCAATAACTATTGAGGTTGAGGAAGATTTATCATTTACCTGAACAAACTGAAATCTGTTAGACAAATAAGATTTAAACCAACCTAGTGCTGTTCCTATTATACCGACACTTTGAAGCCTTTCTATGAGAATATTGTGAACAACAGTGTCAAAGGCAGCACTGAGATCTAACAGGACCAGAATGGTCACCAGTCCATTGTCTAAGGCTATGAGAATATCATTAGTAACCTTCACCAGAGCTGTTTCAGTGCTATGATGAGCTCTAAAGCCTGACTGAAACTTCTCAAACAGCTCATTATTGTTTAAATGCTCACATATCTGGTGTGCAACTATTTTCTCAAGAATTTTAGATAAGAAGGGAAGATTAGATATCGGTCTATAGTTAATTAAGTCGTTTTGATCAAGAGATGGTTTCTTAAGTCTTGAAATCTTTATTTAAATCTTGAAAATGGCTTGATCAAAACCAAAAATGGATTCTGAGATCGCATTAGATCACGTAATCCAATCTTGGTTTTGATCTGGATAAAGTTTGGGTTGATCAAAACTTTTTAGTAGGATCGGGATAACTTTGATCCAAAAAAACAGGATTATTCTGATCCCAGCAGTTGGGAGGATTCAGGGGGGATTTCAGGAACAAAATTAAATTTTAATTAAATTCAAACTAGTCAATTAAATAACATTCATTGTGTAGTAAATATAAATTTATGTATTTATATTTATTAACCTAGTTTTCAAACCATACAGTTGACATTTCATACTACTTTGCATCACAGACCAGTAATGTAGAAATAAAATAAGACACTCAATAGCTGTCAAAATCAAACAAAAGAGTATTCAATTCTAATTCTAATTGGAAACTTAATATTTACAGACACATCCCAAAATCATTGTTCAAAAATAGTTTCTGACAATGGCATCCCTTATTGCATGACCAGTCACTCTCTCATTCTGAGAAAAAGTCAGAGGTATGTCTTCGTTTTCAGCTGGCTCAGCAGGTGCATCATTAACGTCATTACAGAGAGGGACATTCCGCTTTGTAGCAATATTGTGCAGGACAATACAAGCAAGTGTTATGTTGCACACTCCTTGGGGTTCCACTCGCAAGTAGTTGAGGCACGCAAAGCGCCTCTTCAGAACTCCATTTAAACGCTCAATGGCACACCTTGTTTTGGAATGAGCAGTGTTGAAGCGTGCCTGCTCAGGTGTGTTCGGTGCAAGAAAAGGGGTCATCAACCATGGTAGGAGCGGATAGGCACTGTCCCCTAATATTATGCAATCTGGTCGGTTGGTCTGGAGCTTTCTGTATAGAGCGCTTTCCCTCAGGATACGTGCATCGTGGACAGACCCAGGCCACTTCACAACACAGTTTGTGATGAGGAGGTCAGCATCACCCACAAGTTGTATGTTTATGCTGTGCCTTCCCTTCCTGTTGACATACTCCCACTCTCTCTCATGAGGGGCTTGTTATACACACATGAGTGCAATCAATAACCCCAATAGTATTGGGCATGTTCCCCAAGAGTAAGAACTTGCGCTTGGTCTGGTAAATCTGGTCATCCCTTGGAAAACAAACAAACTGCTTGACCAGGATGGCCAAAGTTACTGACACAGCTTTCACCACCTTACTCACAGTTGATTTGTCCACTCCTATACTGTCACCAACAACTTGGTAAAAAGACCCAGATGCATAGAAACGCAGGGCAATGACGACCTGTTCTTCCACTTACATACTGTGACTCCTTGTGGTTCTGCGTTGAAGCTCTGGCCTGACGAGGTCTGCAATGTATTTAATATCAGCATTTCGAAACCGAGCATAAAGCTCCTCATTATCCTGTGTCCACACCAAACGTGATAGGAGCGACTAGAGGTTTACATGTAAAATCAATGGAGGAGCGCGATGAAGCGCGACTTGGTGTCCCGCGACACTTCAGAAGCAGATTTGCGTCGCGATAAAGCTTTTCTGCCTGATTCGCGCGAGCAATTCACGCTACAGATGCGATGGAAAATTCGCGCTGCATTTTATGTGGTGCATTTTGTGCATTCGCGCTCATGGCGTCTATCGCTCGAGTTGGAAAAATCTGAACTCCAGCGTCAAATCGCGCCGCGACAACCAATCAGGGGACAGAGTTTCAGTGATTCTGTGACTGTCATGGAGTCACAGCCTCAGCAGGACATGGAGGAAATACTGATAAACATCGTGGCTAATCACCCCGAGCTACATGACACAAGCAGTTTTCAATACAGAGACAGAAATAAAAAAATAAACTATTTAGACAGGAATGCTCTTAAGAGGTTTGTGGGTGGCTCTTAAAAGAGCCGTTGTTGCTGTAAAAGCACCTCTAGGCCTAGAAGTGAGCCTTGAAAAGCCTCCTCACCTGGTTTCCTGGTAGCAGCTACCGCACCACGTCCCACGCTGCTCAAATATTATAAACTTTTACGAACCGCAGACAGATGGACAGCTGCTCAGAAATGTAGTTGGTGTTTCGGCAGGCGAAACTTGGACCTTCACGGCACAAACTGGATGAGCAGGTCACATTCTCCAGGTGGAGAGCAGCCGGTGTTTATGAGAGCGTGCTCGCTGCTGTTTATGGATCCCTCCGCCGTAGCTAGACTGTATCTGTAGCTCACCAAACCCCCAGTGCAGCGGTCCCAGCTCTACCGGAGGCCAGGCCTAGAGTAATCCACTCTGTCCTCTGTCAGCTCGGTTCATAATCCACCGCAGATGCACTCTGGCCCAAGCTCAGCTGAAGGCCAGGTCGCGCGTGAAAATACCATATTTGAAGCGCGACCAGTTCGCGTTGTACACGCTTCAAGGTGCGAATGTGCACGCGAACAGCTAGACATGTGTCGCGCTTCAAATTCGCCCCTATCGCGTTCAATGTGGACACAGCGTTAGTGTATTGCTCTAGTGGTTTGAACGCTCAACATACACCCTTCTACTGTATTATCTCCTTCTAAAATGATAATGGCGATGGACAATAACTGCCATGTCAGTGGCCCTGTGTAAGTCCTCTGAGAAAGACTAAATGAGATGGCTGTCTGGTGAGCTGATGTGTTTCACCTTGTGTGTGCTTTCCTCATGTTTCAAGGTTGAATTTGAAATATGGAATGTGATTATGGTCTGGCTGGTTAAAAGATATTGAAAATGGGATGTTAGTATTTTCTGTGCTTTCTTTTTGTTTCTTAAAATAAATACACTCTGAGCTACTCCATGCTGGCTATTCTACTTGTTTTTACACACCTAGTGGCCTTCTATGTGATATGCAGTCTAATTTAGAGCAGAAATTATATGGATTTTGTAATCTTGAAAATTTGGATCAGACTGATCCAATCCTACTTTGCTTTGAACAACTGGGATAAAATGGGATAACATGATCCTGGATAACAAAAAATGGATTTCAAAATCCGGATAGTTTTTAACCAGATTACACCTTTTGAACAACTGGGCCCAGGAGTTCAAATGACACTTATCAGTCCGAAACCTTTGAAAACACAGTTTATCCTAAACTAATTGAGCTCTGCCCAAACACAACTTTACTTGAATGATCTTTAGCTCTCCATGTAGGGTGGATTCTGCTCTCTACAGACAAGCAGAGAAGTCAGGTGGCCAATAAGCAGTATTTGGTCAACGTCAAACGTCAGAAACATGTGCTCCAAATACAGTCTCAATCCAGTGTGACTGAGCTCCCAATCTTTCCTTAAAGAAATACTTGTTTAGATATGCATAGCTGGTAGAGGTTCTGCAAAAGTATTGTTGCTGAGCATCTGAAATATAGGACACTCATTTTTTGTCTTTTTATTTATTGAGAAAGAACACATTGGAGAACTGCAGGAATCTTGGAAAATATTTTAATCTGCATCATTTTAAAATTTTGAACGACTGAAATGTCTCGTCCATTATGTGCAGGTGGCAAAAAGACAGAATGAATTGCCAACAGCTTAAATAAAAAAAAAATAAAAAAACTTAAACAGGAACAGCTGTTATAAATGCAAGCATTCACAATTTCTTAATTCTTACCAAATACTTAAACTAAAGGGCAAGTGTGTGTATAGCCACTAAGCATTTGGTTGGACAACGGACAAACCAATGTCTCCTCCATGCCAGCGATAGTATGAAACTTCAAATTGATGGATTGATCATCAATCAGTGCCATTGATCCATTTGCAACATAGCCTTTGCTACTTGTTAGGCTCAACCTACAGCAACAGGTCTCACAGAAGCTTTAGAAAATGCCTTTTAAATGTAACAGTTTTCTTGTGTTCATTCTCAACCATAAGGGGAAGTTCTGAAAAAGCAGTCAACAAAAACACCCATAAGTCACATGCTGTAACAAAATACAATACTGTGATAAAGTATTTGCCCCCTTTCCGGATTCGGTTGTTTAAAGTGTGTTAAGGCTCACAGTACAGCAACTTTGATAAATATAGGTCCATA
The DNA here is from genome assembly GCA_028564705.1 of Apricaphanius iberus. Classification (NCBI taxonomy): domain Eukaryota; kingdom Metazoa; phylum Chordata; class Actinopteri; order Cyprinodontiformes; family Aphaniidae; genus Apricaphanius; species Apricaphanius iberus. The sequence continues at coordinate 792,979 of JAPXFQ010002128.1, forward strand.
CTTTCAATACAAGCTTAATCCAAAATCTTCCTTTAGATTGTTTTATTTTATATTCAGATGTGGTCTTGCTGATACTTTGGATCACTGTTTTACTTCAGAACTCAAGTGAGCTGGAGCTTAACATCACAAAATGACTGTCTTTAATCACACTACAACCACCACATTTGACTGTTGTTGTGATGTTAGTTTTACACGAGATGGATGCCTTCCATAACTTTCATTTTTTTCGTGTTAGTCCACAGAACCTTTTTCCCGTAAATCATGAAGATCATAAAGAAGTTTTTTGGACAAATGTGTGACATCTTTCCCTTTTAAGTGAGCAGAAAGAAATTTGGTTCTTTTCTTTATCACACATGCCAGAGTACAAAAGACGAAACCCAGTAATATTTTATCACCTGTGAGTCGTCCTGTCTGAACATCCTCACTTCCTATTGTTTGCACTTGTGTTCCCTGAGTGTCTTCACCTGTTCCTCCTTGTCTCCCCTTATTTAAGCGAGCGCTTCAGTCCTCGCTGGATCACTGTCGTGCATTTGTGTGTATCGTCTCGCCTTATGTCGCTGCTCACAAATAAATATTCACCTTACAACTATTTTTCTGCGCCTGGGTCCTTCGTCCTCCTTACAGCACATATTCGTGACAATGGGTTTGTCACATAGGGGCAGATTTGTGTTACCTTTTTTGCCTATATATATATGTATATATATATATATATATATATATATATAGGCAAATATTATATATTCTCACTGAAGGCATCAAGGCTATGAATGAACACACATACTTTACAAAAAGTGTAAATAACCTGGCCTCCAAAGTCACCGGACCTGAACCAAATCGAGAGGATTTGGGATGAGATGAACTCCAGAATGAAGGCAAAGGGGCCAACAAGTACTAAGCATCTCTGGGAACTCCTTCAAAACTGTTGGAAAACCATTTCTGGCGACTACCTCTTGAAGCTCAAGAGAATGCAAAGCAGTAATCAGAGCAAAGGGTGGCTACTTTGAGGAGTATTAAATATAACAAGTGTATTCAGTTATTTGGCCCTTTTTGTTTAAGTACGTACAGTAATTCCATACATCATGTGTTCATTCATAGTTTTGATGCCCTTAATTGAGAATCTACAATGTAGTCATGAAAATAAAGAAAACACATTGAATGAGAAGGTGTGTCTAAACCTTTGGTCTGTACTGTACATATATGAGAGAGAGAGAGAACACATTTTTATACTCATTTCATAGCTGATACATAATACACGCATACAAGTTATTAACAACCACGTTAATATAGTATTGATATAACTTTAACTTTATCACTGTAAAATGTTACAAAACACAAATGTGTATTAATAATTTAAAGGCAATTTGGAATCCAGTCATGTATACTAATCTTCAATCTAAATGTCTCAGTAAAAAAAAAGCAGCCATGGGTCTCGGTCTTTTGCTGGTCCATCTGAGTCTTACCTTCTCATTCCAAATGTTATCAGTTGGAGGGGTGTATGCTCCCTCTCCAACTGTGTTTGATAACGGTCTAAAGAAGAACGTAAAACCTCTGAAATACAGATGATGTTATATTCTGCTTTCACTGTGCCACAGAGAGTTTAAAATAGGAATTACTGTACTGTCATAATGAATTTTCCTTTTGAACATTCTGCTGTGTTTTAAATTCATACTTACATGTCAAAAGAACGTTTGATCAACAAATATATTTGCTTTAGATGTACTTATAAATCATCTGTGCTCCCTCTCCAACAGTGTTTGGAAAAAGTCTTATAGACACTTTAACGTATGAGCAGCGCTTTGGACCTCACACAGTCCCAATCCTGGTACAGAAGTGTGCAGAGTTCATCATAGAGAACGGGCTGAAGGAGGAGGGAATCTTCCGCCTTCCAGGTCAGGATAACGCCGTCAAACAGTTTAGAGATGCCTTCGACGCAGGAGAAAGGCCCTCCTTTCCCAGGTAATGTTGATGGTAATGTGCTGATGACTCATTTCATAGTATGAAAAACTACGAGCTGCATATTCAGAATGATTGCAATTTGTAAAAAAAAAAAAACGACTTACCGGTGTGATACTAGTTGTAGAACTTCTAAGAAAAGACAGTGGTTGTGGCCACAGGCACACTGGAAAATCACTTGACAAGCGCAGGTCAACCCTGTGTGGAAAATCTACAAGAGAAGAAAGCCACTGCCATAAAAGGAGACATTAGCATCACAGTTTCATGAAATAAATACCAAGGAAGAGAGAGAAGCAGAAAAAGCAGAAAGATTTCAGCTTTTTCAGAGCTGAGGGCGAGACCACATCCTGTTCTGACAGACTCAACATCACAAGCTCCTCTGACAGAGAGCTGCTGACTAGAACATCACTTTATCCCCAACCGTCTGTCTGTAATCTCATGTCAGGTTAAAGAGTTGAGGCCAGGGTTGGTAAAGAAATGAAAGACACTGTAGGCCGAAAACCAACTAGAAACTTGCCATAGAGAATTACTGTGGTATGTTATTATGATACAGAAGATAAGAAAAGGATTTTGTGTTGACCAGGTTCTACTGTTATTTAACTGCCGTTATTAACTAAATAAAATTAAAGCCTAAATGGAGATGATGAGAACCCTTAGAGCACGCCATGATTCTGAAGCATACAGTCATCTCAAGCATGAGGTCATGTTACTGCTACTGCATGCCACTGTTATGCTATGTATGATATCATGTTTGGTTTTCCCTAATCATGTATCTCTGTCAAAAATGCTCCCCTTTGGTCTTCATCATTTCATGTTTAGATCCAGTTTAGAAGCAATTCTGCTTCTACATTCTTTTTTTAAGAGAAGAGTGTCTTCTAGAATTCTGCAAAACAAGCCATCATTGTTCATTCTTTTTCAGGTTGCTCTGTTAGGAACTTTAAAGGGATATTCCACACCCAAGTGAAATTTAGTTTGCCATATTCCCCAAAATTATAGAAGTCAGAAAGAAAGTTTTGTAACCAGTCCAGTCATTCTGTTAAAATGGCAGCATTCTATTTGCGATAGCTAAGCATAAAAATGGAAGGGAATGGGAGAAGCTAGCATTTTATGTGTAAAAGTCATGAAAATCAGTCATGAATGATCCTTGAAAAAACGTACATTTCCCCCTAAAAAATGTAAGCGGCAAGTTTTAATGAATAAATCCCTTTTAGGTGTATCTTGAAGGCACTGCATCATCCTTCCGCCTTGCAACTTGTAATTCCTTTGTATTATTTACATTTGCAATCGATATGATTATTGAGGTCAACACGAATAATAAGGATCAATAATTAGTAATTTCAATCACTTTTTCACACAAAATAGCTGCACCCATTCACTTCCATTGTTAATGTTATGCTAAAGCAAACAGACTGCTGTCAGATCAGGAGAATGACTAGACTGGTTACAAAATGCTCTTTCTGAATTCTATAACTCTGGGGTGGAATATCCCTTCAATATGTCTCAGAGGCCTGTAAAGTCTGAAATGGAACTGTTTGCTTTTAGTTTTTCTGTTTTCAATCTCTGAATTCTGCATGGTCGAACCTTGGGCTGAGTCTGCTCTAAAATCCAATCAGATGAAGTAGTAGAGCCTCACAGCACACAGTGAATTGAATGAAAATGGCCATACAATCTTTCTTGGATGGATAAGTAGTAACAAAAGTTTTTATAAGGTCGTTTTACATTTTGACCAGGGTTTGGTTGTCTGTTAGTTAGCAACTCAAAAAGTTACAGATAGATTTCGATGACCTATTCAGGAAGTGACATGGGGGGGGATACTACTATAAATGGTTTTTCTAATTTCCCCCTGGGGTCAATGAAGTATTTTTGAATTTGAATTTAATGAAAAAAAAACAAAAAACAAAAAAACTATTGTGTTTTTGGATGCAGCATCCTTCCAAATGGACAATAATGCTTTCAGAAAAAACATACTCACTTGTTTGATGTTTCCACAGTGACACAGACGTCCACACGGTGGCGTCACTGCTCAAACTGTACCTAAGGGAGCTGCCTGAACCTGTGGTGCCATGGTCTCAGTACCAAGACTTCCTGGACTGCACCAACTTGCCTGATGTAAACAGCAAAGAGGTATGCGTCTCTAATGAAGAATATGTCAGCATATCCGAGCGCTCCATAATTTTATCAAACAAGCCTTAAATATTTTAAACATGCTCTGACCTGTGGCTCGTGTGTGCCTGCAGGGCAGGGAAAAACTGGAACAACAAATCGCTCTTCTTCCCAGAGCCAACTACAACATTCTTAGTTATGTCTGTCGGTAAGTGGAACACTGGCACTCCCAGAAGATCCTGCAGGTTCACCCTGGGTGAAAACAGCAGCAGCAGAGCCTTGCACAACTATTCATACCCTTTAAAGCTTTTACACTTTGTCCTGTTATACCCGCAAGCTTCAGTGTAATTTGTCGTAATTTTATGTGACAGAACAACTGAAAGTAGCGCCTAATTGTGGATTCAGCTTTCAGCTGGAACTTTGTATTGGACTGCATGTCTTATTAAAATTTTTCTATCAGGTTTTGAATATTTAGACTAAAATATTTGCCCTGTAAGCTTCAGTTAGATCATAGCCATCTGTGAATATCCCTTTTACAGTTTTGCAACAGGTTCTTAGTTGTCCTGTTTGAAACAAGACACCTTACGTAACGCTGTTCTGTGGTCACTCTGACTCCATGTTTAGGCTTGTACAGCCTCTTACAGGGTTTCTTCCAAGGATTTTACCCCCCCATCCATCCTCCCATCAACACTGACCAGTTTCCCCTGTTCGAGCTAAAGACAAACATCCCCACAGCATGCTGCTACCACTACCATGTTTCCTCTCAATAGGTTGTCTCATAAACCAATAGTGCTTTAATCTTGTCCACACTTTCATCCCTGAAAATGTCTGGTTGTGTTTCTTTGATCACTGAGGTTCTTAAAACAAACCCCTGAGGCCTTCACATAACAGCCGTATACTGATTTTAAATCACACACAGATGGGATTTATTTACTAATTAGGAGTCTTCTGTGGATAATTGGTTGTAAGGATTTTTGTAGGGCTGGCAGGCTAACGAAGACTGAATACGCATAGATGACACAATTTCTAACTTATTTGTAAGGAATTCTAAATTACATATCTTTGTCCTTCCCCTTCAGAATTAAAGAGTACTTTGCGCTTGCCACCTGAAGTTCTGATAAAAAGTGAAGTTTTATCTTGTTTTTTAATATGACAACTTGTGACAAAGATCAGGGGTATGAATAGTTTTACAAGGCACTGTTTGATAAGGACATGATCCAGGTCTGACGCTTGCTACTATCCCTTTTTTGTCAGCTTTTTATTTGAGGTGCAACGTCACGCCGATGTGAATAAGATGAATGTGGAGAACCTAGCTACTGTGATGGGAATCAACCTGCTCAAACCTCAGCTAGAAGACCCAATGACTGTTATGAAGGGTGAGAGCCTATCTTACGTGCAGCCAGATATCGCTACTGTAGTATAGTAATGCAGTCATTTTTGGAGCTTTGGTTTGAAACTGTTGTAACCTCTGCAAATGTTATGCTCCAGAGGCCATAAAATAATTCTAGTACTTTCGGATAACAAAAACAGAAATTGAGCTTCTGTTAACTATTTCAACAGAAAAATAGAAAGTCCAGTTACAAGTGAACTAACCAGTGGTTTGTTAAAGGTTGAGAGAAGGATTATCTTAAAAGTTTGATAATAAAACATTCAGAAGATAATGTCTTGCAAACGTGTTTGTTTTTCTTCGCAGCAACTACTCAGATCCAGAACTTGATGAGAGTGATGATCAAACAGCATGAAACTTTGTTTCCAGTTTCCAAAGATGTACTTCCAGCTTCCCCGTCAAACAAGGCTGAAAGTCAGAAGAATGCCCCACGGAGCTTTGTGGGCTGGGAGTCTTCTGAGGTCTGAACTAGATTTGCATACATGCTACATCAACACCTTACACAATTCACATTTAATAAACTCATAAATCATTTAGCTGAGTCTGTTAATAAGATATTTAATGCCGGAGAATATATCATTTCTTTCCAAAGTATCTGTCCCCTGTGGGTATTGTGGGTAGATATTAATTAGCAGCTGTATGAAGTCTTGGTCTGTTGAAATGGTGATGCATGTGATGACCTTGTTTATGAAATCCAGTGAGGCTGGGTGTGGGGGAAAAGTACTACTGTAGCACTGGTGGTCGCCTTTGGTGGATTTGGTCTAGCTCTTAAAAGAAAGAATATCTAAAAAAACAAACAGGTTGAGTGAAACTATAGCATAGAACTGGCTGCTGTGGTAAAGTAGCTCTGATCAGGAAAATTAAAAGACAATAGCAGGAGAGCCATCCGTTCAGCATACTGTAAAAAATGTATTTTCTTTAAAAAAGACAAACAAAAAAAATTTTTTTTCTAATTCTGACTTGGAAAGCTGAAGGTCCCTCATTGTTTCCAACTATAAAAGCTATTGTGAAACCAAACTGCTTCTTAAAACAGTGATATCACTGCGTTGTCTCTACGAGTGTTTAATAGTACATAAGCAGATAAACCCAAATAGTTGGGCCTGTATTGGTATAGTTACTGAGAACAACATAGAACAACTCCCTACTTTTTCCCCACTTTCCACTTTCATCTGGATCATTGTGAAAGAGGATTGGAGCTAGGGCTGGGCGATAATCACAATTATTTTCACTATATTGAACGATCTCAATTTTCGATTTGATTAAGTCTAATCAAAACAACAGTAATAAAAATGATTATTTATAGCATTCACCATTATCGTTGCATAAAGTGTGTCCGGCTACTGTTGTATTGCTAACAACATCACATCACTTCAAAACTGTGTCTCTTTGCACTAAGAGGGATGATGGGACATTATGTAGAAACGGCCCCTTAGCAGATTTTACAGATCGGTTTAGTATGGCTACTGTCCTTTCTGAAATATCCAAATCATTTTCAAACTACTAAGCTCACATTGCCACTTCACTCCACAATGTCATTTTCATGATAATATATTGACAAGGTTAGAGGAGAAGTAGGTCGGTCAACATATCTTTTCTCATACAATATTAAAATATGTTAGTAATGTCTGCCATGTTTTGAGGAACACTGCTGTAGCATTGAAGCTAAAAAATGCAGGCAACACAATTACTCAGTGTGCTGTGTGTTACATTTTAACTGGGCTTATATTTAAATCCAAGTAGTCCTGAACAATGAATCAATTAAAAGATTGTATCAAGTAACAGAAAATGAAAATACAAATTACAAAGACAGCCTTTAAAATGTCTTCAATAAAAAATAAAATAAATGTGGCCTCTTTGGGAGTAAGTGGAACCATTCATGGATTTTAACATTTTCATTTTCATTTTTTTCATTTATTTCGGTTTGGTCATTTACAGATCATTCAAAACATAAACACAATAAATGACCAGGTGCAGGCAGAAGCTAAAGCTTATTGTGTGCCCTTAACTTTAAAAATCATAAATGCAGCACATTAATGGCATCTGTTCATAAAATTAACACATTAGTGGACCATTGTCCACACTAGAAGCAAATCTGTTTAATTCATTTTCATTCCATTGAATATTTTTCCATTGTTATTCTCTTGTAAATATTGTTGAACTGAAAAAGAGACGTGGCTTGTTTTAACTCATTACAGCAACTATTCCATAATTTTACTCCTTTATTTGATAAGCAATGTTCTCTTAATGTAGAATGAACTTGTGGTTTATTAAATATACATAGTCCTCTTAGATTATAATTACTTTCTCGCTGGGTAAACAATATTTGCAAGCATTTAGGAATTTTATTATGTTTAACTTGGTAAATAAACTTTGCCGTGCACAAATCGACTAAGTCATAAAACTTCAAAATCTTTGATTGAAGAAACAGTAATTACTTGATGAATTATAAGGTGCATACTTAATTAATCTGATAACCTTCTTTTGTAGTAGGAAAATAGGATTGGTTCTAGTTTTATATGTATTTCCCCATATTTCGATACCATATGTTCTGTCTGGTGTGACAACTACATGATGGAGAAAAAATTACACCAGTAAAATGTACATTATCATATTTGCTGTAATGCAAATGGAATTTACACATGAAAATTGTTCTTGTTTGGAAAGTCTCTTTTTTTAAATGATTATTATTTTACTTGTAATCCATAATGTACGACGATACTTAAGGGAATCATTAGATTAGTAGGGCAGTTACATAAAAAAAAGAAATATAAACTAGTCTGTCATTCTAAAAATTACTTTACGGTCAAGTTCAAAATAGTTCAATGGGGCAGACCAGAATACATTTTTGGAATATATGTTCACAAGGACCCGAGAGCTCCTGTGGATCTTCAGGGATAGACTGGAGAGTGTAGCTGGGGAGAACAATGTCTGTGTTTCCCTTTGTAGGGACCTTGAGATAAATCTTAAAGATGATAGATTATAGGATTGTTTTAATTACCCTTTACACTCAGCAAAAACACTATGTTTCTTTATTCAATAAAAACTGATCAAAAGTGTATTAACTATTCAGTAAAACCACACCAAGATATACAGTGAACCCCTGGTAATCACTGTGGCTGGGGACCACAACCATTTGTAAATAGCTCAAATCTGTGAAGGCTAGAGACTCTAATTGTGCACACTTATATTATTGTGCATTTTAATAGTTCAAATATCAAATACAAAATACCTTAATATGCACAGTGGGAACTATCTCCACACAACTACGGAAGCTGATTTCTGCAGTGTTCCTTATCTCTGCTCTTAGGGGTGTAACCAATCAGTGCCAAGGAAAATTAATGGTTCTCCTGGTTTAACTACTTTGCAAATGCCATAATATCGCATATTTTCATTTTCATTTTATGGACCATTGCTCCTAGGTATTTCAGCTTACCAAGCTGTATAAATAAAATAAAAATCAATGATGCTGTACGAAAAAATCCACATTTAGGCATGTTTTCTAAAAAGAATTTGAATTTGCTTTCCACAGAAAAATCCACAAATGGAGGAATCTGTGAATTCTGAAACATTAAATAGGCAGGTGCCCTCGCACTTTAGAAAGACGAAGAAGGCAAAGCTGAGGATGAAGCTAAATGACCATTCTAGGCCAATTCAAGCAACAAAGTTTTTTTTTTTTACTTTTTGCCACTACTACAAGTCAAACCAAAGCAAAATCACGTTTGACTAAATAAAACAAGCAAGCTATCAAGACAGCTGTTTGTGTTGATGAACCAAATAATAGTAGGCTAATTATTTCTATTGGTCAGTTCCTGAATGTCTAGTATTCTAACCTAATTTCTATACCACATGCAGTTAAAACTACTCTTGTCTGTTTTGTTCAGCTGGTAGATGCATCTATGTCTGAGTCTCCAGAGGAGGAGGAGGACACTGATAGTCCAGGTTCACTAAGAACTGACTTCAGTCCCAAGCCAGTCCTCCAGGAGCCGTCAGATGACTGGTCTGGAAGTCCCCGCAAACGCACCCAGACGCTGCCCACCTTCAACTGCCCCCTCACCGGGATGGCAGCCAAAGCGGACGCCCTCAACAGGTGGAGCCGCATCCATGAGAGCGGGGAGGAGAAGAGCGGGACTTTGTCTGAGGACATTTTCAAAATCCTGGACCTGCGGACTTCGGGATCATTTTTCGGAGGGTCTCAGATGAGCGTCAAGGAGGATGAGAGCAGATTAACGGAACGAAGGGGAAGTGACCACACAAGTTCTTTTACTGCTACCTCCCAGAAACCTGAGAGTAACCTACACCCTCTGCGGGTGCTCTCCCACCAAAAGAGTGTGGACAGCCTGATGGCAAACAGTTCAGTACAACAGCGCAACAACAAGCCAGAACAGAAGGATGACCCCGAAGAGCCTGCAAAGAAGTACGTTCAACTTTCACTTGAAACGAGTGCGTTTCTAGATTTCTACAGCCCGTCTGAACCCTCTCTGTCTGTTCTTTGACTCTTGCAGTTTGCAGCAACAGAACAAGGAGCTGAAGGCCACTGTGGCAGAGCTCCAGGCTGCTCTGGAGGCAGAGCGCCGCCGTGTGGCTGCTCTAGAGATCTGTTTGAAGAACGCCGAGCGCAGCAGAGACGAGGCCCAGAGACGCAACAACGAACTGCAAAGAGACATTCAGCAATTCCTTATCCGAGAAAAACAAGCTTCTACTTAAAAGGAGCTTGTCAGTAGTCTACGTCTGATGACTTCAACAGAATTAATTTAATAGGAGCAGTTTGACACTGCTTTAATATTGTATTTCATTTCTGTGGGATATTGGAGATAAGTTATTGGTTCATCTTGCTTGTGCTTCTAAGAAAAGGCCAATGTCACTGTTAGAGATTTTAAAGTTGGGTAGGTGCCTCCTTACCATTTAGTCACTGTTATCTGGGCATCATTTACACAAAGCGTAGAGGGAAGGAAGAGCCACACCTGGAAGGAATGAAAATAACTTGGGAATGCATGACTGAACAACACGATCTCTGTGAAAACCCATTAATCAGATTCAGCAAGACTGTTTGAAAGCTGCTGTGAATGTCATGCCTTTTATCATAAGCCAGTAAAGATCACAAATTACAGCCTTTTTTATGGACAAAACAGTATTCTGTTAGCTTTGATCAGTGTCAATAAATGAGGCAGATGTGGAAATATATTGAGATTGAGTTTTCTTGAGTTCACAGCTGCCTGGTGAATCTGATTACCTGAATTAAAGTTCAGCTATTCTTGCCACACTTTCATTTCATTCTCTTCATTGAATCCATTAACCAAAGCCATGGTTTACAAAGGGGGCATGAAGGGCCCAAATGGTCCAGTGGTTTAAAGGTGTCAGCTAGGAGAAGGGCACAAACATTTCCAAAAACCTTGAGCTACATGATTCATGGTCTGATTAAATAAAACCTGAACAATCGGCAAACATTTTTTAACATCTTTAGCAGAAAAACAATACCATGCCTCCAGTGAAGCATGGTGCTGCCTGATGCACGCCGTGAGTTTAAAAAAGAAATTGAATGAATAAATTTTACTGTAAACTGTACCCAATACCAGTCAGAGCATTCAGATTACAGTTCAATGCTGAAGAAAAATTGACCGTGTTGCATAAGTATGCCATTGTGCACTATTATTTCGCAAGTGCGTATTTTTAACCATATTATCAGTTTTAGGCATGTTTTCTAACTAGCAGCTCGATACACTTGAATGCTCGATGGATTTCATCTCAGCAGTTGATGTGTATCTATCTAATGAGGGAGAGAGTGGCCTATAAGGAGGTCAACGTTCTATAACAGCGGTACCCAAAGTCCATCCTCAAGGGCCAGTATCCTACATGTTTTGGTTCTTTCCCTGGTTCAACACACCTAAAGGAAAGTATGGTTTATTATCAGGCCTGTGCAAAGCTTTGACTTGCTGAGGAGGTAGTTGGACTATTTTAATTAGCTGTGTAAGGGTAAAACACTGTAGAAAAAAAACTGTCAGAATACTGGCCCTTCAGGCCTGGAGGTGGACACCCCTACTCCACATCAACGTGTGCATAATTATTAGCCTGCTTTCCTTTAGTCAGAATTGTCCAAAAACAGATTTTACTCATTCTGAAAAGTAAAAACCCAAGGAAAATACCCAAGGATTTGAGTTGCATAAAGCATGAAGCTACCAGGAAGCAATTATCTTCCATTTCAGTCATTTTCCATTACAGCATTGACATGGAGTACCTGTTCAGTGCTCAGAGACATGATGACTATTTTTACGAAATGATAGTAAAATCTGAAGGTGGTCCGACATTTTGACAGATTAGTATTCACACCTCAGACCACTTGGTGCAAATCAAACACTCTGTACCCAATGGATCTCCTTAATATAGTGTGACAGTGGCTCGCTAGGTCAAGTAGTTGGCTTGTAATCGGAAGGTTGTGGGTTCAATTTCAGCTTCTTCCTGTCAAATGTCAATGTCCCTCTGGGCAAGCCAATTAACCCCAAGTTCCCTATCTATTTTTGTATAGGTGTATGAGTGTGAGAATGATTTGGTCAATGTGTCTCCAGTGTAAAGCCATTTGAGCAGTCAGAAAGACTAGAAAAGGACTATATAAGTACAAAAATTCCAGGTCCCAACACCCCCACTACAACAAAACATCAAACTAACGTGTCAGATGGTAAAGCATCAAGCTATTTTCCTGGCACTCTATTATATCATCATGCCCCACCAAACACAATATCCCGGAACAAGCAATTATTGTTTACCAATCTGGTACCAACACAGTTAGTTAAGCGTCAGTACATTACATCGTATCTCTAATGTCTCATTTACAGCAGCTGCCAACACGGAACTGAAAAAAATGGGTTTTTGAAGTTAATCCTACTTGGGTAAATAGCTTTGACCTAAACTGAGTAACAGTTTGACATCAAAGATCTTCCACAGCAGAGAGGGGAAGAAAGTGTTTTCTGACCTGTGTCCTCTTTTGTCTTGTTGCTCTCTGAGGCAGCAGGAGGAGCAGAGGGGTGTGCTGTGAGCATTAGGCTTTAACGAGGGGAAGTACCTAGTCATGACTTGAGAAGTTGGTGGTGGTTCCCTTAAAGGTCCTATATAATTCTATTTTACAGCTTTCAACGTCTGGAATAGGCACATGTATGATAAAATGTTACCATTGGCATTATATCCTATTAATTTGTCCTGAAATATAATTTATATCCTCCATATTCTCTATAATCCCTCCATCTCCCACTTTGAGTGCCACCCAATACATGACGTAGCCATGAGCCCTGGTCTGACTGCAGCACAACAGCAGGGGCACATTACAGCAACATTTCATTAACTTAAATTGCTCATACCTTTGGTTTATTTTTTGTGTAACCACTGGGTCAATAAAGCTGATTTCAGCAGCTAAAGCTACCAGCTGGAGCACATAGGAGAGTGTAGATGGAGCCCAAACCATAGCAGCCAAGTCCAGTGACAGAGTGCTAATGCAAGTAGATCTTTCCAGCCCCGTTTGTATTCTTAAAACTTTATCGCTTCTGAGAGCCATGGGTGTTGTTTCTGCCCTTTACATATCAATAAAGTAAACTCACAATCCTGTTATAAGTTCACAAAAACAGCTTCATAAATGGCTAACACACATTAGCATTAGCATGTAGCTAGAGTTTACATACTACTCTGCTACCACTCCATCAGGCGTCATTATGTTTGGAATTAATCCAGCTACAAGAGTTGATCTCTCCGACAGTCCACTTTGGTTCTGGCCAAGATTTGGTGAATTGACGGTCACATAAAAACCTGTTGTAGCTGGTTTAATGCGGCATTCTGGAGATAAATCCCAGTCATTTCTGCCAATCGGGTTTTTCTTTAGGAATGTTAAATACAGTCCTGTATTCCAAACGTGCATTTTTACGCCGAGACATTTTAGAAAATAAAATACTACAAAAACAGTGGTGCAAGATACTCCGAAGCAGCTGTTAGAAAGGGGAGGTGTGCGTTTTTTCTGCAATGGCGGTGCGGAAACCTCTGGCACTTCCCAATGGTAACATAGTGACTTATTTTATGTCACTGTTACCACTCAGTCGTTTTGCAGGAGAGGGCGGTGCAGTTGCAGAGTGCTGGATTCAGGAGGATTACTGAGAAATTAGTGAGTCAAGCCAAAAACCACTCTGCCAAGCTTTTTTTTAATAAGAAAATTGCATTAGAACATGTTTGAAAGCTCCAAAAAGTTTATTTTGCATGATATATGACCTTTAACACAGCTTTCTTCTGTGGTTTCAGTAGCTGGATCCTCCCATGTAGTGACAGCTCAGAAAATAAACAAAATAAATACTGGTATGGAGCCAAAATGTTTCGAAAACATGTTTTTAAGGTATAAAAGTTACTTACTTAGTTCTTCTTTGAGTTTAGCTATACATAATTCATCTCACATAATCAATTCAATTCACTTTTATTTATATAGCGCCAATTCACAACAAATTTCATCTGAGAGCCCTTTCCAACAAAACTAATTTCAATACAATTATACAAACATTCCAATGGAGATGCACTGTTTTTGAGTCACTATATCATCTTGCTGTTTTTGATTTTTGGCCTATTTATCGATATTAAGTTTCCATACCATATATGGGTACATTGTACAGCTGCTTTCAGTAAAAAGAAATAAACCTCATTACTTTGCATACTCATCATCAAAAGAATGAAAAAAAAATGGATTTAATTTGAAAAAAGCAATGAGCTTTTAGTAGCAGCCCAACCAAATATTTCCCTCATGCACCGTTGGTATAGTCATAAACAGACACTGAACACATTACCCATAGACATGATGCCACTTGAAGGTTAATGGATATGTAATTACAAGGCAAGTGGGGCTTACAATTACTGTATTTTTGATGTCATATTGCTGTTCTTCTGCCCTCAAAGATGAATCACTGTTGGTTATAAAAAAAAACATTTGATTAAGTATTATGCCTGTATTTTGTTTGCAATAAGCATTACATTGTTTTGTTTTTTTCACCTTTTTAAAATACTGTAAAAACACTTTCCATGCTGATGTTATCTTGAGTCGGTTTTTTGTTCCACTGGCTGATAATCATTAAATTGGGACACTAACCAAGAAGCACAGATAATTACTTATTTGAAGGTTTGGCCAAGGCATAGTTTCAGTCGCCTCCACAAATCCAGTTTTGTTACACCCTGAAACTAGTACTGGAGACCATATGGAGCCAGGCCAGGCTGAGCTGTGTGTGCAGAAGGACACTGCCATTATCAAGCCTTCCTAAGTCCATCAGGAAGATGTGATAGTCTGTTGCTGTAGTAGTTCAACAAAGCAGCAGATAACAACAAGTCTGTCAACTGTCAACCTGGCAGATGAGTGGCAGAGGCAGGAAAAGCTCATTCTTTCCCATCTCTGTGACGCACTGCCATCAGAAGTGTATCTGGGGGGTCACACAAAGAAGCTAAGGAATGACGGACGGTTGCATGCTGGAAGAGGGTATAGGTGACTAATGGAGAAGCTATTCGGAAGTGTTAAGGAGCCAGTGACTGTCAATGCAATCAGAGTAGGTCAGTGTGTAAGTTTGAGTCACTGTCTAGAGAGGTGCCATTTTGGATCGCTTACAATGCTGGAAGGGAGAAGTATCCTTAAGTCAGCAGGATTCTGCTCTTGCATCTTGCCTTGTGTTGGAAATAGAATATCGTAACCATATGTGTTTGTTTAAAAAGCTTTAAAGCAAATCTGTATGTAATTTTACACACAAGTTGTCACACACACGAAAAACAGAAAAATTCCACTTTCAAATTTCAGTCTGTTTGCTTGGTGAAAAATATCATATATATGCTAAGAAATAACCATCTTAAACCAAATCACATGTTGAGTGATCATTGGTAGGCTACCCTTAACAAACTTTAAAAATAAATGTCACTAAATTATCTATGAACTTCTTATTAGTAATCCATGTCTTTCTCCTTCTCCGTGTAAAAAATACAGCATGACACAGAGATCCAATTCTTTTAGTGACTGACCATAATGCTGGTTGAGAATCCATATAGATCTTGCCATCCATCTAAACCTACTCCCAACTATTTTAAGCATAATAAGGATATATTTAAACTTTAAAATTCACTGTTGGATAACTGCAGCAAATAGGAACATTTCTATGGTTACCAGATCTCTATAACAACCATTAGACACCTTTACAAAAATAGCTGATTTGAGAGTTTCCTGCTGAACACTAGAGATCCCCCGGAACCCTTCGTAGATAAGCAATAAAATAATGAATGGCTGGATGGATGGATGGATTTTGAAGTTCTTTTTCTCTACTGTGACTAACTGGAACTACGTGGTTTGATCAGACAAGAGAAAGATTCTTTTGGCCAAAAAATACGTCTGAAAAGAAAACTTAATGAATATGTGAATATGTTAAGTACAGTGAGGGATATGCCATGCACTGAAACCTTCTGGCCCTGAAAACCTGGTCTAAGTGCATAATATCATTGACTCTATATAGTACCAGAACATGTCTAATCAAAACTGGCACAGGAGACTCTAACGGTAAGCTGAAAGTGGGACATCACTGGGTCTAGCATTGATAATAGTCCAAAAGCCAAATCAACACATAATACTCATGTACAATAATGTTATCTATACACACATACTTGAATGAAGAAAAATCATAATGTGATTATGCAATAATAGCTAATTATATTGCTTTACCAGTAGTGTTAACCAACTGGTACAGCGTAAACTGTGTTGTATTTTCTTTCTACAAAAAGGCTACTTATAATGAAGTACTGTTCATTACAAACATTGTGTCCAAACAGAAAGGAGTACATCTCAAGGGCTCAAATTAAACAATGTAGCTGTTAGCCACTATGAAAGCCCTACACCTCATTGCCTTTCTATTTCATTTTGGCTATCGTTGTCTGATGGAAGCATCCTGCTACATTCAACCATATCAACAGACCCATGGTGTATTTTGTCAAAAAGAAATGCCCAATGTAGCCTGGAAAGCCATTTGGAGAACTCCATCATTTACAAAGCAAATAAACAAATGAAGAGTATCATCCCGGAACGCCCACCAAAACAAAATAGCCCTTCCACAAGGAAGAGGCTACAAGACAGTGTTTACAAAATCCTCATTAAGGAAGCTGTGAGATAACACACAGACTACTGCATCACACAAAGTTAAAGGGAAGACACAAAAACACACCCACACACACACACACCACAAACAGACCATAAGCACTGTGCAATGTGTAGCCCACCATATCATAGATAAGGGACAAAAACCCAGCGCTGGGAAGAGAGGTGAGCACAGAGAGTCTGACTGAGGAGAGGACGCAACAGAGATGAGTCGGACAGACAATCACGAGCCTTGGCGACCCTGTCACCGCAACCATCGTCCTGTTGCAAGAAACTTCAAAAGGTGCGCATGAGAATAGATATTGTGACATCTGGAGAGGAGCACCAGTAGAACGAAAAACTATAGAGAGGTTCAGGTTGGTCAATGCAAGGGTTGATACTTCTTCAGCATCTTCCAGGGAACTCGAATTGTCTCAGGCCGCAGGTGTACTGACCATACTTTAACTTTTTGTCAAATACACTACTGTTTTCTGGCCTTATTGCTTGAGTTCCTCCATACGCCACTGGCATAAAATAGATTGCAGTTGATTTTTTTTTTCTCCCATGGCGAGCATTTGGGTCTCTCAACTGGGAACCATTTGCACATCCAGGACTGTGTTCTTGCTGATTTCCTTCCTGCTGCTCCGGGAGCCTCTGTTTGGAAAGAGCAGCCCCATCTCCAACGCTCATCAGAGGTATCGTCCTGCTCCAGGACTGGGGGACGGGCATGGAGGTGTGGTGGATCCATCGCTGTTGGATCAGGATGACAGCACAAAGATTCAAAACCTACTTGAGAGCCTGAAGGAGCAGTTTTTGCGGACATTCAACCTGTCCGGAATGGATCCTTCCACTCTGCCTCCTGGAAGCACACGGGAGGATCCACCTGAGTATATGATGGAGCTTTATAACCGCTTTGCTAATGACCACACTGCCATGCCCACAGCCAATATCATACGCAGCTTCAAAAATGAAGGTAAGGTGCTGTTCCATATAACATTGAAACTGTTAAAAATATAGGTGAAAGTTCCTTTTCAAAAAGTGTAACCAAAAGATCTCCATAGTGCACGGAGGAGTTCTTTGCATTCATGACAAGTTTGATCAATGCTGCCGCTCTAAGCTTGTATCAGAGTTAGTTATTCCAGTTGAAGACAAACCTTTAACTTCAATACTTGCGGGGTTTTTTTGCAGAAAAATATTTCATTACAGTTGTGTACTTCGTTTGACTTCATACAAGGGTTAAGATAGATAGTAAATGTATATCTGCTTTGAGATGAGAGCCGTCTACATCTGCGGCTTATGTGAAGTAGAAAAGCAGAAACAACAGAGAGCTTTCACTTCTAATGTGCTGTATTTTTTGTGTTTAGATTCAAATCCTAGTGTTGTGGGAGATGGAGGGGTAAGACGGCACCCACTGCTCTTCAACGTCTCAATCCCTCATCATGAACGCATCACAGCAGCTGAACTACGCCTCTACACCTTAGTCCAGACTGACCGTCACCTCTATGCTGGCGTTGACCGCAAGGTCACCATTTATGAACTCACATCGAACGACTGGCTTAACATGACTGATGAAAAGCCAGTGCGGGGAGATGAGTTTACAGGAGTAGAAGAGCGGACTGACTTTTTGGAACTAGCTTCACGTCAGGTGTTTGGGACAGATAATGGTTGGCAAGCTTTTGACCTGACTGCAGCTGTGCGTCGTTGGTGCAAATCTGATGGAGCAACAACACACCGGTTAGAAGTGCATATTTCCAGCATTGCTGATGATGAAAATGCTGAGAGTATCAAAGAGACAAGCAAGGATGACGATCCATTTGAAGGTGACATGAGGATTGAAAACAGCCCAGAGGAAAAACATAAACCTCTTCTAATTGTTTTCTCTGACGATCAGAGCAGTGATCACCGTGATGACAGGCGTGAGCTGAATGAGATGATTGACCATGAGACATCGAGTGCTGTTCTGCAGAATGACTTTGGGACAGACATGGATGGGCTGTGGGGCGAGGACAGGAGTGAGACTGAACCAGATGAGGAAGACCTAATCCAGATGCGTTCCAACCTGATCTATGACACAGCATCCCGCATTCGTCGCAATGCCAAAGGAAACCACTGCAAGAAACAATCTCTGTATGTAGAGTTTAAGGACATTGGTTGGGACAGCTGGATCCTTGCACCCACTGGTTATGATGCCTTTGAATGTGCTGGCATCTGTTCATACCCTCTGACAAAGCATGTCACCCCTACCAAACATGCCATAGTTCAGACACTGGTAAATATCAAAAGTCCCCAGAAGGCAGCACGAGCCTGTTGTGTACCAACCAAGCTGGAACCCATCTCTCTACTCTACCTAGATGACACAGGCGTAGTCACTTACAAGTACAAGTACGAGGGAATGGTGGTAGCTGAGTGTGGCTGCAGATAGTGCACACTTTAGACATTCAAACTCTGTAAAGTCTTACAAGAACAGGAAGGATACTAAAAACAAGCAGCAAGAAATTGAGCCAAGGTCTTCGAGAACTAAAAGGGACAATGATTGGAATCTCTTTTAGGTTTATTCTGTGAGACTAGAAGTGCTCATTTACAGCTAATGAACACGTGTGCACTGCAAGTGGACAGATATTTATATTGTACCTTAAAATAAAATAAGTTTTTCACCTTGTAGAAGAAAGGCACGAATATTAGTCACTATCTGTCACACAGTGTAGTGAAAGTAGAGCTGTGCAACAGATCTACAGTCAGTTTGGAATCCAATGATGACAAAGTATGCTCTTATACTCAAAATGCTGAAAGGATTTCTCTGAGAACGGAGCCTCTCTTTCTATTTGTGCAGACTTGTGGGAACTGGAGTGTCAGCCATCCTCCTTCCTTTCTGTTCCCCTGACATCTGTCTTCCTCTCCACTTATCTCTGGCCTACCCATGCAATGCAAACACTAATCAGCACTTCATGTGCCTTAGTGCAATGAAATGACCTGCCTCCGGCAACCTGACAAGCCATGAACTCTACAGGCCCAAGCCCTACCACTGCCTGATACAAGAGCTCTGTGCAGGGGTCCGGTTGGCAGGGTTACTTATCTCAACCCTGCTTTCCACTTCACATGACTATTTTCCACCCCCTAGAGTTACCATGATAGCTAGGTGTTGGAGGGTGAGAAACATGTACACCAGCACTCAACTCAGGCTTAGAAGACTTGAGGCCATTCGGGACAACTTTGGATATGGTGGGGCCATGGGAGAGGCGGAAAGAGGGTCAGGGTTTGTTCACCTTCCTTGGCAACCTTTTCAATTTACTGACCCAAGTTCATGTGGCTTTGCCACATCTACATCTGAGTAATCCTTTACTTCTTTGCAGGGATGCAACAATACCACTCTTTTCAAAGTGATATGATAACAATACTTGGATCTGAGTACTTGCCGATATTGAGGACCAATGCTGATACTTTTACCACACAAAAATTTTAATTAATTGGAAAACAGGTTTTATTTTCTTCTCTGCTTGTAACAATAACTAATGGTGAATTGGGTAAAAAATTTAATGTTACATAAAAAAATTGCCACAAAACAAAAAATTTAACTGAAAACTAAACATTTTCTGTTTATTTACTGCAGAGTTTCAACATTTTAAGAATTGGTGCTTGGGAAGAGTACAATATTATGGTAACCCCGCCGATACCAGTATTGGTATAGGTGTATCCCTACTTCTTTGGAAATGTTTTGGTTAAAAACTGACTCTAAGTCTGAAGTGAATGTGGCATAGTGACCTCTCTGTAACAATATACAGTACCCCAAAGAAATCCTTAACTTTGTTATAAATCATTTTGATATGTCTGCTGCTTGTGTCAAATAAAATACTATTTATTGTTCTAATTTATTAATTTTTACAAGAGAGTAAATGATTATATATATGTACATTTGTAAGTGAGTGTAGAGAAAATGTTATGTTTATGACAATGCAATTGCGGCACAAGTAAAATTTGTTGGGAAGATAAATGTTAACAGTTTGTAAAACAATAAAAGAAACACTAAAATCCTTGTTTGTCATTGTCTCAAACATCTAAGATTTCATATAGAGATGCATTATTTGGAGATAGCATTTCTCAGCTAAACTTAGTTTTGATGTTAACTATGAGTGAAATATATATTTTTTTAAGTTAAAAAAACATCACTCAGTGCATCTTGAACTGTCAAATGTCTTTGCCGTTCTATCAGGAAGAGGCTGTTGGAGCAGACACAGAAGGCATTGCTGACATTCAGATCATTCATACCACCGATATCAGCTTAAAGGTCAAAGTTCATGTACAAACACACAAACAGAGAACCATGGGAAAATAAGTGAAAGCCATCCTAATGAACAAAAATGGGTGGCCTGCTGGCTGCACTCACAGCTGGCAGGCTGCAAACAGCTATGAACAGAATATGAAACCACACAGCATGTAAAGATGTGAGTGGTATAATTTCTGACAGGCCATCTAAAAAGTACTGAAAGATTCTTGCAAAAGCCTTTTGGTTTGTTTGCTTTACCTTCAGAAAATTTTCAATAACTGCAGCAAACCGTGACTTTTTGATTAGTCTTTAACTGGTTTTATTCGTGGCTTGGTCTGTATTTAGCTTCATCATCCCAAAACCTGATCAGCTTCCTTGTCTCTGACGAAAAAAAGAATGCAGACAGTGTTATCCTTCCACACCATGTTCCATCGTGTATGGGGACAGCGTGCTGTATTTTCAGGGCTTCCTTTGATCAGAGTACGTCTGCCAAAGGTTTGTTGTGCCTCCTGAACTCCCTATTAAACCAAGAATACTTACAGGTTTCTTTCAACAAGGATTGTTTGTGTTCCATCATGATCAGAAATGTGACGTGCATCTCTAATAGTTGTGTGAATAGATTCTCCCACCTGAGCTGTGGATCTCTGCAGCTTCTCCAGAGTTCTCATGAGAATCCTATCTGCTTCTCAAATTACAGCTAAATTACAGATATCCGTGTCTTAGTAGTTTCTGTTAGTGCCATACTTTTCTTGTTTCAGGAAGATAGGATAAAAGCTTTGGACATTGCTTTCAAACACAACACTGCTTTAAACCTCCCCACAACTTTTTCCCTATGCTTTGTTCCTTTGGTTGTCATGCTACCCTTTATTAATTCGTGTCCACTATTTACTAATTATGTGGCGTCTGAAGACAGTTGGTTGCACTGAATTTTATTCAAGGTTTTTAGAATACAGAGTACTGAGTTCATAGTATCAATGATTTTTTATTCACCACTAGCAAAAATCCACCCTTTTCAGAATTAAAGACTGCTGTGTTGAATTGCCTCTATCAAGCTCAACTTTGGCCTCATATGGACAGCCTACATTCTCCTACAATTTTACCTGCTTGTCCAAATCTTCTGCAGCAAACTTTAACCTAGCATCAACGCTGGGATTTTTTCAGTAGTGGAGTCTTGTGCAGTAAATGTGCTTAGCAGCGATTGCCTTTGAGTGCATTACTTATCTTTTTTTATTGAGAAAAAGTGTACCTGATTATTTCAAATTTGCTTCAAAGTGTCGGTATAATAGGAACAGCACTAGGTTGGTTTAAATCTTATTTGTCTAACAGATTTCAGTTTGTTCAGGTAAACAATAGATCTTCCTCAACCTCAATAGTTACTTGCGGAGTACCACAGGGTTCAGTGCTTGGGCCGATTCTCTTTACTATATATATGCTTCCTATTGGTAAAATAATTAGGCAGCATGGGATAAAATTCCATAGTTACGCAGATGATACACAGCTATATCTATCCATAAATCCTGATGAATCCAATCAGTTAGGTAGACTACAGGCATGTCTGGAAGACATAAAAACTTGGATGACTCTAAACTTCTTGCTTCTAAATTCTGATAAAACAGAAGTTGTCGTCTTTGGACCAGAAGCTCTGAAAAAGAAACTACTTAGTCAGCCCCTTCACCTGGACGGCATTAAATTAGCCTCCAGTAATAAAGCAAAAAACCTCGGTGTCATTTTTGACCAAGATATGTCGTTTAGAACTTACATTAAAGAAGTCTGTAGGATTTCCTTTTTTCACCTTAGGAATATTGCAAAAATTAGAACCATCCTGTCCAGGAATGATGCTGAAAAACTAGTCCATGCCTTTGTTACTTCAAGGCTGGATTACTGTAACTGTCTATTATCAGGTAGTCCACAGAATACAATTAAAAGTCTTCAGTTAGTTCAAAATGCTGCTGCTAGGATTCTGATGAATATTAAAAGAAGAGATCACATTTCCCCTGTTTTAGCTTCTCTTCACTGGCTCCCAGTAAAATCTAGAATAGAATTCAAGATCCTCCTTCTGACATATAAAGCCCTTAATAATCTAGCTCCATCATACATAAGAGACCTGATTGTTCCATATGTTCCTAACAGAGACCTTCGCTCTCAGACTGCAGGTTTACTGGTAGTTCCTAGGATTTCTAAAAGTAGAATGGGTGGCAGATCTTTCAGCTATCAGGCTCCCCTCCTATGGAACCGGCTCCCAGGGTTGGTTCGTGAAGCAGACAATTTGTCTATCTTTAAAACTAGGCTAAAAACTTTCCTCTTTGACAAAGCTTACAGTTAGAGATATGTTTATAGGTAGTTAGAGTCAGGTCAGACAGGTAGATAGGAAGAGACAGGTTAATGTTAGTAGTCAGGCAGAGTGTCAAAAGTTAGGAAGAGATAGGAAGAGGTAGAGTAGCTAGGTAGAGATAGATTAATGTAAGCCAGGTAAAGATCCGGAGCCGGTCGCGGCTTACCGCCGCGGAAGAAATGTGCCCCACAGGGGCCAGCCAGCGCCGGAGAGAGGTCCCTCAAGGGGATCCTCCCGCACAGTGCGGCCGCCCATTACCTGCCGGGTTGAATCCCCCGGGCAGACTGTGCGGACCCCACCCGTTTATCTCTTAAACGTTTCTCGCCCTCTTCAACTCTGTCCTCTCAGTTCTGTCTATTTTTCCTTAAGATAGTTGTCGACTATCGGTCTCGTGCCGGTATTTAGCCTTAGATGGAGTTTACCACCCACTTTGGGCTGCATTCTCAAACAACCCGACTCCGAGAAGACCCCGGCATGACGGGGGCCGTTACCGGCCCTACACCGTCCACGGGTCAGGAGGACTAAGACAGAGTGTTGGTAGCCAGGTCTCCTAGTAGCTAGGAGACAGGTTAATGTTAGTAGCTATGCTGCTTTAGGCTAGGCTGTTGGAGGACATTATTAGGGTCTGTTCCTACTTTCTCTCCTACTTCTCCCCAACTGCATGATGTGCTGTCAATTCAAGCACTAACCTGTTTTCTATTATAGTAGGTGCTCCGGATTAGCCCTGCTTGACGACCCTGACTAAGATGGCATTGCAGTGACGGAAAATTCTCCACGTCCTGCAACAAACTTGTGCATCGGTTCTGTTGCTCTTTCTGTGTCTCTGTTGTGTATTCTCCAAGCCACAGACGGTCGCGGCAGATAACCGCTTGTGCTGAGCCTGGTTCTGCCGGAGGTTTCTTCCTGTTAAAAGGGAGTTTTTCCTTCCCACTGTCGCTGCATGCTTGCTCAGTATGAGGGATTGCTGAGAATTCCACGACGCAATCTTCTGTGGTTCTGTAATTTCTACACTAAACATTGTATTGTAATAACTCTTTTTGTAAAGTGCCTTGAGATGACATCTGTTGTGAAATGGCGCTATATAAATAAACTGAATTGAATTGAATTGAATTATTTCGAGGCCTTTCTGAAACTTTCTTGGACTACTTCTCGTCTCTTAGACAAGGCCTTTGATCAGTCTTTTAACTCTTCTGTCAGAAATCTAATAAGGGGCATGCTGCCATTGATAGTAAGGGAAAAATATATTCTTTTTATTTCTGGATTATGTCTCTACAGGTGCTCATTTGAACACTCTGAAGCTTGTCGATGTAATAAAAACAACTGCCATAATTATATTGTGCAGTAGGATTTTTTTTTTGCAATGTTCTGGTAATTAGAAATCATTTTGTAGTCCATCAGTATTATTATTATTATTATTATTATTATTATTATTATTATTATTATTATTATTATTATTAATAATAATAAACCAGGTATTTTGAGTTGTATATGACAACAACATTTTTTAAATATCAACACATTTTATTTGGTTTCTTGCCTTTCCAGGACCTTTTGTATGTCCTTTCAAGCAGCTTTGGGTGGCACACTTGCGCAATTTTATTGTGTAATCCATAACTTTAATAGATGACTTATTAGCTCATATTTTGCATACTTTTAGTGATTCAAACCTCTGGAGAAAATGTTGTCTTAGTGACCCAATGAGAAATGTCTAAAATAACGAAAAAGATGTGGATAATACTTACTTTACCCATTGTACATTCCTAATAAATGACATTGAAGTTTGTGGTTTTAACATCACTCTATGTGAAAAGTTCAAATGGTTTGAATACCTTTGCAAAATACCGTATACCTGTGCTTTAAAAAAAACTGTGCAATCCAGCAGTGACGTCTTAGCTGGAATGTAAATGGAGTTCTCCTACAAAGTGTGATCTGGCAAAAGTCCATTAAAGACAAGTACACTGATTTTTTTCTGAATGGAAACAGTTGGACACTGAGAGAGCTCTAATGTTTAATATAGCAAAGGCCAAAAAAAATAAATAAATAATGACTATAGGGCCAGAACCTTATTGACTAACAACACAAGAGCTAAGCTATTTCAGGCTCTCTAATTGAATATTTACAGAACTCTAGAAGAAATATGAATCTGGCCTTTGTCTCCTGATGGCAACCGTACAGAAGGTATGTTGAAATGGGAAGTTTGCAGCATGTGCTCTGATGATAAGGACAGCTCTGGTCTGTTTCAAGCTCTTGTTTTGATGGGGCCATATGTGTCAAAACATTCACGGTTGTCTGCATGTTGTTACATGGCAGCTTACCACTGATTTTACCGACGTGAAATGTTCAGGAGCGTATGTACCAATGAGTGAGCAATCCAAGTAGCAACGATTGTGCAGACACTTAAAAAGTGCTTTGGAATCCAAAGATTCTGTAGCGGCTGACATCATGACGCCTGCTGCTGGACGTCGACGTGCCTCTCGCTGTGAACGTGTGTTTCTGGAGTGTGCCACCCAAAGCTGCATGACTCGCCCTAACTCTGACGTGGGGTATATAATAGGGCCTGATTGTTTCCTGCTTCGGGTCCTGTTCTTTATCATTTAATCTCTCAGCAACTCCACCTCCCAACAGCTCATCTCTTACTCTGTTCTAGAAACTTGTTTTTTTTCCAAAGAGAAACACAGTTTTCTCAATCCCTGCTTCATAGTCGCATGCAAAAATCACTTCCAAATGTTTCAGCACCATAACAGTCTGGATTCTTTGTTGCACAATTCATTTATTCTTGTATAAAGCACTGGTAATGGAATACATATGTTCTGTTTGGTCCAGGCCCAGTTATAGAACTCTAAGGGATCTTTTACTTTCATTCTGCCCTGCTGGTTATACTTAAATTCAGTCCTCAGAGAGACTGAGAATAGAGTAATTATTTACCAAGAATTGGGGGAAAAAGTTATTTTAGGGGTTGCTAAAGTTTTCTAATGATCTTTATCTCTTTAAAAAAGCTGCAGTTATATTCAGAACTTTTTGTTTAATTGAATACTCCAGTATGTTTTAGGTAAGTCTCTGTTAAAGTATTATAAGCAGTTAATATTTTAGTGTAAATCCAGATCAACTGGAATCAAACGTCTGAGATGGGCCTAGACCAAATTGGACTTTTATCGCCTGAAAACAATTGCAGTCTCATAAGCTTTCCTGTTTCATTTTAGTAACATTTGAACTGTTTTTCATTATATAAATAAACTAATGAGAATTTCAACTCATCAGGAAATAAGTTGTGTGCCAACAACAATCCTTCTGTGTGAGTCGCTGACTGAGAACAAATCATATAGAATCTCTTGTCATAGGAACTACGTAAAAGAAAATTAAGAAGGTGCAAAAACCAACAAAATTGTGTTCAGCAGGACCAATGGGCCCCACATGTTGTTGCTAATATACACTATGAAAGAATCCAAGACCAAAGCAGACTGCTAGGATTGTAAAACAGATCCTGTCTCATATTAAAATCTGGTACTGGTTACGGTACTGTAAACCAGCTTCACTTTTACGTTGGCTGGTTATTTTACATAGACGGAAATCAGTGTCGGCTCTAGGCTCTAGGGAGCTCTGAGCAGCATATGTAGTACAACTTATGTTATCCTGTGACTTGAGAAATTCATGGCCTCTGCCGTCTCTGGTGAAAAACTGAATATCACCGCACACACAAACCTTTTTTCAAAATCTAGTCTTTGAGAAACATGTAGTCATATAGCAGCTGTAATGTTTAAAGAGACAGTATGTAGTTTTTACCATTAATCTCTGGAAATATCCACCAAAAATATTATTGAAAATGAATAAAATGATGCCCAATCATTGAAAAGTAGTGGCCACCATATTGCAATTTGAGCAATTGCGATTTTTGGCCTGTGTGGTCATCCGCTGTCACTCAAACACAAAAATACCACTTGCTTGCATTGATTTATATTATCTGTCTAATACATAGATTCTGGAGAGGGCGCAGTCCTATGAGCAAGGAGAGATGCATAAGCAATGCAATACTTACCCACTTACCTCCTTCTTTCCTCCTGGATTTCCAGGCAGGGAGTAGAGGGAGATGGAGTGTTCAGCCCGATCCGGCGAGGGGAGGATGCAGCCCGGTGCGGCAGCCCTCCTAAACCTAATCTCCCTCACACCTTACATTGCTATTAGACTTAAGAATTAGGGGGGGAAAAAAATCATTTTTCAGACTCAACTGACCCTAACACACCTTCTATTTTTCTTTTCTACTACTCTCCAGATATATTTTTCCTAATGTTAATGCAATTTTTAACCCAGTTTTCTCTCAGTGTTTTTCTCCCCATAGAAGCTCTACCCGATCTGGTACCCTGCTCAACTATAATGCCCCCTGCTGGATGGGGAGCGTTGGTCCAGATGATGCTCAAAGTCACCAAGCATCCTCCATGCTGTCTCTTCTCTGTTTTCTCAGACCCCCAGACGCTTGTACTGAGCCACGTTCTGATGGAGGTTTCTTCCTGTTAAAGGGGAGTTTTTCCTCTCCACTGTTGCTACATGCTTGCTCAGTATGAGGGTTTGCTGAGGAATTGCTGTGGTTGGAGTCTGCATGATCCGGGCACAACCTCAGGCCGATGACTCAACGCAATCTGCTGGGATTCCTTACATAGAAAACTTAACTGATTGGAATGTTTGTATAATTGTATTGAAATGACTTTTTTTGTAAAGTGCCTTGAGATGACATTTGTTGTGAACTGGCGCTATATAAATAAAAGTGAATTGAATTGAAAATTTAGGTATGTACTGTCCCCTATCGCCAGGAGACCACACACTGAAACTTTAAGTAGATGCAGCTGTCAGGATAGGATTTACTTTAGGGTGTTGATCGTGGTTTCGGTCACATGAATCACAAAAAGAAAACAGTATAACACAGAGATGTTTTTAAATATGCAAACCAGAAGGTTTTTTGCATAAATGTAACAAAATGATACTCGCAAACATTGTCAGTTGCTGCAGGAAACCAGGCTTTTACCTGAGCGTCAGGGTTTAATCTCTTGATAGCCCCTAATTTATTTTGTTTTTCACATTCTCTTTCAGAGGCAATAAAAATGTTTTTTGTTTTTTTTCAGGCCCCCACCTGGCCACATTTGACCACAAAGCTGAAATACTTAATCTGCTAAATCCTCCTCTAAACATCCAAAACAATAGAATTATAGGTAAAATACGTTGTTTCTTTCCACCCATTTCTGTGACACCATGCAAGGAAACATAAATATTGACTTCACAGAAGATCCTCCCATAACATAGTTTATGCATTACCTTGATCATAACACTTGTTCATAACTCATCTAAAGCACATTAAGTAAGTAATTAGAAAGCACTTTTAAAGTTAGATTGCACATATCACAAACACATAACATATCTATTTAATTAATATTTATTTGTTATTGTTCATTATATTACGTAAGCCAAATAATGGGCTTTGGACGCCATTAAAAATATGACTACACTCCATAAGGTGCATTTTTATTTTTGAAAAAAATAACAATTCTGGCATAATTTAAAAAGAAAAAAAAAAATAGAATATTGAAACAATGCTATTCACTGTACTATGCAAAGACACTGATTACATCATCATGAGCATGCCAACAGAATAACCTTACCAGCAGGAGAGGCTGATATATCAGCTGCAGATTAACCTGGAACATGTGAAGGACCTTCTCTAGGGTCTGTGCAACAAAGCACAGAAAAATGAAGTAAATTAAAATACATAACCCATATACAAAAAAGGAACTGTAGTGATGTGATCACTGTAGTGGCCAAAACATGAATTTTATTTCACATTGAAAAATATATATTTTTAAACTTCTTTGCTTTATATTCTGACTAGGCCTCATTCCCTTACTACTGCAATAATCACTGAGAGAAAGGCCCTCTTGTTCCTTCATTACACTTAATAGGAGGTGCCAAAATCTTTATGCTTCAATGTCATAACTTGTCTTTGAATTTCTAAAATACATGCAAAACATTGAGATGACATACAATATGTTAAAACAGATTTTATGTCACATCAAATGGCAACTTTATAATAATAAAAAAATAATAATCCAAATAATCTCATAATTGTTTCAATGGAAAGACAAAGTTCAGTCGCTTAGTGATACCACAACGAGGAACACTAGTCTCGACCTGAACTGAAAGAATGTCAAACACACTGACAAATTCATATCCATCACCATCAACAACAAAGTAAAGTCTCAAATTTTATAGTATTGGTGCATTAGACAACACCTTGTGCTTGCACAGATGCCTTTTTTGCCTTCTTTTTTGTCTTTATTTGACGAATACATCCTCTTTGACATCTTCTCTTCAGTTAGCTCTCTCGGCTACATGTGTCAGGTCACTGAGGTTTTCAATAAGCACAAGGTATTATGGCATAACCCCCGGCAATCTAAAGTGTGCAGGTGGGAGCTGGCCAGTAGAGGGCGTGAGGCTAACAGAGAAATGTATGGGAGGATGAGGGAGCCTAAGGGTCTAAGGGCAATGTCAAGGCGCCTCAGCCAGGGTCTGAATCTATGGGGAAAATGACTCATATTCAACATCAACATTCCCCTAGTGGTGCAGGGCCTTAAGTGATTAGCTGATTAGTCCGCTTAATGGCTGAGTCAGCTATGAAAGCAATGAACATCCTTCAATTTTCTGAACCGCTTAATCCTTAAGGGGTCGCAGGGGGGCTGGTGCTTTTCTCCAGGTGTCAACGGGTGAGAGGTGGGGTACACTCTGGACAGGTCACTTGTTGCAGGGCCACATGGAGACAGACAGGACAAACAACCATGTACGCACACACTCACACCCAAGGACAATTTAGATTAAGCAATTAACCTGACAGTCATGTTTTTGGACTGTGGGAGGAAGCTGGAGTACCCGTAGGGAACCCACACATGCATGGGGAGAACATGCAAACTCCATGCAGAAAGGTAACAGTGCTAACCACTGCGCCACTGTGATGGCAATGAATATTTGCATTGGAAATGTAGGTAGAAGATGGTGTAGTACCAATGATATTCCTATAGGAAAGACATGCTGATAACTAAAATTGGGAAGCACTTCCAGTCAGAGTAATAGTAGGCCAAAAAAGTGTAAAAATCAAACAGCATTCGGTGCAGTTTTTTAAGGTGACACACATTCTTTTTTTAATTCATCCATCCATCCATTTTCTGAACCGCTTATTCCTCAAGGGGTCGCGGGGGGGGCTGGTGCCTATCTCCAGCTGTCAACGAGCGAGAGGCGGGGTACACCCTGGACTGGTCGCCAGTCCATCACAGGGCTCTTTTTTTTATTAAAGAGTATAATTGATCAGTTTTTTAGTAGTTGGTTATAACTAACTGCAAAAGAAGGGCAACAACCAAAATTGAACTTCTGTCACCCTAAAGGGATATCCCACCCCTAAGTGAAATTTTATATGTTCCCATATTCTCCAAAATTATAGAAGTCAGAAAGAGCACTTTGTAATCAGCCCAGTCATTCTTCTAATCTGGCGACAGTCTGTTTGCATTAGCTTTGCATGAGCAATAGTAACAGCCAGCATCTATGTGCAAATATCATGAAAATGACTTAGTAATGATCATAATTATTCCTGGTGACTTCAACAATCATATTGATTGCAAATGACAATAAATAAGTAACAAGAAGGAGTTACAGGAGCCGATTTAGACTTTGACATTACAATAAAGCACTGCTGTAAGTGACTGCAAAGAACATGATGCAAGGCCCACATAAGACGCCTACTTCACAAAAATAAATGCTTGAGTTGCTCTGAGTTTTTACTTTTGCAGTTTGAGTATAAGTATAATGCAAAAGAATTGTTTTTCCTTGTATACCAAAGGATTCCAAAAACAAGTAGAAGACATAAAGTAACACGATGTTTCAAATAATTCTATCGGATGTTGAAAGAAGAAGAGCAAATGGACTGCTGCCAGATTAGGAGAATGACTAGGATTTTTACAAAGTGCTTTTTCTCACTCATTTAAAACCTAGTTTATATAATATCCCTTTAAGACCAATCTAAAAGTACAATTTCTTTGAAATGTTTATTTGATTTTAACAAAAGCTGCATAGAAATGGAGGTAAGGAGGTGGAGTACGGCAAATGACCTTGCTGTCCGTAAACTGCTTCAAGTAGGAGGAATAACAGAAAAGCATGTGTAAAGAATAGTTAAATAGTGGCCACCAGAACTTCCAAGTATCAAGTACACCCCTTCTCCATTCTTTTCTTGTTCTTCTGGTCTGTTACAGCTCTCACTTTCTTTTTTCACTTTGGCTCCCTTTGTACTGCATCTTAAGTCCTGGTCTCTGTTTGCACTAACCCAAGCTGTGCCTGTAGCCAGATGTTTTCAATCTGAATGTTGGAATCCTTTTAGAAGATTTTTCATCTCCTTTTGTCTCATTTTCTCACCCTTTTTGAGTTTATTTTTACTTTGCGAAAGGAACCTGTGCTTTTTATGATGTATGTTTGTGCTGAAGGGCACTCTCCAACAGTTTGGTGGTCATGCTGCTCTTAAACTGTTTACATCACTCAGCATTTGTTGTTTTTCTAGCTCAGTAATGAGGCCCAGAAGGCTCGCACAGCTCTGAGCTCTGTCATGTCGTTTTCTAATGTGAAGTGTATAAATGCCAAAATCGTAACCACTCATGAACCCCAAGTGATTACTGAAGAAAAGAAAAATATTATTTGTTTCACATATTACAAAGCCAGAAACAGCAGTGTGCAAGCAGTGTGAAAACGTAGTTACATTTCCACGGAACTGGTTTGATATGAAAATGAAACAGCATAGCAGCCTGTGACATCTTAATTACTGGTTGTGCTGTGATTTTTGATAGTAAATGGATAATAAAGGGGCCAGGAGAAAGCATTGAAGGAATAGTTTAGATCAGGAGTCTCAAACTCCGGTCCAATCAATTTGAATACACCTGAATCCAATAATGATGTCATGAGCAGGACCGCGTAGAACATAACGGCACCAGGACACCAGGTTTTCAAGGACTGGAGTTTGAGACCCCTGGTTTAGATTGTTTTAATTGATATTATGTGAATTTATTATTAATTTCCCTACTTGTAGTAGACGGGAGTTTGTAGAAAAGTGAAGAAACGCCCAAAACGGTGGAAGAATATCACTGAGTCAGGCCCTCTACAATTTTAGCTGATTTTAGGTATTCAAAGCAGTTAAAACTGAAAATGTTTACCATCGGCTGGTTACTGAGATAGTTTTCAAACAACTGCAACACCTGGAAAAGCGCAAACATTTACCGACTGCTTTGTTGCTGCATAACTGGCAGCCAGTCGCAAAACCCAAAGGTTTACCCAAACCTAGCTAGCTGTTCCTCCCACTCTGAGTATTTCTTAATTTTTCTATTAACTCACCCTGATATGATGTGTGACTTTTACAAACAATGGGAACCATTGCTGTTAATACTCCAATGTCACAATAGCGCTTCAAAAAAAAAAAAAATGTTACTATTCTTTTAACCTCAAATTTTGTCCGTTTTAGGAGCTTGGTTTTAGCAAATTAATACTCTAATTCACTGTTTTGTATTTATTCTTTGGTGGTAGATTTTGAGATGAGCGATATGGCTCATATTGTCAGGGAGTGGAATGAGCACTCAGAAAAGGGAAAAAAAATAGCTAGGCATCTGTCAGTTACACGATTAACACGCTTATGTTACCCATTTAAATGTCCCATCCATGGGGACTAGGCGCCCCCCTGTGTTCTTTAACTGTGTAAACACTGTATGTAGGATAGCTGAAGGACGCTGTCTGGTTAATGAGCCTGAAGTTACAGCTTCCTATCCTGCACTTGATTAAATGTTTATCTTATTTATAACTGACGGGGGAATTCTGTGTCTTTAGTTATAGATCACGTAAAGAACTTCAACTGGTCAAACCTGAATTGGATAATTCTACATATAACAAAGGTTATTCAAATAATATAAATCTTTATTTAGTTTTTGGTAATACAAGTAAAAAAATGTCAATGCTCAGGACAATTTAGACATAAAATAGATAAACGCAGAACAAAAAATTACATGTACCAGCAAGTGTAAAATAACTTGTGAAAAGGGATTATGTCTCGACTTGTGGAATCATTCCACTGGAATGATGTCCTATTTCATAAAGCAATATTTCAACCATTGCCCTTTGTGATTTAATTTAAGGACACAAGCTACTGAAAGAGTTAATAGTAAAGGTTAGAAAAATACACTAAGCAAATGTTTATTTTAGCTGCAGATAACATCAGTTTTCCCTCTGTAATGAACACACCAACAAGCCAAAAGAAACATGCCTTCATATGAGTCCATGACAATACACACCCTCCTTTGTACAAAGAAACAGACAGACAGACAGACAGAGAGACAGACAGACAGACAGACAGACAGACAGACAGACAGACAGACAGGTCTATGGAATCTCAACAGGACATATCAGTTCAGCTGTTTACTAGTTTTCTCCTATTTTGTCTGTAACTTGAGAGTTCACTTCCTAACTGACCCTTGGTGTCTCTTTTTGAATTCAAATGCAGCACTGATTTACGATATGTACCAAAAAGGTGATCCCAGTGGGTAAAATAGGGAGCAAAGTTGGTATTCTGGTTCTTGTGATGGCTTTGATGGTAGGGGGCTCCTCCCATACAGGGAAATAGTCTGTGTGAAGCCCAGGGCAGGTTGTAGCCACAGTGGTCCTCCACTGCCAGCCAGGTGTTGAGAAGGTGGAAGACGGCTTCACTGAGCGGGTGGCAGCCCAGTACCCAGGCGCTGCTCAGAGCAAGCAGAAGCAGTGATAACAGTTCAGCTGAGCTGCTGTCCTGGGCTGCCATCGCAAAAGGAACATGGTTCTGGTGGTGCATCTGGTGGACGGTGCGATATAACCAGGGAACCCTGATGAGGAACGCAAACATATTGTTTTAGTACCTTGTCCATGAGCAATAAGTATTCAGCAATTCACTGGTCATGGTATGTGAGAACTGTGATATTTTTGACACCACTGATCGCATCACATTCTTAATTGACATACTGGTAAGTTGTGGATACAGCTTTTAAATTCACTTAAACTAAAATCAATTTATTTAAATAGAGCAATACACAACACTTAACCTCAAGGCACTTTAGAATTAATTTCAATTCAATCAAACATACGTTCCAATCAGTTTAAAAGTTTTCTATCTAAAGAAGCCCGACAGATTGCATCTGGACATTGACTGCAGCATTCACGCCTCCTGGGCAAACGGATAACAGAAGACAGTCGCAATATTAAATGACGTTAACAATTTGGTACATTTTTCTTTAAAAAGTCTTCAAGATTTGATGTTCAGACATTATTAATTTAAATACCAATTCAGTTTCTAGTGCAACTGTAAGAACACATGGACTCATTTTACAGCAAGACTTGCCTTTTACCTCTCGTAAACAGCTAACTGCATTATTTCATCTGTGAAGTATTGCATCCTGTTCCAAAGAGATGCTATAAAACGTGTGGTACAACACCCAGATTTTTACAATTGTTCTTCTTAAGCACCCACATTGACTACATACCGATTTAAAATGCTGCATTAAAAATGAAAATAGGTTGTTAGCATCTGCATACTTTCATTTCCCTGGATGTCCTGTCTTGACAAATAAGCCATACCTTATGGACTGGCTGGTTGCCTGTAAGTATTTGCTTATTTGCTTTTTATTATGAGGCAACTATCCCTAAATGGTGTTGCCATATATTTTAATGTAAAATATCTTTCTTTGAGTTAGGTGAATTATTTTGAGAGTATGTACATTAATCATTTAATATGCTTTTTATTAGAGCCCAGCTGTGGTTGACACATGCTTGCAAAATTGTGCAAACTGACTTAAATATGTTTAGATATATTGGTCAATGTGCTCCCTTCTGTTTTTATGCTTGAAGAGATATTGGATTTGAAAACAATAAACAGGATTTTACAGAAAATAAATCTTTTCATGAAGTTTTTGCCTTATGGATCCCCTTTAATCTAACTTTACATATCACATACCCTATGCTGAAATAATTCATCAAAAAGCTGGTCAGTTTTCTCTGGATGCTCGTGTTACAGTTGGCTTGTCTTCCCAAACTCTCTACTGTGGCAGTTTTTAACAGGATTACTGAACAAGACCTGATGAGTTTCGACAGAGAACCAGCATCGATCGAAAGGCGCTGCCTTTAATCTAGTGTTGATGCACATGAGCCTGACTTGTTAAACCTCGCTTGAATTAGTGGACATTGTATCTACATGAACCTGAACTAAAACCTGAGGTTTGTTGCTGCAGATGGATGCTGGAGGTTTCTTCCCTTAAGAGGCCGTTTTCTTCACTTCCAACACATGCTTGTTCTGTACGAGGTAAGTTGGTGCTGCTAAATTGGTGACTTGAACATGCTGGATTTCCTTTGATAGAAAACTGGAATAAATAAATAATATTAAATAATAAATAAACTGAACTCAACTTTTTATCATTATTATTTAACTTTATTATACAGACAATGTATTTGTCGAACTGTGAAGAAATAAATATACAAATTTTTCTAAAAAAAATTTAAAAACTAAAAAAACACGTTTTAGAGATTTGAACACCCATTTGAACGCTGTATGTAGTAGGCTATTATGATTATATAACTTTCAGAGTAATTTGTTGATTTATTATTTCCTTCATGCAGACACCATAGTTTAGTCATATCTAGGATGGCTGATTAATCTGCTGATTATTCCCCCTGTTTTGTCATGCCACAAGGAGAAGCTTGGCATACACTGCTATCCTGAACCTTCTAAAAACAAGTTCCATGTAAACAACTTTAAAATCAACAACTGAAAAGATTAAGTCTCAAGATTATTTCATATTATCCTAGAGAGACTGTAAGGATGTATGTTGGTTTTCGGGCAAAAGGCTTAACCAGAAGTGGATTCTCTAATGAAATTCTGCTTTGGTCCAAACCAAAGATTTACACAGCTGTTAGCTGTTAACAAGGATTATTCAATTTGAAACTTGCCCACTGTATCCTAAAGATCCTAGATTGTGTAACGGCCCCCAACAATCTGAAAAAGTGTTTACATCCCTGCAGATATATGCAAATTTCTGTTGATTGCATACTTTATTTTATTTGTCACTTCCAGTAAGTAGTCTGTTGTTAAATGTAGAAATACAAATGAACATTTTGTAAATATTTTATATTATCCTGCTTAGCTCCACATTTATTAACCTGGAGTATGCTATTTTTAATAACCGCAGTTGTGTTCTGAATGCTGTTTTTAACATTTTACCTTTTTATATTGGTGTGAACCTGCCCCTGTGCTGCTGTCATGCCTGAATTATTCCAGAGTGGAACAATAAAGGGAATTTCTATTCTATTCTATTCTATTCTATTCTATTCTATTCTAATAATCTATGATTTTCCTGTTTAAATGCCTGATCCGATCTGTTCCCATTACCATCCGTTATTGCAAAAAAGATGACACATTTAGGTGTTGACTGTTCATTCACGCTTTAACGAATGATTGTTTAAAAAAAAACACCAGATAACAGGAAACACATGCTTTAACACATTTTACAACAATGATACTTCGTTGGGACTCAGGACTCAGTCTACTTAGTCATCAGGAAATGCAGCAAGAAACTCCAGCTATTGGGTGTTAGTCATTCTAAATGCTTTTTTCGTAATCTTTATTTATTTTCTTTTTTTGAAATATAAAAAATTCCTCTTGTAACGCAAGCTGCTCTATTTCAAACTCAAAGCATGGCATCATAAATATGATTGATTACTACAGAAAGGTTTCTTAAGGATTGTCTTGTAAAGTGTCTTGAGATTACATCTTTTCTGAATCTTCGATATATAAATAAACTATAGTAACACCAAATAATTTTAGTTTTTTCTTTCTTTCTTTAAAATATTAACCTTGACCACTGTTAATTATATCCAATAATATTGGTGTAGGCTACATTACATTTATGCGAAAAAACGTTTTAGGAGCTATAGGCCTACTATTTTTTGTAAATGAGTAAGGGGGAGATTAACTGTGATGCAACAGACACCTCTCTGTCATAACCAAGAGAGTTTCATAGTATTTGCTGATTTTCAGTCTGCATTTCCTCCTGCTACCCGTTTCGGATGTGATCAGCGCATTAAATGGCTGTTATTAGCGGTTATCACTCGGATTAAATGAGGTCAGACTGTGCCCTCTCTACCTACTGAAACGTAATTTTCTATTTGGTGTTTAAAACCTCTTCCAATTAGGTTTAGGAATTTAAACGCAAGTATATTTGTCCTTCGGTGACCTTAAGGTTAGGACATAAAACTTGTGGGCTGGTTAAAATTGGTTAGATAACTCCAGTTACGATATGCTACTCTGACGAAGTATTTTTGACACGTGCAGACAGTTGGCTGTTATCAGTAATAAGAATGATAGATAACCTACTAGCAGGTAGAAGGGCACAGTCTGACGGCATTTAATAGGAGTGATAACCGCTAATAACGATGGATTGACAACATCCGAATCAGCTGCCATGTCAGAATCATTACTGGGTTAACTGGTGTGGCATATTTCTCACCTGTGCATACAGTAGTGCCATATAAAGTAGAGTGTGTCAAAGAGCAGAAAGCACGCCACAACCTCCACAACAAGCCGCCAGCAGGACGGGGCCAGCTCCGGGAAGTTGGGGCTCCGCAGCAGCAGGAGGAGCGTCGACACGGGCAGCAACGCTGTGGTGTATTTGAAGAGGACCCTGGTGAAGCACTCGAACCACCGGCGGAGGGACGGTGGGGGGCCCGAGCCCGCCGCAATCCTCCACGAGCGGACGCGCTCAGACACGCCTCCCAGCGCGTCCAGCGCAAGGAACGGCACGCAGAGCGCCAGGTGCGTCAGCAAGGCGCAGGACGCGGCCAGGTAGGGAGAAAGCAGGATCTGCTGCTGTCCCTCTCTCACGTACTCCCACAGTCCCTGTAGGATGGGCGCATGTGTGTCCACCACCTGTGCCGTGGATTCGTTCATCATAGTGTCCATGTGTGGGCCAACTTACATCCTCTCTTACGCGCTGCTGCCTTCAGACCCAGTCTGGTTACTGTCTGCTCATTGCAACACATAAATTCTGCTGTAGAACATAAAGTTCCCCACGCTGGAGTAGGAGGAGCCTCGGTGTGAGGTTAAATTAACTTATTACTGCTGTGCGTAAAGACACTTAGGGCAGTGTTGATGCCTGGAAATGTAGGGGAATTCAGAACATGACATCAGGTCCAATGTTATCAAATCCGATAGCTGTGGTTATCACATGACATTTCTAAATAAAGAAAGTTTCAGCAAATAAATCATTTCAGAAGTAAAGGAAAGTCAACCAGACCATTTTCCGTTGCTGGGGTTGATCTTATCAGCCATACCTGCAGACACCTTATACACTACTGATTCTGTTAAAATCAGCTCATAAAAAAGCGGTTATCCGTAGGTTGTGGGAAATACATTAAAAACAGAAGTTTAATGTGATTCGGAATTACAAAATAAAATCTTCTGAATTGTTCCACTGCTCTTCTATGGAGATAGAAAAGTCTAATAATTAATAAACTCAATCAGGGTTTTTCACGAATGTATATGCCCATTCGGAAATGCACATGGTCTGTTTCACAAATGCACATGCGGAGGTTTACAAATATTATTTTCAGAAACACTTGTAATATAAATTCAGAAATGCACACGATCTGTTTAACAAACGCACACCATCTGTTTCACAAACGCACACCATCTGTTTCACAAACGCACTGATGAGGTTCACAAACGCACACGATCTGTTTAAAAAATGCACAAAATCTGTTTCAAAAATGCAAACAATCTGTTTCATAAACGCACACAAGCTGTTTCACAAATATCATTATGAAAAATGCTCCAAATATATACTCACAGAACATACAAATTTCTGAATGTGCATGAACCTACCACTTCTCATTTGTGAATCTCTCTGCATTTGAGAGAATTCTGTGGTTAGTTTTCAGACTCACCTAACGTGGACGGACAACTAATGTCAGCATTGGCTAAGAAACCTGTCAATCAAATTAATCACTTAGCCAGCTGTTCGCTTTCAGCCAATGGTATATGTTACCCCCGTGAAGACAGACACAAGCTGGGATGTAACATTGGGCTTTATTCTGTAAACAGAAACAGATATAGTTTTCAGACGCGGCTTTGCCTCCGTGGAGTTCAGTTGAAAACCTTACGCAGAACTGAGCTAACTCTGCCTTTACACAATGCAGACTCATATTTTAGTTATAACACAGTTGCTTGTCTTACAGTCTCTTTAACATGTTTTTTACAAAAAGAAAAACAACCTTAAACTTGACATCAACGTAACAAATTACAGATCTCCAGTACAATAAAAGTACTTATTTACCAAATAGACCAGTCACAATATATCTACTCAACTGCTACGATGAACCAAAGTAGGCAATACAGTAGAAAATAACAGCAACAAATCGGACTAACGGTATATTTAACTGGACGCTAACGGTAGTTAGCAGTAACGTTTTGTATATTTAACTGGACGTTAACGGTAGTTAGCAATTAACTATATTTAACTGGACGCTAACGGTAGTTAGCAGTTGACGTTTTGTATTGTATCTGTGCTCCAGAGCTTCCACTGGTACATTATCAAATTGGCACTGCACAAAGCATCTTCTTCCGATGAGACTGATGAGCTTGGTTTGGCGCTGTAAGGGCATGTAACAGTTAGACTGTGGAGAAATCATTGAGTCTTGGTGCTCACCTGACGGTTTTAGTAAGCATTCAGGGTTGGCCTGTAGGGATGCAAAGTCAATGTGGGACTTGGAAAGTGACTGGGCTACTGTTGGTCCCCCTCCAGCAACCCCTTCCCGTTTCCCTGCAAATTTCTCTGTCTGCAGCCACGAGAAAGGTGTCCTTGTTTACATCTGAAGCAGTGTCGACAGGTGTCACCACTCCCAGCTTCTCTGCATGCCTCGCATCCTTTAGCTCTAGCGAATGTGCGCTTTGGTGCCGCTGCCCCAGACTCAGTATACAGTTTCTTAATTTCCTGGACATCTGCTTTGAGACCTTCAATCAGCTTCACAGTCTCTGGATCTGCACTTTCTTCTTGCTACTTTTGTTAATTCTTTTACTCTGTCTTTCCTTTTGTATGTCGTTGTCACTGTCTTGTGATGGATAGTTATGAATGGGCAGGCCGGTCAGGCAGACCGGGGCTCCTGGCTCACCAAGGCAAACATCACCAGCACCTTCAAAGTCCTGCCCCTTCACCAAGATTTTCTGGTGCTTCTTCGGCGTCTGTTGGAAGGGGGTTTTGTACTTTGCTGTTAGGCTCACCTTTGGTTGTCGGAGTATCCCTAAGATCTTCAATTCTCTCTCCGAAACTCTCTGCTGGGTACTGCTTAACGCCTACCGTCTGCCGTTCATCCTTCATCTTCTGGATGATTTTCTGGTCATTACCCCCGCCTCTTTTCCACCCCGTTCAGGGCTATGCGCCCTCACCGAAGCCTTCTCAGTCCTGGGCGTCCCTCCCTCTGAAGAGAAAACAGTAGGGCCCCTCACCTCCTTGGAGTTCCTGGGCAATTTGGTCTCTTTTCAGGCCTCTCTGCTGCTAGAGAAAGTCCACCGGATCTCATTTATCCTCTCTAACTTTCTTCTAGCAGACTCCTGCTCCAAGCAGTAGCTGCTGTTACTTCTCGGTCATCTTAATTATGCAGTCCGAATTATCCCCCAGGGTCGGTCCTTTGTATCCGACCTCCTGACTACAGCCGCCAGGGTGCCGCGCCTCCATGATCGCCTTACTCTCAGCGAGCCCTGCCGCTCAGAGCTGCGGCTATGGCATGAATTCCTCTCTGCCTGGAACGGCATTTCATTCTTCTATAACGATTTCGTCTCCCTTCCCGACGACATCCAACTTTACACTGATGCTGCCCCTTCCACTGGTTTCGGGGGCTATTACCAAGGGAGGTGGTTCGCTTCTTGCTGGCCCCCGGAATTCGATTCCTCCCAGCCCCAGTTCCACCTCCCTTCCTCCGCTCTCCACGAGCTTTATCCCGTCGTAATTGCGGCCCTTCTTTGGGGACACGAATGGGCTCAGAAGTCGATTCTCATCCATTCTGATAACACAGCCGTCGTAGATATCATTAATAAAGGTCGATCTCGCTCTCTCCCCATCACGCAGTTCATTCGTAGGCTCAGCCTCTTATCAGCTCAACACCAGTTCATCCTTCATGCAGCTCACATCCCTGGCCACTTAAACCTCATAACTGATTCTCTTTCTCGTCTCTCTTGTCAGAAGTTCAGATCCTTGGCTCCCGCAGCAGAGCTCAACCCGACTCCGATCCCTCCGTTTTCTGCCACCATATTCAACTGACGCTGCAGCTCCACGAACTCTCCTCCATCGCTCAACATTCCACAATCGACAGCCTTTAACA
Source organism: Apricaphanius iberus (assembly GCA_028564705.1). NCBI lineage: Eukaryota > Metazoa > Chordata > Actinopteri > Cyprinodontiformes > Aphaniidae > Apricaphanius > Apricaphanius iberus. The sequence goes on from JAPXFQ010002128.1 coordinate 834,575, forward strand.
TGGTACCCTCTCTGTCTACCTCACCAGCTGGAACGCATTCAAGGCATTTCATGTAACATATGGTATTTCCTTTCCTTCTCTCACATCCTTGTCAATTTGCCAGTTCATTGCTCACTCCCATTCTGTTTTTTAAAAAAAATGTGTATCTACCATAAAATCCTACTTGACAGGAATCAGCTTCTTTATAAAGCTGGCTACATGTAGCTCCTGCCCAGCCCTCGATCATAGCCATATTCCCATGCTAGTGAAAGGTCTTAAAAAACTAGAACCACCCTCAGCTGCGCAACGCTTACCGCTCACCTCAGATCTTCTCGACCGCTATATTCACAAGCTTCGTTCCGGCTATTCTTAACCGTGACACCCTCATCTACACCCTACGCAGGAGTAAAACCGATCAACTTGGTACTTCGGTTAAAATCCACCTTTTCCGCCTCAATTCTCTCTTAAGTCCTTATGAACCCATCACCCGTTACGTTCAGTCTCGATTATCAGCCAATGCTTCGCCACACGACCCGCTCTTCATCACCGAGATCAACTTGGTACTTCGGTTAAAATCCACCTTTTCCGCCTCAATTCTCTCTTAAGTCCTTATGAACCCATCACCCGTTACGTTCAGTCTCGATTATCAGCCAATGCTTCGCCACACGCTCTTCATCACCGAATCCGGCAGCCCTGCAACCAGGTTCTGGTTCTCTCATCACTTCCGCTTGATCCTCAGTTCATCTGGCATCTCCCCCGATTTCTATTCTGTTCACTCAATCTGTATAGGCGCAGCCACCTCAGCAGCCCGTTCAGGGATCACAGATCACGTCATCCAAATCTTAGGTCACTGGTCCTCCTCCGCTTACCATGCCTACATACACAGCAATCCACATGATCTACGCTACACCCACTCGCTACTGTGCTAATCATTCATCAAAGACCTTTTTGGGGGTCCTGAGCAGGCCTTGGAAAGATGATTTTCCTGAAGACTACGCCCCCACACTGAGTCTTCCTCCGGGTCTCCGACGACGCCTCTCCCAGACCGTTCGTTCCTCCATGCCTTCAATAAACTGTTTAAATTCTGAACTCGTAGCTTCATTCTTGCCTGCGAATTGTTTATTCAATCTGTGGCGTGGTCCTGGCTAGTGAAATGGAGTTAACAAAGTTGACTCAAGTTCAGGAGCAAGGACACGCCTCATACCCGCTTCGCACGTCCTAATCAGCCCTAAACTCGCCTCACCTGGTACCTCTGGCCTCTCTCACGTTCCTAATCACGCTGCGATACACATATAAACCCTGTTTGCCTCTTACTTCTCGTCTGTCTTGTTCGTTTCTTTTACCTCTTCCTTCCCATCCCTCTAGGTTGCCTGGTCCTGCCGACCCACCTTCTCTCTTGGGTCCCGCCGACCCACCTTCTCTCTGGGTCCTGCCGACCCACCCCTCGTAATCCCTCCCCCTTTCCTTTGCAACATCCAACGTTCGCAGCATCCCTGGTCCGCACTCTCGTTCACTCCTGTACCGCCCCTACTAACATCTCTCTCTTCTAGGTCCTGTCTGGGGGGGTCCTGGAAGGCTCGGAAAGATGATTTTCCTGAAGACTGGGCACCCACACTAAATCTTTTTCTGGGTCTCTCCCAGACCGTTCGTTCCTCCATGCCTTCAATAAACTGTTTAAATTCTGACCTCTTCATTCTTGCCTGCGAATCGTTAATTCAATCTGTGGCGTGGTCCTGACTAGTGAAATGAGTTTTGATTCTATTATATATGTACATTATGTAAAGACACGCACAATTATTTGAGAAAACATATATGTATAAATCTAAGTGAGATCATATTAATGTAGTTATGCATACAAACCATACAAGGCAACCTAGTCTGATTTGTTTTGAAAACATGGATTTTGTGCATGTTCGGTATCCTCTGGTGCTTTGTTTTTTGTGTAGATTGACTCTGAATTTGCTCCGGCGTCGAGCAAAAATGGATTCAATCCTATTTTTCCCAGACGGCGAAACGGCGGCCGTGTTTCTGACAAAACAGTATACTTCGTCAGAACAGTATACCATAAGTTGAGTTGTCTAACCAATTTTTAATCAAATAGTTTTATGTTCTAACCCTAATCTCACAGAAGGACAAATATACTTTCTTTTAAATGCCTAAACCTAAACTATATTTTAAGGTAATTTGAACAGATTTTAAACACCAAAGGTACGTTAATCTGATGGGTATGCTGTTTTGTCAGAACGCCGCCCTACCGCCGCTAAAGGGAATTGAAATGCTTGTATTCACTACAATAGTATTGTTTTATCTGCGGGGGCATGGCGGAGCAGAGCGCATGTAGTGGAAATGAGGGGTTAGTGTCTCAATTGTTGCATACAAAGTCTGCGTATTATTAATATTTCTGTTGATTATTTAAAAAAAAGAAGGATTCCCTTGCATCTTCCAAAGTTAAATGGTATCTGTTCAGCCTGTTTTTGTAGATCTCATAGTGAATGTGGAGTTTAGTTTTCCGCCATTTTCTTTCAGTTTGTCGACAATCCCTTTTTACACTACGTATCAGTAGTTCCCTCGTGCATGGAGAATTATTTTTACCTGAAACTACTTTAACTTTAGTTCTAGCAATGGTATCGATATTGTCAGATGTTTTTGCTAGGAAGTTATCCTGTTTACAGGGGTGGAATTGGGGGATGAGGGAGGTGTGGTGGGAGAGCAGATTTGTTTAAAAGTTTCAACTGAACTGTTCCCTAGAAAATATTGTTTTACAGAGATCTCTTTATGACTCGAATGTTTGTTGGAGATGGAGCTTTCAAAGAAAACACACAGATGGTCGGATATAACTACAGAGATATTACAGATAATTAAAAATTTGCTAATAATTAAGTCTAGAGTGTGTCCTCTTGTTGGTTTTCGATATGCATAATGAAGTCACCCACAATGATTATTCAACACATAGGTAACAGTACAGTACACAATAATCGTCTCAATGCAGCTATGTTTTTCAACAAATAACTTTTGAAATAAAGCTAGTTTAGAATTACATTTTATGTTACAACACTAATTTGCTCATAACTTCCAAGAAATGGGAGAATGTAGTAAAAAATGTAAGGTAAGCAATGTAGAACTGATGAACACTACTGCGGCAACATGGCAGTATGACGAACTGGGTGCCAGGCTGTCTGTGGACCCTCCAGTGGTAGTGGTATTGTATAAGGATCCAGAAACAATCCTCTTTGTAAATCTAAATTACTATTTAATTATATTGTAGAGGAGTTAAATCATAAAACCTTATAAAACATCTGCCATTTAAAATGTCGCTGGTTACTTCCCCCCTGTAAGATTGTTTAGGTATTACGTGTCCTTATTCAGTGTAGTGAGTGTATACTTTGTCATGTGCACAGTTATCAAATTACAGTATATAAAGGTGTACAATCACAAGTTTTACTGAAAGCAAAGATGAATGAAGGCAAGCCTTTGGCTGATCCAAAAGGCTGGAGCAAGAGTTCTGATGAATATTAAAAAGAGAGATCACATTTCTCCTGTTCTGGCTTCTCTCCATTGGATTTATTTCTTTCACCTTCGGAATATTGCTAAAATTAGAAACATCCTGTCCAGGAGTGATGCAGAGAAACTAGTCCATGCAGTTGTGACTTCGAGGCTGGACTACTGTAAATCCTTATTATCAGGAAGTCCACAAAATGTAATCAAAAGCCTTCAGTTGATCCAAAATGCTGCAGCAAGAGTTCTGATGAATATTAAAAAGAGAAATCACATTTCTCCTGTTTTGGCTTCTCTTCATTGGCTCCCTGTTAAATCAAGAATAGAGTTTAAGATCCTCCTTCTTACTTATAAAGCCCTTAATAATCAAGCTCCATCGTACATCAGAGATCTGATTGTTCCATATGTTCCTAACAGAGCACTTCGTTCTCAGACTGCAGGGCTACTGGTAGTTCCTAGGATTTCTAAAAGTAGAATAGGAGGGAGATCTTTTAGTTATCAGGCACCCCTCCTGTGGAACCAGCTCCCGGTTTTAGTTCGTGAGGCAGATACTCTGTTTCTAAGACTAGGCTTAAAACCTTCCTTTTTGATAAAGCTTATAGTTACTTATATAGACACTAGACCTTAAAATCCCTCTCCGATTTCTAACACTAATGTATTAATTTACCAGAATAAAATGATTAGAGAATTGAACAAAGGTTGAATCATGAATCAGGACAGAAAAAGATTTACACCAGGTTTTAAGGCTAGAAAGTGATGGACAAAGATAATGCCAGAGTCTTCGGAAGAGCAGGCTTTTATCTACTCCAGTTATATCACTTACCAATAATATTATCTCTCTAATACATCGATTCTGGAGAGGCCGCAGTCCTTTGAGCAAGGAGAGATGCATAAGCACTACAATACTTACCTCCTTCTTTCCTCCTGGATTTCCCATTTGGGATTGGACCTTTATAGACTCTTGAATATCTGTTGTTATTTTGGTAGTATATTAGAAGTTACGTTATCTTAAAGTTGTTTTTTGCTTTATGTGCCCCTTTTTAACTTTGAGCACCTGCCCTTCTGTCTCTTCATGGCAATTTGAAAACCTCAAAAAGAAATTCAATTCCATCGAGTTTCAGTAGCATATAGGACAGAAATGTCCAACCAAAGCAACACAAAGGCTTCAGACACTGGGCTAACCTTCGTCAAATCTCAATCCTATAAAACCATTATCTGTGGGCTGAGTTGAATGTGAAAAAAGCATGACGTCTGAACTCTAACTCTGTTGTAGAAAACAGTCATGAAAACTCTTCATTTTTAATTTGTTTGGAAGTGGTTTTTGACTTGAAACTCTCCCATGGAATCAATTTTCAGATTCCACGGAAGTGCTGGTTCTGTCTAGGAATCCGAACACTGACCTTTACTGAGGCATGCAGTGGTTCAGATGTCAAGGGATTCTCTTTAATTTCCTGGTCGACTCAATGATTAATGTTGGCTGGCCAGACCAATCAGTTTTCCAATCCTTCTGGGGTTTTTTTTTTCAAATTGTGGATGATAGCTTCTTGTGGTTGGTTGGAATCTCACAGTGCTTAGAGACTGAATAACCTTTATCTCTTCGTTTTTGGCTAATGTTGATTTAATCATGTCAAAACACTCAAAAATTGTAAATGAAGGACTAACAGCAGTTATTTGCGTCTGTGGATTTTATTGTTTCAAACACATGCTTACACTCTTACCAGTGGGAGAAAAAAAAAATCCTACATATATATTACTGCACTTGTTAAGAGAAGCTTTTTGAAGCTTAATTTTCAATTAAAACAGCAGATTATTGTCAAAAGACAATATTTTCATTGTACATTCGTCACTGAAACCAGTGCAATAATGTTCAAATGAGTCAGTGCTTATCTCAGTTTATTTGAGACAATGGAATAAACATTAGAACAATGTAGCTTTAAAGGGTGGTGCCCGGTAACAAGTTTAGCTCTGGTTATACCATGGTTCTTTGGATAAGCAAGAAATTTGTCAAAACTCAATCCACCATGGAATTAAAAACTACCCATCAAAAAAAGCAACAAAAAAAAAAAAAAAATGAAAACAGGTTAACACAGAAATGTTATATTTTCTTTTTGCACGGTATTAATTTACGTATTAATTTTTTCCACAGTGAGCAATTTCAGTTCAGTCTCTTCCCAACTTTATGTTCTGTCGACCTTCTGACCTTTAATGCTGCCAAAGTTTCCTGTTCAACAATTTCCGTTCAAGTAATGGTTGCAGAACAGAAGCAGAAAATGTTCAAAACAAGCAGATGTCATACATGTGTAGTTTGGATGTTCAAACAAAAATAAAATAGGCTTTCTGTTTCAAAATCTAAGATTCTCTTGGCACAGTTTCCTATGACAAATGCCACCAACGCACAATATTCAACAAAGAACAGGAATACTTACAAAAAAATAAAAGTTGGAGTTTCACAAATCAAGGGAGTTACAGGTAGATTCACTGCACACAAAAAGCTAATCATACAAAAAGCAGTGATTTGAAATGAGGCAGTGAGGAGCTACCGCAGTACATTCATCAAGCTTGTGCTGTCCACTGCTGTGGTCAGGGCCTCTATCTATCAAGCAGGTCAGAAGTAAATCAAGTCTGACTCACCACCGGAAGAAGCCAAACATATTTTTCTAATTACAACAGCGTTAACTGTAGATTGCAGCACAAGGAAAAGAAAGTCTAAAAACTACTTTGAAGGGGATTTTTCCTGCCATTTGCTGAACAGACCAGGCTTACTAAGGCGATGGACATTTCACACAAGTTGGACGTTAAAATGACTGGAACAGCAATGTGTGGGTAAAAAATGGTGGTATGAACTGGTTGGTTAGTGGACGACTCAGATATGTTTAAAGAAAACCGAGTGACACTCAAAATTAGATCTGAGGTAAACCATAAAGAATAGAGCTGAGGAGTGTTTCTTCATGGCTACAGAAAAAAAATTAATAAAGGGGATTTTGAATCACAATCAGTTTGTCTCGCATGTAACCATGAAAAAATTAAAACAGCTCTAAATCCAGGTCTTAATGAAGGATCACAAGTAGGAAAGTCACACCTCAGAGCTAAAAACACATTTAATAAGCTACTGGATCCCAGTGTAGCTTTGACTTAGCCCTAAGGGTTTATCAAACTACAAAATCTACATACTGCTCAAAAATGCCCAACTATCAAGAGAAATAAACCAATTCACAACAGTTGGGCATTTACGTATGAAAAGAGAGGGACATAATGTAATTCCATGGGTTTAAAACAGGGAAGGCTAAATTGTCTTTAAACAAGCCCTTCTTACCACAAGAAATATATTCGACAGAGGACACACACACACACAGTCCTCTAAACTCCCAAACCACATTCTATAAATATTGACTAACAAGATTTGTTAGACTTTGAGACATTTTCCTTAGAGATGACTGTTTGCGAAACATGTTCTGATCTCCATCACAACTCCTTTTTTAGTCTTCTCTTCATCGAGGTACTCAGGTTTCACGCTTTAAGCTTTTCTTGTTAAATTTAAAGCCTCAGACTTTGGTGTACAATTTTTGTATAAAGTTATGACATTTTCTGACTTCAGGAAACATTTTAGAAGACTGTTAAGGACCAACTCTAGATCACTTCTGTGTTGAGATGAGTCAAGCATCAGTCCTAGATAGTGAAATTGTGGGAAAGTGCTATAGATCTAAATCATAAGCTAATGTCGATTAAATGGACGGAATGCCTAAAGAAATATGGCCACAAAAACAAATAATTTAATCTTATTTTTATTAAGGAGCATTTACTGGAAATTATACGGCTTTCTTTGTCAGGCTCAGACCAACTGAGCAAAGTAGTGATCCTAACTTACTAACTGCTTGGCAGACTGACAAAACTGGCCTCCAGAAACCCCACCCCCACCCCCACCAAAAAATTAAAACAACAGAAAACAGCTAAATCAGGGATTAGTGAATACTTGAGAAGTGAAGCAGCAAAACCAAATCTTCAAAGCCCCTTTTTTGGCTGAATGCCGTTTCAGAGGACCTTCATCTGATGGACATTCATGTAACCCACAGTTCAGTATTACATTTTTTTTCTTTCAGGACAGAGTACAAGGAAATAATAAAGACTAATAATTACCTAACTTATAAAGATCCTGCATTGGTGTTAGACTTTAATTTCTCCTGTTCATTCTTCCAGTAAGATTTCCTGCAGTGATTCTGAAGCGTCTGAGAAATACTGGCCCTGGACAGCAGATTCTGTTGGTAACAGGGAGTGGCTCTGTCACCTGCAAAGAGTCTATCAAACTTAGGTGGTCCTAAAAGTCCCACTACATTGTTCGTTAATCCAGGTCTATAATCTGATCACTTATTACATCAAGCGCTGCGGAGGCCTTGATGGAGCTCCCTGTGGAACCAGAGTCCACAAACATCTGAGGTATGTCGTTTCCAAAGTAGATCTTGCTGTTGGCTGCGATGGCGTTGTACTTCATCAGCTGCAGGTACTCTGGAGTCAACTTTAACTGCAAGAGAAGCAACAGAGTTCAGAAGAATGCAAAACAGTGTGGAACCTCCCCTGCCTGCTTTGGTCGCATCCAGATGAAATGAAGCAGTTTGAACTGCTCGCTCACTCAGTTACAGCAGAACTAGGACGAGGTAGGAGAAGCAGCTGCTTATGCAGTTTTCACTTCAATGCATTGCCTAACTCTTATTACAGAAAACAGTCAGCACAACTTTGCTGTTGGCTGAGAACCGGTACTTCTCAGAACCGGTACTTCTCAGTTACTTTCACACTGAGATAAACCCACACCTTGTTACTACTGGACTGGAACCGATTTTAGAAAGCATAAATTGAATGTGTTGGACATTTTTTTTTAGAGACTTTGGTCCCTAAAATAATGTGCTAACATTACACAGCCGCTGCAGATTAGTGTAGAACAATGAGAAGTTCCCGCTCCGCTACAACCCACAGCTGAATTCAGATCCATTGGCTGCAGTGGTCAACAGAACATAGTGGACTCAGTCAAGAAACTAGTGGCAGAGGAACTGCCATGGTGCATTATCCTACTAGGGATACGTAGCTGTGTAGACTATAGTTATATACAAACAGACATAATGAGCAACAATAATCAAGTGACTTATTGACTTAAAATGAAACTAAAGAGCCTAAAACTGCCACCAGCCTGAACTGCTGATTCAGGGATGGACTCAATGCTTTCATGCTGTTTATACAAAATGCTAACTACACCATCTGAATGTCATTGGTAAAATCCAGACTCGTCAGACCATGCAACATTTTTCTAGATCCATTACCTTCCCATTTTGATGAGCTTGTAAGAATTCTAGCCTCATTTCTATTGAGCTGTTAGGAGTGATATTTGTTGTGATCGTCTCCTGCTGACGCCAATCTGCTTCAAGTTTCGATGCGTGTAATGATTGTGTTGTGCATACTTTAGCTGTAACTTGTCAATATTTGAGTCTTATTTGGCTTTATTTCATCTCAAACCTATACTCCCAGCCTTCTTTTCTATAAATCTAACAGAGGATTGTGGAAATCCTAGCAGATCCACAGTTTCTATAAAACTCAAAATAGTGCGTCCGGCACCAGCAACCATGCCTGATACTTTATTACTTAGAAACCCTTTCTTCCTTATTCTGATGCTATGTTTGACCTTAAGTTGTCTTCAGCATCTATATACCTGAATGTAAGGAGTTGTAGGGCTGCCACTAACGATTATTTCGATACTCGACTAATCAATTATTTTGCCGATTAGTCGACTAATCAGATCACATTTAAAATGCATGTTATTACAGGAGCAAGCAGCTGCTTGAAGTACTAAAATAGTACTTTTTAAGATGATAGCTCATTTAACATTTATGAGCTATATAGAAAAAATAAATGTGTCACAGCAATAGATGACATGTGCTAAGCGTAGTAAAATTGCCATCAAGACTGTTAATGTTGCATCCATTAAATAAAACTGGGACTTTTACAAGTAAAGCTAGAGAGCTGGTGGACAGGTGCAAAGAAGGAAGGTGGGTATTCTGTGCGTTCAGGAAACCAGGTGGAAAAGTGGTAGGGCTAGAATCTTAGGAGAAGGGTTCAAGTTGTTCTACCATGGGGTAGATGGAAAGAGATATGGAGTCGGCGTTATCTTGAGGGGGGGGGGGGGGGGGGGGGGGCTGTTGCTAGGAATGTTCTGGAAGTGAAAAGGGTGTCAGATAGGCTGATGAGTCTTAAGCTTGAAATGGAAGGAATAATGATTAATGTTATTGGTAGTTATGCCCCACAGGTAGGATGTGAGTAAGAAGAGAATCAGAAATTTTGGAGTGAACTAGATGATTTGATGCAGGGTATCCAGAAGGTTGACAGGGTGCTGATTGATGCAGACTTTTAAGGACATGTTGGTGAAGGGAACAGAGGTGATGAGGAAGTGATGGGCAGGTTTGGCATACAGGATTGGAACAAAGGAAAGATGGTGATAGACTTTGTGAAAAGTATGGAAATGGCTGTTGAAAAAACTTTCTTCTAAAAGAGGTAGGGACATATGGTGACTTACAAGAGTGGAGTTGGGGGCACTGAGGTGGACTATATCTAATATAGATGTTGTGATCTGATGGTGAGATTATAGCTAGACAGCATAGGATGGTGGTCTGTAGGATGAAACTGACAGGTGAGAAAGGTGAAGAGAACAAATAAGTTTTAATTCCTTCATCCTCCAGGTACTGCCTGCATACTCTTGCCACATGAGGCCGGGCATTGTCGTGCATTAGGAGGAAACCAGGACCTACTGCACCAGCGTAGGGTCTGACAATGGGTTCCAGGACCTAGTGGTGGAAACTGAAAAAAGAAGAGTGACGTGAGGTTTTTAGGGAGGAGTTGAGACAGGCTCTTGGTGCCCAGGAGGCCCTCCCCAATGACTAAGCAGCTACAGCTAATGTGACTGGGAGACAGGTAGGAGGGTACTTGGTGTGTCATCTGGAAGGAGGAAAGTAGATAAGGAGACTTGGTGGAGGAACTATGAAGTCTAGGAACATATACAGAGAAAAAAGTTAGTTAAGAGGAAGTGGGACACTGAGGGGACTGAGGAAAACAGACAGCAGTACAGGAAAATACAGCACATGTTGAATGTAGAGGTGGCCAAACAAAGGGTATATGATGACCTGCATGCTAAGTTGGATAGTAAGGAGGGAGAGAATGATTTGTATAGGTTGGCAAGGCAGAGAGACAGAGATAGAAAGGATGTACAACAAGTAAGGGTGATTAAGCACAGGGATGGAAATGTATTGATAATATTGAGTGTGATGGGATAATGGACGTGGTACTTTGAAGAGCTGATGAATGAGAAAAATCAGAGAATGTAGAGTAGAAAAGGGTGACTGTTGTGGATCAGGAAGTAGCTGAGATAATTATGGATGAAGTGAGGATAGCTTTGAAGAGGATGAAGACAGGAAGGGCAGTTGGTCCTGATATAATACCTGTGGAGGAATGGATGTGTCTAATAAAGATGGCAGTACAGTTTTTGACTAGGTTCTATAACAGGATCTTGAAGACTAAGAAGATGCCAAAGGAATGTAGGAAAAGTGTTCTAGTGCCGATCTTTAAGAACGAGGGAGATTTACAGATAGGGGTGCACGATAATTCGATTATCGAGTATATATCAGAAGAAAGTTAATGAGTCATACAATGTAGCTGTGGGAGAGAGTGGTGGAAGCTAGGCTTCAGTCTGAAGATATAATGTAAATGTAAGTAACAGCACTACTATTATGTGACTGGGAACGCTGCTCTGGCGGCTGCAAGCCCTTCAGTGACCAGATAAATAAAGTATTTTTGAATTGAATAGAATAATAAGCAGGCTATATTATTATCTCGGACATTTGCTCAAATATAATATTACTTTACTACTACCATTATCACTAAATTATTATCATAATTATACAACATATAAAGTAGCAATAAAAACTGATTTGCACAGCTAAAAATAAAAAACAGGCAATACAAGCTGGCATAGTATGGCATCAACGGGCTTTCTGTGGTTGCAAATCTCTTCATTTCAGTTCATGACACGTTCACAGTGCAGTGGTGGCTACACAAACAAACAGCAAATAATTCTCCCTTATAAAAAAACGAAAACACACTCTTACGAATCCGTTTGTTTTCACTAATTGAACGCTTGAAGGGAGGACTGAATTACTAAAATGACGCTCTGCTTCTCGTCAATGACGGCTCCGACAGCCTGGTTTAACAACAACGCCGCCGTGGACTTAACCTTTCCGCATCGTCCATTTAGCCAGACCTGAGTCGAGAGCCCCATGATAACACTGGGTACAAGTTCAGCGGGTGGAAGGATATTAGTTCAGTGCGACTGGCCAAAAGTATATTAAAGGACTGGGCGGAGCAGCGGAGTTTGAAAGCTAACCCAGTTCACATAGCATTCTGGTGGAGAATAGAGCCGTGTCACAGCGGGACTCATGCTGAAGTATGAAAGTGAAAATACAACGGGCGTGCTAACGTCGTGCACAGCATTGCGCGGAATCACATCCTGGTCATAAATTAGTAGCCGTCGCTTGTGGAAAGCCCTGGATGTGTGATAAAAGATTTTCTGCAAGAATGTAGGGAAAGGTTTACAAGACAGTAGTGAGACCAGCGATGCTGTACAGTCTAGAGACAGAACCAATGAGGAAAAGACAGGAAGCAGAACTGGAGGTTGCAGAACTCAAGATGTTGAGATTGTTTTTGGGAGTGACAATAATGGATAGGATCAGGAATGAGTACATCAGATAAATAAAATAAATAAAAATTCAATCAAAAAAATAATTATTAATTATAATTATTATAATTCATTATATTAATATAATTATTTTATTATAAAATAATATTTATTGATACGAACCACTGGCACCAGAACATTGTATATAATTATATAAATATATAATTTATTAAATAAACTGCAACTACTTCAAATGGTTCCAGCTTATTTTATTGTTTTAGGTCTTAACACTATTTCCAAGTTCAGGTTATTAACTCAGTTGGGAAAATTTAATCCAGACTGCTCAGTCTGTGTGATGCTCAGAACAAAAACTCAACTGATTCCCTGGGATGTGCTTTTTTAAAAACTAAACTGTAACATTCAAAGCTTTTTTAAACTGTGAACATTGATTACCTGTCAGTGTCATCAGTTTATCACTTTTTTAAAAGGGAGGCTACATAACTTCACTGCTTTTCTTTTCAACTCTCCAACCCGATGAAATTCATTTAATTGTTAGAAATTCTTTATTTCAAAAGTTCCACTTTTTCCATTTTCCTGAATCCTACTTTTTTCCATTCTAGTCATATTTATTAAACCAAAAAGTGTGTAGGCCAATTATGGTGACTGAAAACAATTTACCAAATAAATAACCAAATAGATCCATAAGTATTTTCACAAATTTAACTGTACTGTGGTTCAAGTCATTTTTAAACATAGCTATATGCAAAATGAGGAATCTCATATTTTTCACATTACAAAATAAGATCTCACCACCAAACCAAGACTCACAGAGAGCTGGAAACCGTAAATATTTGTATTACTTCCATATTGAACAAAACTGATGTTCATTTTATTTGATAACTCATGTTAAGATAAACATCTTTTGGGGGGGGGGGGGGTGTCACTGCTCCCACCTAGTGACTGGAGGCGTAATCACCGTTAAAGTATAAATAAAAGCCTAAGCTACCGAGAGGCACGAGGGGCTCGTGGCAGGGGGGGTTCTCTGGTGCCCCCCTGGCTACCCCTCTTCTACCGTCTTTAAACTGAGAACATTATGTAGGGCTGGGCGATATGACCTAAAATCGATATTGCAGTATAATGAGCATTTCACCTCAATGACCCCACAGACCAGATAAGAACGTGACTAGGGCTGTGAGTGAAATTGGTAATTTTAGCATGCAGTTGTTTATTTTAGACAGAAAATATTTTGCATTTACATCGGAGCACATCTAAGATCAGGCAGTGGCGGCTTCAAGCAGTGTATCAACATTCTGGATTCAGCTGGGTTAATATGTGGTCCGGCTGAATAGGACCTGGATGGGCGGAGCAGTTGGGCTAGAAACGCTCTGGTTCGACTGCAGCTCTGTTGTTGGAGTAACAATCATACATGCTCCATGTAAGAGTCTCAAAGTATCAGATAACACTATTAAAAGTCACTAAATGCATTTTGTTTTTTGGAAAACAGTCGCTAGATGAGTCTAAACACTCGCTAAATATGGTGACACAGATGCTGCATTAGCAGCACTGCGCCCGTCTGGATGAGATGTCACATGAATGTACATTGTCACATGACAGGCAACTTGAGGAAAGAGCAGTGTAGGGGAGAATACTTTGTAAATGTATTTAGTTACAGAATACTGAATACCTGCTTTGAAATTTATTTTGTAACGTATCCCATTACTTTGCTGAATCCTTGTACTGTATTCTAAATACTTGGAATGCTTACATATTACATACAGCATTTAAGTCTATTAAATGTCACAAAATGCACTTGGCACAACACTGCTACTTCTCAGTGACCAAAAACCAACAAACCAAACAAACAAACAAACTGGTTCTTAGCAGTAATATCTCTACATTTTATTAGATTTAATATTTAGTAATTTGAAAGTTTAGCTGTTTATCAGCCACAGCCAATTAGGTTATTTGCGACTTTCTGTTATAAATATGCAAAGTATTGTAAGATTAAACCATCACTGTAACTGTGAGAAATGACCTAACTAACACAGTACAGGCCGTGTCAAATAATGAAAAAAATAAAAAAAACAATGGTAGAGAATTTTGTTTTGTTTTTGTACATCGTTGCAGCTTCTTTTCATTTTTTCGTGACTTTCACATACTTTGAAAGGATGGCCAGCCAGATTCTTTATGTGTCAAGTTTTCTGTTGACATCGTCGATGTGCGGCGATGTAGTTTCTTGAGAGCCACCAATAAAGTTTACAAAAAAAAACGTAAGAACTTTCCCACCTGGATCAGCACTAACCTTTGCTAAAAAATATTTTAGGTGGTCATACGAATATGCCGCTTCATTGATTGATGCCGAATTACTGCTGCTCCAGCAATCGCTGGAGTTTGCCTGTATACTGTCGTGATTCATATTTTTTAGGGCTACTTTATATAACAGTCTCGTATTGAATATGTTTATATAATCTTTAGTTAGTATTCAGAAAGTAAAAGTCTGTTTTTATTAGCTTGCATGATAGTAAAGAAATGTTTTGTCAAATATTGTTTATGGGGGTAAGCTTTTAAGTCGTAAAACTCTAGGCTAAGTTTATTGCATGTTGTAAAAGTGGGATGCGGAGATAAGAAACAGAGTAGAGAGTAGACAGTCATAAACAGACCGGATGGTTACAGCGATAACTCAGGAAACCTGGAGAATAAACGTTTGGTGTAATAAAATTTAGGGGGAGGAGAATAGACATGTGACTACGTTCTTTGTTCTTCTTTAATAAAAATGGTACACCCCTGTATACGACAGTTCAGTTCAGTTCAACTCAGTTCTGACTGTTCTCCATCTGCAGATGTGTATGAGTGTGAAACAGAAATTCTGTGTCTGTGCATTATTTCACTCTCTGTCTCTCAGCTCTGATTTTATTTTGAAAAAATCCCGCCGGGGTAAATGTTGGCGCCCCTACACTCTCCGGAAGCGAGTGCCGATCGCATGGGAACTAGGAGCCAACACATGGTGGAGGATGCGTGCTCCGTAATTCGGTCTTAGGTTGTTTCGGAGCTGGGAGAGATTGAGTGTGAGTAAAGTGTGGTATAACTGGTTGATGCGTGTGTTTGTGACATTGCAGTAATTTTGTGTTTTTTTCCTTGGAGTTCAACAGAGAATCGGAGAGCGACTGGATTGATCCTTGCTAAATCAGCACCCGGGTGGTTTTGTATCAATCTGGAACAGCGCTAACACCAAATTAATAGGTATTGATTGATCTAACCGTTCTCCGTTTAATGTTGATGTGTTGTTTTTTTTTTTTGGTTAAGGGCCGACCAAGGTGCGGATCGGGCTCGAGATTGGCCGTCCGGCCCAGCCAGGACGCTGGTTTGGGAGCTCCTTGGCTGGCAAACGAATTTAGCGGCAGGCAGGGCCCGGGAGCCCTCTGACTGCTAACGGATTACTTTGGAGAGGCTGCGTTTCTTTCAAAATGCGCGACTGAGCATCGCATACGTGGAAGTCTGTATTATGGTCCAGTTTTTGGTCGGCCCGGTTTGAGGTTAGTGTTTGATAAATATTGTAAAATTACTGTACTTGTTTTTGGTGTGATTGTGAGTGTGCTTGGACGGAGTGGAGGCTAGGGAAGAAAGCTACTAGGTAGCTTTTTGCACACCGGCCTCATATAAACTCCTCATTTAGGGGAACTAACTGACTGAATCTAAAACCATAATTCCTCTGCGAATTTTAAACGCCTAGTCGATGCCCTCGTTTTCTGTTTGTGCAGATTGCGTAGAAGCTTGGCATTGTAGAGGAATAATGGGAAGTATCATTTTCGGTTGGTTACAGTACCACTATATTTAGCTTACAGCTAACATACAGTGTGTGTGAGTCTCGCCTGGAATAAAGGCGTTCAACCTTGTACACTTACGTAAACACGTCTAAAGCATTGTTTAACACATATATACGACTATTGTTATGGATAACTGGTAGTAAACTCTTTAGAATTTATATATAAAATAACTTTTTATTGTAACGAAGCGGCACCGTTTTGTTCAGGTTGAGCTGGGGTGCTCATGCTTACAGCTACACTCTGGTAGCCTAGCTTCCGACCGGTATTTGTTTGACACGGTTAAACAGTTATTCGAGTTTTTTGGAGACGAAGTGTGGTTCTGCTGGAGGCATTTTGTTTTTGTCTTTGGTTGGTTTACTTATGAGTACAGTTTGTTCGGTTTAACATTGTAGTGAAGAATTAGCTGTCTTTGTCCCGGTTGTTTTTTTTTTTTCCGTTCCGCGTGGTGACCCGGAAGTTCTATTGTGTTTGACTGGGTCCGCTAACTTCGGTCGACTTCTTTTTTGTAAAAACGATCTACGATTGTGTTACAAAGCTAGTTTTACAGATATTTTTTCGGTTTGTTTTAATGATAAATGAGACTGCTTTTATATTTGGAGAATTCTATTTCTTTGTGTGATTCGTGGAAGTGTCCGTCGCGGGTTTTGCCGCCGGCCGGACTTCATTAAAATTCTTTGTGTTTTAGACAAAACAGCTGATATCTCAGTATATAAGTAAATTAATGTGAAAATAAAAAGTTCGTTATAAACCTTTTTAGATTTCCTTCGTTTCGGCTTTGCATAAATCATTATTAAGGTTAATGTTATATGACTAAAATAATACATAAACCACTTCACTATAAAGAATAAAAATAAATAGGTTAAATAAAATACTGCCTGTCTTTACTATTAACTGCATTAATATTGGGATAAATTTGGCCTACTAATAGATAGTTTTTCAATTAAAATAAATAATTTACAGAGTTATTACAAATTGCCTACTTCAATTTTAATCCATTTTGGATTTTGTTTTAAACTTTCAATGGCAGCCGAATATAAATTGCTTCCTGCTCCATTGGGACACGAGTGGCGCACGTTAGATGCCCAATTGTTAGTATACATTTCAAAACTATATTCTGTATTAGTTGATAAGCCCGGTGAAATAGATAAAAAGCAGTTTCAAGCCGACATTAAGGCCATGTGGTCTCGGCATGCTGCTAGTGGTGAACATAAGAGGTGTCTCTCACAGATGTGTTTTGAGGAAGGAAAGCGTTTTGCAGAAAAAGCTAAAACAGCTAGGAGCATCACTGGTGCTAAGAAGAGATACTTAAAAACTGAGAAAATGTGGAAGACATGGGGTTTAACGGGTCAAGGCATTGATCATTTGTGTGTTACTGCAGATAGTGTTTGTTTGGCAGACCAGACTCCTCCGCCTTATCAAAATATGTATCCCGTCTTGTCTACATCTGGTAAAACAAACATTTCTTGGGGGTTGGAAACTGACGATAGCCAGAGCGTACTTCAAAGCACGCAGGCTACATCACAGAGGTGTGCACCACCCTCTCTGGGTACCTCTCCTGCTTCCCCCCTCCCTTCAAACACTGCAGTCTTACACTGGAGTGGCCCATCAAAGAGGTCTGTGGCCCATGACCCATTAACTAATAAACCACAGGGTGATCTGAAGGTGGACGATGAGGGACAGGATTATAAATTGCATTTTGAGGTCACCGGTAAAGGAACTGTAGCACACACTGCGGAGGAGGACAGACAGTTGTTGAACTTAGTTAAAAACAGAACAGAACAGGAGACTGATAAATTGTTTTTGGCTTACAATGGTAGATTAATGGAGGAAATAGAGCAGCATGAACACAGGTTAAATACAGTTCAACAACAGATGGATGAGGTCCTTAAGGATCAGGGCAGATTAACATCTTTGGTGCGAGGGCAGGCTGCTGACCTTCGGGGGAGTACCAGCCCCACTAAAAGTGATGAATGTGCAACAGTTGGACAGGTTAACGACGGACAGACGTTGAGAGTTGACCAGGGCGAGGGGGTTTATCAGAATACCAGAACTCATGGGGGCACTAATTTAATGTTTCCTTTAGTGGGAGCATCGGATGGTTCAGTAATTTACAAACCATGGAAGATGGCTGACATTTCTGCTATCACTCTGCAACTCCCCGCTCTGACTGGTGGTGGAAACTGTTGGATAAACAAATTAAATCAGCTGACTTCAGGCCAAACACTAGCGGTGGGGGACTGGAAAGCAATTATGGGCAGAATGTTGACATTAACAGACTATAATGAAATGATGCTCCAGTGCAACTTAGTGCAAATACTAGATGAAGTCCCTTTTGCGCTTCACGCGCCTGAACTTGCTGAGTGGGTCAGGAGAAAGTATCCTACCCCGCCCGCCTCTAAGATTTTGAAATTTCCTTGGTCAACTGATGTAACTCCCGCAGAATATCTGGCTAAATGTAAAGATAAATGGGTTGATGTTACTGGCGAATATCCCAGAGATGCCGGGAATAACAGAAACTGGTTTAGAGAAGCAGTTTTAGCGGGCATGCCAGAGTCTGTTGCTACACTAATGAAACGTAATCCTGATTCACATATTTATGATCAGCCTACGTGGGAGAGACACATAACACATTATTTACAAGAAGCTCAAGATTCTGCGTTAAGGGACGCTGCGGAGAATAAGAAAATGGAGACTGCTTTGCTGAAGCTCCACTTAAAGGAGGCTCAGAATAAATTGGGTGACTTTCATCAGTCAAAAAAAGTGAAGCAGATGGTGGCTAACGCAGCGCCGACTGTTGGATCAGCTACAGTGTTGCCTTCCTTTCCTGTAATGTATGCTGCAGCCGCACCGAATCAGCCATTTGCTGCTCCTTATCGGACATGGCACTCTCGGGGACGGTCACGTGGAAGGGCCAGATTTGGTGATAATAGAGGCCTGGGAAGAGGGCAGCCAGGTGCTGGCGGTTGTCGGAGGTGTGGCTCAAATGAGCACTGGGTGAGGGAATGTCCACATCCACGAGAGGGCGCTATTCCTCCCGGTCAGCCACCTTCACATTTTGCTCCGAATCAGCATATGGTTCCTCCCTCCTATCAAGGAGGACAGGGGGGGCCTCAGTTTTGACAATGCCCACAGAGTACCTTGGTGAGCAGGACTGATGGGGATCCAATGCTCACAATGGACATATATGGACATTCATTGCCATTCTTGGTGGACACTGGTGCTACTTTCAGCACGCTGGACAGAGTTTTACCAGACGTCAATTTTTCTGGGAACACAGTGTCTGTGATGGGCATCTCTGGGGCTCCGATGATTCTCCCTGTCACTCAACCATTGCCTGTTGCGGTGGGAGGTCAAAGACTATCACATCCTTTTGTCATTGCTCAAAACACTCCTGTCAACTTGTTAGGCAGAGATCTGCTTATCAAACTGGGTGCTACTATCCTGTGTACCCCTGATGGACTTATGGTGACTTTTCCGAATGGACATACACATTGCTGTGACACCATGAGTGGTCAATTTTTGCTGAAAGATGACACTTCACAAGTGGCTGATATTGTCTGGGCCAGATTGACTACGATGTCTGCACGTGAATCTTCTGCGGCTGAATTTCTGAGATGCTGGAAGCCGTGGCTGCTTGAACTCCAGCCTTTTGTTCCACCGCCTGACCCATTACATGTCACCTTCCTATATGAGAGGGGCGATCCTACTTTGTATCAGGACAAATTTGAAACAGAACTTGAAGGACAAACTTGGTCTGTGGCTTCGGGTCCATGCTTTGTGGGGAAGGAGGGTGTTGCACTGTTTGCTGATCTGACTTCAGAGCAGCATAAATGGTATATGATGGAAGCTGAAGCGCTTCCGCACATATCGCTAATGTTGCATCCAAAACATCAAGCTAAAGATTTGGGGGGAATGGTTAAAAGGGGAGTTGCATTAAAGGACTGGATTCCTACCCAGATACCTTCGGTCTCTTTTTCTCCTTCTTCTCAGATGTACAAAATAGACACGCAGCTCTCAGACACTACTTTTTTGGAACATTTGCAGCTTTCTAGGAATCATGGCAGAGAAACAACAGATCATCCTGATGCAGGGGAGGCATTAAAGGTCGTGCCTGACTCTTTGTGGTCAGATGGTCCCACTGCTGTTGGTCTAGTGCATACAACACCCATCACATTTGAGATGAAACATTCTGATCCAATTTGGCGTCCGCAGTATCCACATAAACCTCAGGCTGAGGAAGGTATTGCAGACACTATTGCAGGTTTACTTGAAGTAGGAGTTTTAGAACCATCGGATTCTCCCTATAACACCCCTATTCTTCCTGTAGAAAAACAAGGTACTGGTAAATACAGAATGGCACATGATTTGCGTGCTGTCAATGAGGCCCTCAAAACCCCTCCCATTGCTACGCCCAATCCGTATACAGCTTTGGCATCTCTTACACCTGATTTGAAATGGTTTACCTGCATAGATTTGGCTAATGCGTTTTTCTGTTTACCCCTCCATCCTTCTGTCAGGGATGTTTTTTCATTTACATTCAGAGGAAGGAAGCTACGTTATAGTAGGCTTCCGCAGGGTTTCGCTTTGAGTCCAGGTTTGTTTAATCAGGTTTTGAAGCAGTCATTAAGCACTGTACAGCTCCCTCCAGGCTGTGTTCTGACCCAGTATGTGGACGATTTAATTTTGGCGGCCCCTACTGTTGAATCATGCATAGCAGCTACTCTAGCTGTGTTACAACATCTGGGGAGAGAGGGTTATAAAGTCTCCCGTGATAAGCTTCAGTTGGTCAGACAGGAGGTCCAGTTCCTGGGGCGGAAGGTGACAGCTCAAGGCGCTGGACTGACTGATACCCACAAAAATGCTATTTTGGCTCATTCAAAACCTCTCACTGTTAAATCCATGCTGTCATTTCTGGGACTGACAAATTTTTCCAGACATTATGTGCCTCATTACACGAACCTAACCACACCACTCAGAGCGCTTGTAAATGCTCATGGTATGAAGAATCTACATGCTAAATTAGTATGGGATATACCAGCTGAGGAGGCATTTATTAGGTTGAAACAGGCTCTGGCACAAGCAGCTGATTTGGCCACTCCTGACTATACATGTCCATTTTTTCTCGACACATCAGAGACAGATGGCATTGTTAATGGCATTTTATTTCAGAAAAAGTGTGGTCAGAGACAGATTCTTATGTATCTTAGCATAAAGCTGCAAGCTATTGAAATGAGACAGCCGCCTTGCACGAGACACGCAGCCGGTATTGCTCATCTAGTGGAAAAAACATCACACATTGTCAGGGGTTATCCACTTCATATTTTGACATCTCATGGGGTCATGGCATTGGTTAATTCTGAGATGTTTACTCTTTCAACTTTGCGTCAACAGCGAATTACCAGAGTTTTGGAAGCACCGAACATTGTTTTTACGCATGAAGGAATAAACATGGCTAACAAATGACAATCTCTGGGGAGCAGCATGAATGTGTCAGACTGAATTCGGTTGCTCAAAAAATACGTCCTGATTTGCGATCTGACCCTTTGCCTTCAGGTGTTGTGCTTTATACAGATGGTTGCTGTTTTAGGGATTTGCAGGGGCAGTTGAGATCAGGTTTTGCAATAGTAGAGCAACATGGGGATTCCTTTCAGACTGTTGTTTCTGGGAAGCTTGATGGCAAGCAGAGCGCACAGCGTGCTGAAATAAGGGCTCTTATTGAAGCATGCAAGTGGGGCAGAGATAAAGATGTGACGATTTACACTGATTCGAATTATGGGTTTTCTGTCATTCATTATGAATTACCGCAGTGGCAGAGAGCAGGTTTTGTTACCACTACGGGTAAGCCTATACAGCATCATGCGGACATTATGGAACTTTTGGATGTTGTCATGTTGCCAGCTAACCTTGCTGTTCTTAAGTGTAAGGGTCACAGCAAGGCTGACACTGTTGATGCGCGTGGAAATGCTGCGGCAGATTTGGCTGCAAAAGAGGCAGCGGGTTACCTGTCACGTGTCCACACACAGCTGATTGTCACGTCAGCGCAGGAACTGGCAGACAGTTTTACTGAGGAATTGCAGTTGGCGCAGCAGGCTGCTGCGCCACAGGAGATGACTGTGTGGAAGGATAGAGGTGCTGTTTTTGCTGATGGTTTTTGGCGTGGGCCTGATGGCCGTTTGGTTTTACCTGCCGTGTTAAAACCCACTCTTTTTCAGGAGGCTCATGGTGTGGCACATGTGTCATACACTCGGGTGAAACGTAATCTTTGTTTTTGGTGGCATCCTTTCCTGCCACATATGATTAAGCGTTTTTTGAGTGAATGTGTGGTGTGTGGTCAATTTAATCCTAAGTCTACTATCAAGCCAGAAATGGGAGCCTTCCAGGACTTGTGCAGGCCTGGCGAGGGGATCGTGATCGATTATACAGATATAGGGACACCTGTTAGGGGTTTCCGATACCTGTTAGTGATTATTGATTCATTGACCTCGTGCTTTTCTGCTTTTCCTGCTAGACGGGAGACTTCTCAAACGGTGGTGAAATCTTTGATTAACCACTGGATTCCGTGCCATGGCTTTCCGACTAAGGTCAGGTCTGACAATGGCACACATTTTAAAAATAAACATCTCCGGCTGGTTGAGGAACAGATGGGAATAACCCACAAGTTCGGCACTGTTTATCATCCGCAATCGCAAGGTGTTGTCGAGCGTTCTAATTCTACTTTAAAGTTGAAGCTGGCAAAGATTTCAGCTCAGACGGGGCTTAATTGGCTAGATGCTCTCCCTATTGCTCTGATGGCCATAAGATCATCTGTCTGTAGGACGAAAGGTCTTACTCCTTATGAGATGTTTACAGGCAGGATCTTCCCTGGTCCTTGGGCTGGCAGAGAACCACAGGTTTCGCCCCATCCTGATCCAGATCCTCGAGGTGATCATCAGCAGCTGAAGGGCCTGGTCTTCTCCTTCCTTCCGGCTCCCCGTGACGTGCAGGGACCTGCGGCGTCTGCTTCCGAGGCTGGACGAGTTTGGCTGAAGGTGTATAAGAGAAAGTGGCAGGAGCCCCGCTGGTCTGGCCCGTTCCAGGTTGCTGCTCGTACGACTCACGCTGTCCAGCTGCGTGGGAAAGGTTCTATTTGGTTTCACTGGTCCCAGTGTGCTCCGGGCCCTGACCCCCCCTCCTGTCCCTCATCTGCAGCAGCTCTCTGCTGACCTGGGGGAATCTCTCTGCAGTGGGTGGTGTCGGTTCTGACTAGGCAGTATCGACTGCCGAAGCCAGGAGGCGGGGCTTGGCCCACCCAGAAGATTGGTTCCGGTTGCTGTGATCATTCAGTGTGATCTTTATGTGCCAAAATTGGGCGAGATAAGCAATTTGGGCTTGCTTTTCTCGAAGAGGGAGTATACAGAAGAGAAAGATCACAAAACATCTAACACATTACACAGCAGGTTTTGACCACTTCACAATCGGTGAAGGAAGCCAGGAGGCGGGGCCTGTCTGTGTATTTGTGTTATTGGGGGAAATGTTCAGTTAATGAAGTAGCTGGCATTTCATTGAGGGCGATCTGAAAAAAAAAATTGGAAGAAATAAAGAGCCCACTCTACTGAATCGTCTCACCACTTGCAGCCGCTTGGTGACGGAGGAATAAACAAGAATAAAGACTAAAAAATATAATAATAAAGACTGAACATTTATTAATCATTTTTCTGTTTTTTTTACAGGTTGTTTAACCAATTTTTTATTCTACAGGTGCAGATTGTTAGACACTGCCTAAGAGGGTGTCAAAGACTTTTTAAGTAGTAAATTTGTAGGATTTTGTCATAATACTCAGTTTTTACGGTTTTATAAAAGTTTTTATTAATACGCTAAAACATTTTAAGGGGTGTTTAAATCATAATTAGGTTGACTTGATCTTGGTTTTAATTATCTTTTTTGATGATATGGTTTTCTGTCAATGTTTTTTAGGTTGTGACAATTGCTAGAGTTTGCCTTGTACTAAAAGAATATTGAATTGGGTTAAAACGATAAAAAATAAATTAATAAAATAAAAAATAATTGCTTAAAGGTAAAGATAAAGAAAAACAGACACCCTTCCTTGGTTAAAATAAACATAGGATCACACCACTAACAGAAAGTATGCATCTTTGGGAAAATAAGAAGGTGCTGTGCACCACAGGTATTTGCATAATGTTATTGGTCAAGATTATCTTTTACTGTTGTGGTGAATGGCCCTATAATAGTTCTGCAAATCAAACACAGGTTGAAGTTCACTCAATTAGACCGAGAAGAAACTTAATGGCTAAATCAACTCCCTATTCACTGTGTGGCTCTTCCGCCGCACATCGTGGATTTTCTCAATTTTGCATACCAAGAGGACGATCTGCAGTGATTACTATTCCCTTAAATACATTAGTTTATAAGGGAGAACAAGCAAGTAAATATAAAACCTACCCCTTGTGGTACATAACAAATGATTAAAAAGATACTAGTTGGTCCACTTTAATTGCTGATCCCCGTGGATATGACTGGAGAAGGTACACTACTACAGCTTATGCAAAACATATGCGTCCTTTGGTTAAATTGGATAAGGTTGCAGATAAATTACTTCTTACTGTTAATTTAACTAAAAGTGATCTCCTCCCCTTAAAATATCTCGGGAATGGGCAAGGTTGTACTCTCTTTATAATTTGGGTTTATAAAGGGGGAAAAGATGTTCAATTTCCTATTATGATCTGTCAGGATTCTTGTAAAGCCTCCACCTCGGTAAGTCAAAATCAGGCCTCAGCAGCAAGAGGTAGTATAATTAAAGAAGAACCATCTGTGGACGATTACTTTGAAATGATGACAGGTGTGGGTGGCTCCACTAATAATTGGTTGCTTATGGTAGAACAAGCAGGACAAGAAGCAAGGCGGGATTGTGTTGTGTGCATGGGAGCCAGACCTATTCTCAAGGTGGTCCCTGCACCTGTTGAGCTCAACACAACTTGTCTGGTTTCCCTGCTGTCTAGTGTAAATCCAGTAAAAGGTTGTAGTAACTGGGAGAAATTATTCCCTATAGTTGATGACAGAGCTACCCCACCTTTCTTTGATAGTAATGTTGCTCCAAATAATTTTACTTGTTTCAAAAATGATAAGCCTGGAAATAAAGTAGTGGGTTCAGTCAACATTACATATTGCAATTCAATCCAAACTTCTATTAAATCTTTTCAGGCTCGTGCTGATATTTGGTGGTGGTGTGGAGGAAAAATCCTCCGCTCCATTTTACCTAGTAATTGGACAGGATTGTGTGCACCCGTTACATTAATTATGCCATAGCAATATTTACTTATGATCCCACAGGAGACCAGACTTTTCTCACTTTGAATAATCATGTTAGAAAGAGGGACATAGGCCATGAAGATGATCCAACTTATATTGATGCCATTGGAGTTCCTAGAGGTGTTCCAGACGAATATAAATTGGTTAATCAGATCTCAGCAGGTTGGGAATCAAGTATTTGCTGGTGGTGTACGTTGAACAAGAATGTGGACAGAATAAATTATATACACTATAATGTACAGAAATTAGCTAATAAAACTAGAGATGGGTTTGAGGCTGTACATGAGCAACTTAAAGCCACCTCTTTAATGGCTTTTCAAAATAGAATAGCAGTTGACATGCTCTTAGCTGAAAAGGGTGGTGTCTGTTCAATATTTGGTGATCAATGCTGTATGTTTATACCTAATAATACTAATGCAGATGGAAAATTAACTAGGGCAGTAGAAGGACTGAGAATACTGTCAAATAGGCTAAAAGAACAATCCGGTGTAGATACCTCAATGTGGGACAATTTGTTAAATAATATGTTTGGAAAATGGAAAACTCTGGCAATGTCAATAATGGTTTCATTAGCAGTATTTGTGTCGACTATGGTGTTATGTGGATGTTGTTGTATTCCATGTATACGTTCATTATTCATAAAATGCATTGACAAAGCTGTTGGTAATAATATGCAAGGTCAATATCTGTTAATCCCTCACTTGGAGCCTGAAGGAGAAGTACAGAGGAATGGTCAATCTATTTAAAAAAAAAAAAAGATTGAAAGAGGGAATTGTCGTGATTCATATTTTTTAGGGCTACTTTATATAACAGTCTCGTATTGAATATGTTTATATAATCTTTAGTTAGTATTCAGAAAGTAAAAGTCTGTTTTTATTAGCTTGCATGATAGTAAAGAAATGTTTTGTCAAGTATGGTATATGGGGGAAAGCTTTTAAGTCGTAAAACTCTAGGCTAAGTTTATTGCACGTTGTAAAAGTGGGATGCAGAGATAAGAAACAGAGTAGGGAGTAGACAGTCATAAACAGACCGGATGGTTACAGCGATAACTCAGGAAACCTTGAGAATAAACGTTTGGTGTAATAAAATCTAGGGGGAGGAGAATAGACATGTGACTACGTTCTTTGTTCTTCTTTAATAAAAATGGTACACCCCTGTATACGACAGTTCAGTTCAGATCAACTCAGTTCTGACTGTTCTCCATCTGCAGATGTGTATGAGTGTGAAACAGAAATTCTGTGTCTGTGCATTATTTCACTCTCTGTCTCTCAGCTCTGATTTTATTTTGGAAAACTCCCGCCGGGGTAAATGTTGGCGCCCCTACACTCTCCGGAAGCGAGTGCCGATCGCATGGGAACTAGGAGCCAACAATACTTAGTAGTTTGACACCAGATCAATGAGCGGTGCAACTCTATGACTAGTGCTACCTAATGGTTCATTCACACCGCAGGCTTTGTCAGCGTCAGCGACGTCAAGATTACATGTTAAGTCTATGGCGGAGGCCATTGGAGGAGCGTCACGGTCTCTGCGGCACTTTGTGAGCTTTGGCTCTGTAAACTTTTCAAGCTTTTCATGCTTCAAAGTTCATCAAGCCAGCAGCGCAGAAGTTCAGCTAGTTGAACTTTTGACAGTGCTGACGGCCCTGTAGTGGCGCGTTAACCAATCAAAGCTTATAATGGTGCATTCATTCGGGAGGAATAGAGCGCCTGTGGTTGGTGTCCTGGTAGGAGATTTGAGCTCCGATGCCGCCCAGGAGGTCGTAAAATTAGGCGCGGGACAGACGGAAGTACTGCTGAAAGCGAACCTCATCCATACGTAGCTCCTGGAGCAAATGGTTAAACTCCCCAAACTCAGAACGCATCCGTAGAATAGGGTGTGTCCACAAACGGCACTTATGTTGCCGAAGTCAACGTTGTCTAGCTTTATTTAGCAAATAACGCCAAGCGACACTCTCAATACTATCTGCCATAGTTCAGAACATACAGCAACAGAAGAAGCCCCGCCCATGCTCTCTTTTTTGCTCAGAAGTGGCAGACTTTGCAAGCTTCAACATAGAAGCGTCAAACTAGATACTTTGTGAGCTTTGCCTGACGCTGATAAAGCCTGCGGTGTGAATGCACCATAACACTTTATGATCAAAAAATTTATCACAGTAAATAAGCAACACCAGGTTTCTGATTCCCTTCTTAGATCCTGTGAAAGCAGCAAGGATAAACCTTAGTTTTTACACTTTTGCTTAATCTTTCTTTGATACATCAGGACAGTATGGACTCTATAAAGTTTCAGATTTAAATAGTTTTAGGAAACAATGAAACATAAGATTGTTGCTATTATGTCCTGATACATTCAAACCTAAACCTAAAAGAGCAAACTTTCTTTCTCCAATGAATAAATACAGTAAAATTTGAATGAAAAGTTGAATTTTAAATTTTGCTTAGTGTGTGCTGAATGAGTGAAAAGTGCAGCTGAGAAAGTTGTGTTGCTGTGTTTACCTTATTGGCCTCGGCAGCTCTCAGTGCTGTATAGAACTCTGCATCTGCCTTGGCTTTCTGCCTGGCCAGGTAAGCCTGATCTGTTCAGAATGAACAAACACTGCCATGATCATCTTTATCTTAGTCTATTTTTACATTGAAATGTAACTTTCAGCAGTAACCACGTATGAGCTAATAATACAGGAAGGCGCACAAATCCAGATCTGTGCCTCTGTAATCCAAAACATCTGTACAAACCTTCAATTTCAGAGATCTTCTTTTCAGTTTGCTTCTCCATAATTTTCTGCCCGAACTTGATTTCTGCAACTTGTGCCACTTTCTCAGCCTCTACAAAACATAGCAAGCATTATTCACATCAACTTTTGTAGTGTGAAAAATGCCATCAACACTGCAATTCTCTGATTTCTCCCTCACCTATGACAGCTTTAATCCTCTCAGTTTCTGCCTCCTTCTCCACAACCTTCTGTGTCTGCTGTGAAATAAGCAGTTTCGTCTTTTCACTCTCCCTTAAAAAAAGAAAAGAAATACAAGTTACAGGGTGACTAATAATCCTGTTGTGCTTTCTACCAACAAGAGACGGATTATATTGAAATATATCGAGAGATTACTACAAAGCCTGATTAATAATAAGGGCACAAAACTTTTGTCAATCATTGAATGATTTTATAACAGCTTGGTTTATTTCCTTGGAAAATATTGGAAAAAAACTTTCTTTGAGTCAATAAGAGACATGTAGTTTCATATTTTATGGATGAACTTTAAATCCTGTGTCGTCACGGATAACTGAACCCAAATGTTCTGTCTACACACCAAATCTGGAGCTTTACCTTCAACTGCAGGGAAAGAATTCCTATTATGGAACAGAACATGCAAAGTTCTGTTCCATACAGCCATTTAAAAGTACACTTTTAAATGGCTGTATCATGGATAATTGCCATCATTGTAGTGTTGTGTAATACAGTTTAAATTAACTATTATTCTGGAGGTTATGTTTGGTCAAAAAACTTGAATGTTTTTAGAACTGGATCTAACATAAATATGCTGACATCCAAAAACATTTCCCCTCTGAATAAAAACTAAAGACAGCCCTCCTCTTGATGGCAAATCTGTTATGCAGTGAATAAAAACTGTGCTGTGAGAAGGGGAAGCTTGTAGCAGTCACAAGGGGAACATGAGGCTTCAATAACTCATTCTTTTAATGAGATGTGTTTATAGAGATCTACCGGTTTTTATCGGTTAATATTTGTTTTAATTAACCATTTTATTAGTTGACATAAATAAGTTTAAGGAAAATTGAATCTTTTTTTAATAGAAGGGGATGTCTTACTTTTTTCCCTAGATATTAAAATTGTTTGGAAATGTAGAAAACATGATAAAAAAAACAAGCAGATTTCCTGGGGCACTGAAGTGCTTAGGAATCCAGTTGTTTAGTCTAATAAAATTCGTTTTATAAATATGTTTAATATTTTCTAAAACTGTAAAACAAAGGATTTGATTTGTTAGTGAAATTTCTTTTTATTTATTTATTTTTAATTTTTTTGTCCCATGGATTTCCCCCCCATTATTTAATACCCAGTGTCACTACCTAAGTAGTACCTAGGCATTGCTCTCCCTCTGCAAACCCAGGGAGGGCCCTGCACTGAGCTCAAGTCTCCTTCTTGCCTGAGGAGTGAGCAGGCCCTTCTTTTCACCTGAAGGGGCAAGGTTTTCCCCAGCTGGACATAGCGTGTGGAAGGATCACGTTATTCAAGCCAGATCCTCCCCAACCCTTTAGGTGCCCCGGTCAGCCAGGAGGAGGCAGTGTACAGCCCAGGACTGGTGCATGTTTTTGTGGGAGCTCACACAGAAAGGCCCTTTTACCAACCACACCCTTAGCACCCACAGCGGGAATCGAACCCGGGACCTTCTAGGGTGAGCTGCGCCACCATGCTCCGTGAGTGAAAGTTCTAATGGAGTTTGCATATCCTGTGTTCATCTTGTTCTGCGCGATTTTTGCAAGGTGTCTGTAGCTTTAGGTTCCCGCTACAGCTGCTTTCCCTTAAGTCTAATCACTTATCGGTTTTCTCTTCTGTTATAATCAACATCGGCATTTATACTCTGGCATTTATACTTCTGGAATTAGCACGCTGCGTGGAGTACCCTCCTGGTGTAATCCTTTACATGTCCTTTGCATGGAGTTGTTGGTCCATTCCTCTTTGACGGTTGTGTGAAATTGCTGAATATTGGCAGAAACTTGCATATGTCGATCCAGAGCATCCCCAACATGCTCAATGGGTGACATGTCCGGTTAGTATGCAAGAATTGGGATGTTTTTAGCTTCCAAAAATTGTGCACATCCTTGCAACATGGAGCATTATCATGCTGGTTTTGGATGAACAGCACAAAGATGGGCCTCAGGATCTCATCATGGTATCACTGTGCATTCGAAATGCACCCGTGTTCTCTGATCATAACGTACGCCTGCCCATACCATGACTCCACCACTACCGTGGGCAACTCGATCCACAACATTGACATCAGCAAACCGTTCACCCACATGACATCACATGCACGGTAAATGGAATGGTAAATGGACTGAATTTATATAGCGCTTTTCTAGTCATGTTGACCACTCAAAGCGCTTTACACTGGAGCCACATTCACCCATTCACGCACACATTCATACACTGATACAATTATTGGTAGGGTAGTTAACAAGGACACGTGACTGGAGGAAGCTGGAATTGAACCTACGACCCTCCGATTGCAAGACAACTACTCAACCTACTGAGCCAGAGTCTGCCATCTGTCCCGAGTAGGGAAAACCGGGATTCATCCGTGAACAGAACGCCTGTCCAACGTGCCGGAGACGATCGGAGCGAACATTTGCCCAATTATGTGGGTTACAATGGCAAACTATAGTCAGATCCAGAGCCCGATGAGGAAGACACGCATGCAAATTAGTTTTCCCGAGACGGTTTCTGACATTTTGTGCAGAAATTCTTTGGTTATGCAAACCAATTACTGCAGCAGCTGTGGGTGAAGTGGAAGGGAACAACTCCAGTAGTGAATCAGGAGTTGATGATGGAAGAAACCAGAGGGAGCAGAGAAGAAAGGCAGGATTTGACCAAAACTGGATGGAGAGGATCAAGAATACAAGTTAAGGACTGAGATGAGGTCTGAAAATCATGATGCATCTGGAAGTTAAAAGCATGAAAGGGGATAACAGAAATTAAAAAACTTCTTAGGAGGAGACAACTGAGTATTCAAAACTAAGAGCTGATGAATCTTGCACGTTTTCTTATTAAAAGACAACGTTAGGGAATCGCAGGAGTCAGCTTCAGGATTATAGAAGGCTGATGACAAGAGAAAACAATCACTTCATGTTATCTTTGCTGAGAGTAGTAAAGGATTTTGATGTGGAACAGTTAGCTAATGTAAAACGATTAGTGGATTTCTTCATGAATACTGAGGCAAGTTTTGTCGCTCAAATCTTCTATGTTGGGCTTTCAGTGACCAGAGTTCAAATATAAACCATGGGCCAGTATGGTACAGAGCAAGTCTTCCCTTGAGCAAGGCTGTTAAGAGTGAAAGTCAAGGTATCATTCTAATGATTAACCAGTTCGTCAGGGGTTGGAAAAGAGTCAGAAATCTGGATATTTTCAATATTGAAACAGTGGGTATCCATGTTAAATGTTAAGTTATCTTTTAGTTATCGCGAGTCAGAGGGAAGAATTAAATAACAGGAAGAAAGATCAACAATGGTGAGTTCATCAACAGTGCAGCTGGAGAGGCTGAGACCAGAACAAAGTCCTTAGTACGGGGAAATCAGTAATTCAGAACTCACTAGGGATTGGTGTTGCTCATGTGCATGTTGGAATTCTCAAACAAAATCACAATTGGTGAGACAGTGGATAAGTGATTGAATAGGTAGCCAATTGCTTCAATAAAATGTATGTGGCTTGGGGAGGTTGGAGTGGGTCCAAAGGATTCAATGGAGTTAAAGCCAGAAACGGAGATGGGAATGATCGTGACCACACCAAATCTAAACAACCCCTGGACGAATGGTTAAGTTGTGAACCATCATTAGGTGGTTTCCATGTTTCTACATTAGGAGATCCTAGCAAAGATTTCCCTTGTTCACAAGTGAGAAAATTTTGAGTGAACTGCTATTTGGAGTAGATGCATCTCCAGCGAGGTGGGCAGATGACCTCCCTTTGGAGGAGGTCAAGGCAGAAGAGCCAAGAAAAGAGTCGGAGGAGCTCAGCAGTAGAATACTGGAGCGGTGCTGACATTTATGACCAGGCAATTACAGGCCAAATCTAGATCCAGCAGATCCACATTATAGCAGCAGGGAACAGGTGGCCTTCCTATCACACAGGTACACCAGATCATATGTAAATACTAAGAAGTAAAAGAAGTTTCCACTCAGAAGATACTGAAAGTACTAGAGTGCAAGTACATAGTCCAAATGGTCACGAAACTCTGAGAAACACGGCATTACCAGTGGGTATCAGCAGCAAGTTGTACCATTGTCTACAGCAGTAGGGAATAAGAAAGATGAAACTTTTGGAAGTATTTTTCTTTACTTTTTTTTGGTACTTCTTCCAGGAATCTCTGACCAGATGGAATGCATCCTAATCTTTTATTTACCCGAGAATGTTATCTGGCTTCTTATTTGAATAGAGTGGAAAGCAGGTCCCATTTAGTAACTAGCAGAAATCATGGTCTGTATTTTAACCAGATAGACCCTAAAATGTTTTGTTCTACTTCAGTTGTATGCAAGTCATGCTCACGTCCTAAGACATGTTTTCCAGATGTGTATGCTTACATTATAAAATATCTATATTCAACTCCTTTAAACACCTCTAAGATACATCCGCAGTATGTGCACCTTCTTGCAAGAGCATAATTTATGGTAGGTCTGCGCTCCAGTGACAAAGCATATGTTTTTGGTCATGTTGCATGCTTACGGAGTCAGAAATAGCTCCCTCCCCTGACCAAAGCACACAGCAGTGGGAGTTAAATAAACAAAATATCTACTCATTTTAAAAGAATGACTCAGCAACCATTTACTGTTAAGCAAGAAAAAAGGCAAACCTACATGAGCTCATAGTTCCTGCGAATGCTCTCGGGAATGTTGGGCTTAGTGACTCGCACAGCCTGAAAACAGGAGACAAAACCAAGAGACAAAACATTAAGCTCTTTGGAAATGAGAGGGGAAAAAAATCTACGAAAACAAAAACAAAAACAGATGCTTTACCACCAGATTTAGGGAAAAAAAGAAAAAAAAAGGAGATAAAGACTTTGAAACAAACTCATGAACTATGTTAATACTCTTTATAATCCCTCCAAATTTCCCTGACTATTAACTCCTCAGGAAACTAGAACTGTTATTTTAACTGGTTCAGAGGGAAAAAGGGAGAAAAACACAAGACAGCTTAGGTCCAGTGAAGCATTTAACACTAAATACAAGCTAAATAAAGTTCTTTGTCACTTTTTGTAAATGTGTTTAATGCACAACTACAAAAGCACATAAATATAAATTAAATATTGTAAACATTTTAAAATGATCCTGCTCAGTTGCACATTTCTTGAACCAGAGTGTTTTATTTTTAACAACTCAACAGTATTTCATCTTTATGTGTATCCGTCACTTTGCTTCCATCATGCCTGGATTTCCCCAGTGTGGGAAAATGAAACTGTGTCTTCTTGAAGAAATAAAGTTCTGACTCATTAGGATGAGTAATCCAGGAAGATAAAGTGGTTGTGGGTGTCTGGAAGCCAGAAAGTCTCAGCACAGAGAAAATATCAGGTTTCCTCCCACAAACAATAGCTGTTTCTAGCAGTGCTCCTCATTAGTCCTTGGAAGGAATGAAATAAGAGCAGACGTAACTCCTAACTAGAACCTCAAACCAGCATGTAAAGATATTTTGCCAGGGTGAAAGCAAATTCTTGCCACATTTATTAGGAAAACAATGTGAAAATTGAACATCATTATTCTTCCTCTTCACAGATATAAAGTACCTGGTGTTGGTCTATCATATACATTCCCAATAAGTTAAATTAAACTTCGAATTTTAAGAACTATGGATACTTTTACATTGAACATTATGTACATAAAGATGCAATGTTTATTAGAATTTTAAAGCAACCTCTCAAACAGTCATTTACATGCAACAAGAGGAAGTTGAATTATTACCTGAAATCAGAAAAAAAAAAAATCTACAATTTTTGGTGTAAAATGATAACTCCGGATGACATTGCTGTTTTTTAAAACGATATATTTAAATGATGTATTGTATTATTTCCACACTGCTGCTGATACAGGTTTGGATAGTGGGCTATACATGTGAGGAGGGAAATGATTGTATGTGTGGTCTTCTCTAAAAAATAATAAATGCAACTAAACCTATCCAAAATATATGAATAAACCTGACATTTGGATATCACCAGTCTGTGATGGACAAACAGTCGTTCAGTTTATTTTTGTATCAAGAGGAAAACCAGGGTTGATATTTAAACGTGAAAACCAGAGAAAAATAGTTACAAGTTCAGCTAAAATGTTTGAGCATCAAAAAAACTTTTGATGAAACACTAATAGCAGTACAAACTTAATACTATAACATTGTACTGTAGTATATAGTTTATATGAAAAAAAATGTCTAGCCTGAAAATTTTGCTTTTAAAAACTGAATTTCAAGTTTTGTTTTTACAGGGAGCCAAGGAGGATTAATTACAACTTGCAGAGGTGATAGTAAAAAAAAAAATCCTAAGCCTGAACTTTTTTTTCCCTGGGAGGGCCCCTAAGCAAAGATATATGCAGTGATCAACGTAATGTTAAGCGAGATCCAGGAGTGTGCTTCCCTGGGAGAACATTTAGTTGAATAGTCCATTGCATTAAATATTCTAATGACTTTTGAGGATATAAATGGACATTATTCAGACATGAGATGAACAAACCCATTACAAGCCTACATGACAGAAGAATATATGTGTAGAGCGCCAGCGCTCTTGGGACCCTGGGCCTGGTAGGCCTGTTCAGGAATACATCCCTGCTTTTAATTGGTCACTTACCAGCACAGGTATTGCTTGTATAGCATAATGAGACTACAGACACTACAGCCATACCAAGACAGGTCAGTAGGAGGCAATTATAATACTCAAAAAGTTACTAGGAATTAATTAGTAGCCTAACCATTAACTAAAGGGCATGAACAATCACACATTATTTTTTCTGAAAATATGCATCATTTATTTTAAATTGTGATTACGCATTTGTAATTTAGAGAACGTTTGTTTAAAAAACGTGAGGTGTGCCTATTTTAAAATCCCCTGAGTTATATTGCTTTTGCATTCTGATACAGATGGCTCAAACCGCTATCAGCACCTGATTATTCACGATGTAGCAGCAGCTGTAAATCCTATCCGGACTCCTGCTTCTAATTTACGCAGCTGCAACATGACGGCATGTTTTTCTCCAAGAGTGGATAAACAAAAAGAATTGTGTAAGCGATGATATTCGGTTTTTCGCCAGAGACCAGACGCCACTGAATCAATAAAGTTGTCACAGGACAACTTATATTGTACAATAGCAACTGTATTTTCATAAATAAATAAATAAATATAAGGACGATGATCAGTGAGGACTTACCCAGCTTCGCAGTGATTCTCTTTTGCAATTCCTCACCTGTGATACATGTCACGCTGTGTTTCTGCTTGTCTGACCTCCGCTTTTAGCACAAACACGGCCAACTCCCCTTGAATAAACATAATCTCAGGCCTTCAGACTTTTAAAAGCCGTAAACATTTTATGAGTGAAAGTTCAGCTTTAGGAATAGTGATAAATGTCCCCGGCGGATTTGAGGTCATGACACCGGCAAATCAAACTAACGTCTTTAACATATCTAAAAGGGGCTTTAAATAACGTCTATTTCACCGTCAATAGAAGTTTTACGTTTCTCTCTAAAGCGCTCCCATTTTTCAAATGTTCAAGTGGTTATATCTTGGGGATTTTGACTGCAAACCATGTTGGAAGTGTTCATTGCGTCTCTATTGCGACGTGTATTTTGTTAGCTTTCAACGACCCAACCACTCGCGCATGCGCATAAAGATATCAACAAAGATCATCCTAAAACGCATTTGGACGTGGAGGGACTGCTACATCAGTCTGATTGATTGAAAACCCAAGACCGTCCCCTACTCTATAACCCATTGGCTTAAGCAGGCCTACAGTGGTGTGGTCGTGTACGACGGAGAGTTAGAGAATTGGGCTCACGCCTTGGGTCGTTGCATAGGCCAACGAGAGAGCTTGCATCGTTTGATAATGGCGTTGTGTTAATCCGTTCCGACAGAGACGTATAAACTAGACTTTACCGGCAAGAAAAACGCAGATCCTTCTGCCGCTTTAAAAGATGCATGATGAGGCTGACTGTCTGTTCAAACACATTTAGTGCTTTGAATATTATGTTGTGGCTTTATCTGTATCACACCCTGCTGCTCAACGTATTTCTCAAATTGCACAGACATTGGAAAATGCAGAAGAAATCCAGAAGATCAAATGTATTTGAATAGTCCTGTTGGGGAATTTGCCCCCGTACATTCTTTGTAAATTATTTGGGTGAATGCTGTGGGTGGTATGCCACAATCTCAGCTGTACAACATCAACCTGTATAGTGTGAAAGTAATACATAAGGCAATTTCCTAGTTTGTTGCCGGCTGTAATCTGAAAGGGCCTTCAGCAAGAAAGTGAAACGTTTCGTTTGAGTAAACATGATGTAATACTGCATATTATAATAGTGAAGCTCAATGAGGACCACATAATCATTTAATATGACTTTATACACCAATAAATAGAACATACACTAAAGATTATGAACAGATTAAACAAGAACATTTTCATATTTTGTTTCACATTGTTATATGGCTGCAGGATCCTGGTCTATTCTAAATATCTCTCAAAAACAGGGGTTATCCAAACTGACAGGTGGTCATACTGTACCTGTATTATAAGCCCAGGTGCCATAGATGTTAGATCCTCTTGCAGCGTCAATTTAAGATTTTCATCGATTTGGTCTGTTTGAAAGAAGCAGGAAAAAAGAAAGTGGCTCAGGTCTATAGTGGGGAAAAAAGATATCAACTATGTTGAAACCTTCTATGTAGCAACTTGTCTATCTACAGAGAGTGTTTCAGTATAGTTCCTATAACAAATAAAGTACATATATAATTCAGAGTGGCAACATTAGTCTTATAGTTTTCATCACCCTGCTAGGAAATAAAGACATTTTTTTACTATCAAACGCCACACCAGAATAAACGTTTTTTAAAGACGTCTTTCAAGTTTTGTAATCATGATTAATTAACACTTCCAAATACGAATGAAAAACTAAAATTTTCTGTGTAAATAAATGACAAAACCAGATTTGATTGCTCTTTTTAAAATAGAAAATACAGGAGACTTCCATTGAACCTTTGTTTAAACATCCCATAAATCAAATATAATATAGACTCAGTAATCGAATGTCACAATGTACCATTTTCCTCATAAAGAAAAACACTCAGCACATAAAACTCTCTAGTTCATCAAATTACCATCAAAATTAACATTATGAACATTCAATGCTCTTATTGTGAAGGTCTACACAGCTACTTCTGCTAATGTGTTAGAAATAATTTAAGTCCAAAAATATCACTTTAACTGAATAATGCACATTTTAACGCAGCGGTTAAACACTACGAAATGCACTCAAACTATACAGTGAACCAACTTGCATAAATCGACATATATACAGCACTTTTATACTGTGCACTGCGACAGGGGGTTAGGTGGCTATTATACCGAGCAGAGAGCCGAAGCAGATGCAATCGAATCAGGAAAATTCCCACTGACAACTTAATCATATCAACTCAAAGCCAACATGTCAATAATAATATACACACTTCTTCATGAGCGCACACAGACACGCTTCTCATACCACCCAGATGCAGCTTGAGCCTGCCATGCTGTTTAGTGGAGAGAACTGAACACAGCATGTGGTGAATTTTCAGATAAACAGCACTGTATTCTGTGTTATTGTATTATGGTGTAATTCGATACCTACAGTTGTGGCCAAAAGTTTTGAGAATTACACAAATATTAGTTTTCACAAAGTTTGTTGCTAAACTGCATTCAGATCTTTGCTTTAGTTGTTTCTGTGATGTACTGAGATCATTATGTCAGGCTGATTGGGTTAGAATGGCAGAGTTCACATGTTAAAAGGAGGGTGATGCTTGAAAATTGTTCTTCCATTGTTAACCATGGTGACCTGCAAAGAAACGCGTGCATCCATCATTGCATTGCATAAAAATGGCGTCACAGGCAAGGATATTGTGGCTACTAAGATTGCACCTAAAGCAACAATTTATAGGATTATCAAGAACTTTAAGGAAAGAGGTTCAATTCTAGTTAAAAATGCTTCAGGGCGTCCAAGAAAGTCCAGAAAGCGCCAGGATCGTCTCCTAAAGAGGATTCAGCTACGGAATCGGAGTAACAGCAGTGCAGAGCTTGCTCAGGAATGGCAGCAGGCAGGTGTGAGCACATCTGCACGCACAGTGAGGTGAATACTTTTGTAAGATGTGGGACAGATTGATCTTCAGCAAAAAGTATGGTGAATGGACTGCTGAGGAGTGGGGCAAAGTCATATTCTCCCATGAAGCCTCTTTCTGATTGTTTGGGGCATCTGGAAAAAGGCTTGTCCGGAGAAGAAAAGGTGAGTGCTACCATCAGTCCTGTGTCATGCCAACAGTAAAGCATCCTGAGAACATTCATGTGTGGGGTTGTTTCTCATCCAAAGGAGTGGGCTCACTTACAATTTTGCCCAAAAACACAGCCATGAATAAAGAATGGTACCAAAACACCCTCCAACAGGAACTTCGTCCAACAATCCAACAACAGTTTGGTGAAGAACAATGTATTTTCCAGCCCAATGGAGCACCGTGCCATACGGCAAAAGTGGTAACTAAGTGGCTCAGGGACCAAAACGTTGAAATTTTGGGTGCATGGCCTGGAAACTCCCCAGATCTAAATTCCATCGAGAACTTGTGGTCAATCCTCAAGAGGCGGGTGGACAAACAAAACCCACTAATTCTGACAAACTCCAAGAAGTGATTATGAAAGAATGAGTTGCCATCAGTCAGGATTTGGACCAGAAGTTAATTGAGAGCATGCTCAGTCGAATTGCAGAGGTCCTGAAAAAGAAGGGCCAACACTGCAAATACTGACTCTTTGCATAAATGTCATGTAATTGTCGATAAAAGCATTTGAAACGTATGAAGTGCTTGTAATTATATTTCAATACATCACAGAAACAACTGAAACAAAAATATAAAAGCAGTTTAGCAGCAAACTTTGTGAAAACTAATATTTGTGTCATTTTCAAAACTTTTGGCCACAACTGTGTAATTGTGTTTTGCAACTGTGGCTCAGTGGTAGAGTAGTTGGCTTGCAATCGGAGGGTCGTAGGTTCGATTCCAGCTTCCTCGAGTCACATGTCGATATGCCCCTGGGCAAGGCACTTAACCCCCAAATTCTACATTGTCCTACCGAGCCATGTTGGGTGTCGGTGTATGAATGCGAGTGTGAATGGGTGAATGTGGCTTCAATGTAAAGCGCTTTGAGTGGTCAGTAAGACTAGAAAAGCGCTATATAAGTTCAGTCCATTTACCATACATCTCATAAGTAAATCAGCATAGTTTTATTACTGTTAATCCCACTACGAATATTAAATGACACCAATTGTATGTGTCGTATATCACAGCACCATGTAGAACGGCTGCAGAAACAAAAGTCACATGGAAATAAAATAAGGAGGATTCAGTATGCTAATGCAGATTAAACTTACTGACGCTTAAGTGAGTCTGTCAAACAGATTACACAGGGAGCTGGCGACCCAACTGCTCATCTGTGCCAAAAGGCAGTAGCGGTAGATGCAACATTTAAAAAAAAAATAATTTGTGTGACATTTACTCTTTATATACGTCTATGGTTTAAGATGTAAGCCATAATCATCATTTCAAGCCTTTGTAGTAATTTTGATGTAATAAGTCTAAATCATACATTTGTTTCATTATTAACTTGAATTACTTAAATTCACTTCTCCACATTTTTTCGTTTCACCTATATTTTGGTGCTAAGCCATTCAGTAATTTAAGAACTATCAAAAGTAATTTAAAGTTTATTTTCTGAGATACAGTGAGGCAGGGTGGCACCATATCTCTACTCACCAAACAAGCCAATGTAGACTTCTTGTAGAGAGTGAACACTGCAAAACTGGTTGAGTTCATGGTGCACCTTGTTGAAAATCAAAGCTTTG
Organism: Apricaphanius iberus; assembly: GCA_028564705.1. Classification (NCBI taxonomy): domain Eukaryota; kingdom Metazoa; phylum Chordata; class Actinopteri; order Cyprinodontiformes; family Aphaniidae; genus Apricaphanius; species Apricaphanius iberus. Next base: position 874,704 of record JAPXFQ010002128.1, read on the forward strand.
TCATAGTCTGCCGTGAAGTTCCTCACTATGTCATATACTGCAGAGGAGAAAAAGATAGCTGGTGTTACACAGCTGCAAACAGAGGATCCATTGACATTCGAATCCAGAATCAGTGGCTGGTCACTGTACCTGCTGATGGAATGAGGAAGTTCACCACTTCAATGCGGTCAAAATAAATCATTACTCCTCCACTGACAAAAGAAACATGAACAGTTTCACCAAACAATAACGGAAGGTTAAAGAAAGTATGATGAAATCGAGTCAAACAAAGGTATTATGTAGTGCAGGGTTGTGTGCCTGCACCATTAACCACAATAAATCTCTGTAAACTAGCCGGAACAGACAACCCACCTTGTCCCACATGGTACATTCTTCACCTCATCCGTCTGAAGTGTCGTCTGCAGGTCAAAAGCACATGTATGTAATCACAAGCTTTGGGTAATAGGTGCACATATATCATAGATATTTATGAATATCTAGCCCTTAAATACAGTGTGTTGTGCATTTAGAGTCTGTAGGAATCCAAAAAAGTTTAAATGAGTCACCACAGGTCATGTGGACATATTTTTGTGTACTGTTTGGTTATAAGCAGTTCAGTTTTCTCTATTATGTATTACATTTTTTTAACTATTCCCTCACAGTACTTGCACTGGAACTGTTAAATAAAGTCATGACAGACAACAACGTGGTAAGTTTTAAACAACACTAAAATTATCATTTATCTCTTGGCCATTGTTTTGATAGCATTAGCATCGGACCTTCTGTTAATGTCAGTGCTATTTGCTCAGTATTTTAGCTCCCACATGAAAGACATATTTTAACAGTACTATCACATAAACTATATATATGTATACCCTTGATATATCTCAACCAACAGAAACAAGGAAAGTGTATTAAAAATCATTTTAAAAAGATGCTGCTAGCGCAGATACCAAGAAGTGATTCTAGTGTTTCACAAATAACATATATTGCTATTGTCTATGAATACTGGACTGATTAAGAAGTCATTATAATGAATAAATTGCACCCATAGTGATATGAAATTATTCATGTGGTTACACAGTCATGGTTTACATTATTATGACTTTTTGTAACTGTGTGTCTTTCTGCAACTACAAATGTGTTGGGACTGGATGTGGAAACCTCTAAAATGTGACATTTTATATTTACACCAGGTACTTCACAAATGTGGAAAACCTGGGTCATAGAAAAGGCTGCATTAAAGACCCACTCTGTAACTTTTACACCGTAAAAACACATGCTTTCGAAACGTTTATGTGACACAACACCATTTTTGATGTTTGCTTTCAGAGCTGTCAGTACACAGGTGGGTCCTCCTGCTGTTTACCGCGCTATAAACCTTTTTGCCCACTGACTGCTTCTCCGGATGTTTCTGCATGAGCTTCGCTTTATGGCAGTACGCTAGGCGCTACATAATGATATAAACAACGTTGCGGTTTTGAGACTTGAGCCATGGCAGAACCACTAAAAAAACCGAGCTTCACCGCTGGAGAAAACGTAATAACTAGTGATGGGTAGAGCAGCACCGGTGCGTCGGTGCATGTATCTAACTCATAGAGCGAAACCCTGTATAAGTGCGTGTATCTCTTTAAGAAATAGTCACGTGACCGATACAGCTGCTGTGTCATCTGTCACAGAAGCGCTGAACTGTGTTTAAAAGCAGGAGCGTCTCCAACTTTCAACTGGATGATTCTCTGCCAAAATGTTATTTTTTGAACCAGACTAATTCCAAGAAAGCAAACATCATAGAGCCAGACAGAAAACCCGAGGTTTCTGACGTGTGGGATCAGTATGATCTTATATCAACAAATAAAGTTATTTCCTCTCTTAATCCTGTTCCTCTCAGTTTCTGCTTAATTTTTTGCCAAATTTCGGTCCATTTCAAAATAACTTTGTTAAAATTTTTCATATTATTCTCTGCAGTTTAAATGCCACATTTGTTCTACTGCACTGGCATACATTAATAAAATCACGTCTTCTGTGCTGTGACCTATGGCCGCTGGCTGCTCTGCTTTGTGACCGCATACCACGGAGGCCGCCATTGCTCTTCCATTGCTGTAGTACCTCCATTTGGCCGCTAAGCCCTCATTGAAAAGCATTGGACTTTAGACACGTTAAAAACAACTTTAATGCCTGGTACCCATTTTTTAAAAACTTTCTATGGCTACATATTCTTCCTTAGATAACGCTGGGCTTGTCAAAAACATAGGCACCAGGCTGGTTTTCGTAAGATAATTTTTTGAAATCTTGCATAATTAATGAGGGGGCCGGACTTTGATTGACAGGCTGTTTCGTTGGACTTTAATTATAGTAACACTACATTTTAATCATTATTTCAAGTTACTAGTTCTTACCTTTTGAGGTTTGAGAAATAGGAGAACCGTCGGAGGAGCACAGATACGGCAGCAGTCAGGCATGGGGCTATTATCCTTTAGCTTAGCTAGCCAAGTTTAGCAGCAGAGCTAAAGATGTGGGAGCAGAATGGGCGCGATTACGACCAAACTACAAGGCCATACACAACCCGCGATGGCAGAGTGTACAGTGAAGATCCCACCCCTCTGCCCTTTTTAGGAACATGCTTCGTCAGAGCTGGGGAGGAGGAGTCTGTAAATAAGCCATGAATTCCCCCATGAAAGTGTGTCATTCTGGTAAACGGGGAGGAGTGAGGAGGCGCTGTCTACTCTTTTTTACAGTCTATGATTGCGACATACAGAGCCAAACATGTATATCAGGAGGACGAATGCAACTAATATAAATGAAGATATACTGACATTATAAAACTTCTTCACAGTCACTTTATTCACAGTGAATACATATCTTATTATTTATTTTTTTGAATACCCAGCTACCAAGAAGCATGATTTGGAACAGCCATTTCATTATTAAGGACTCCCAACCTCTCAGCATTGTAGAAATTGAGGGATTCAGGGAACTGTTTCATGTTCTTGATCATATATTTTGCCAACCACAAAGTTATTGTGCATCTGTCCTTTGCGAGGAACTGTTTCTTAAACTGGAGAAATTGCTTTAAAAAAATCATTGCAAAGAGCTTGGAAAAATGAACAATATATATATATATGTATATTTAAAAAATGCCTCATATACAATTCATAATCAACATCCCCTTCAGTTTTTCTTTTTAAAAAGGTGTGACAAAGATTTACATAATGTCGTATGATATATTTTGAATATAACATATTTTAAACTTTGATTAAAATATTGAATTGTGGAGTATAGAATATGGAATACAATTACATAAATAATTGTATCGTATGGCCATTGAATACGTAGATTACTTGATTTTCCGAATTAGGTTGCCCGCAACAATATTAAGCTCCAGCAGGTGTCAGTAGACCAACACAATAGCAACTCCGTATCAACACAGAACATGGTGGGGGGCGGGACTCAACTGGATTTAAAGAACCACACCAAAACAACTTCTCTCCTCAGAAAAGGGGTGGAACAGGAGATGAGGACCTAAGAATTCAGACCAAAGAATTGAAGTTGCACTTGCACATTTGGGTTTTTCCTATATAGGGGTCTCAGTGGCAGCTGCCATTATCTAATTTATTGCTGCCACGAGCTCACAATGGGGGTTTTGATAAATACTTTCAAGACTGTCTATCAGGTATATGCATTTAATGGTCGGAATTTAACTGCAGTTACTCCATACAAATGCAGCAACAGTGGCGGTGCCGTTTCAAAATCAATGCATTACCCTGCATTAAGTCGAGTGTCACAAACTTAGTGATTTTGTTGCCATTTCTAACAACTTTTTAGAACCCCCTTTTCCCAAAAACGGCTAGCAACAAATCTAGCCACATTTCTAAACCAACCTTAGCTACTTTCTGTGAAAGATCTTCCCTGCAGATTAGTGACCAGACTTGCATTGCAACCGCACTGTCCTACAGTGCATGCAGCTCGGCTCATTTCACCCAGCACCATACAGAGAGAAGGCGGTGATTTGACCCAGTCACAAACAAATTTGTTTTATCTTTAAAATTAACTGGAAAGACTAAAAGAAATCTGCAGGTATATAAAACTGATATCTGTTTAGAAGCAACACACGAACATTGTTTTCCACTTTGCACAAACCTGTCTGTAACCACGCTGCATCTGCACACCTGGTGAATTCAAGGAATAACGTTCAATAACGTAAGAGATTTAACACATAAAAAACACTTAACATATGCTATAAACTTGTGTTTAATGGCAGTTGGCAAGCAATATGCCCTACTTATTTTTTACAAAGTATTAAAAAAACAAATGAACAAAAAATGTATGCATCCCATTAATTTCATCTTAAAATATCTCAATTACTTTTTTTTTAAATACAAATTTTGTTTAAAAGGTCTTGAATGTCCAGTTGTAAATTGTGTACCAGTTCCCTTCTCTCAACTATATGCTTCTGGCAAAATAAAAGAACATGTTCCACAGTCTCTTCTTGAAGACCAAAGTCACATTTCCCTTCTAGCATGTTTCTCCTGTTTAAATAAATCCTAATTTAACTCATATAAACATATCCTAATCTAGATATAATCATTTCCTCCGTTCAGTTTTTGTTCCGTTGTGCTGTACCAAATTTCCTTTGAACGTTATAATGCCATACATATCTGTTTTTATTGCAAACTGGTTTTATTTGTAATGAATGTTGGAGGAGAAAAAGAAGACCACCACCTTATTGATGATGTCATCAACGTGCTCATGATCATGTAACATCGTCTGGCAACATCTCGCGACTTTCGGGGTCAAATTTTGCTACTTTCTGTCAGAGACAGCTGGCAACACTGATTAAGTCACCAGACAGAGAAATGTCACTAAATGGAATCCCTTAGATCTAAATAACACGGAGGAAAACCCTGTATATGGAACACAACTGAATGATTTAGATGTAAAACGGAAGAATTTAAAAGCATGACATGTCCACTTTCACCAGCCCTGCCTGCTGGTGTTAGTCAGAGGTCCTGGTGGTGCCTTTGTCTGGCAGCCTCACTTCTGTCAGTGTGCCCCAAGGCAGCTGCAGCTATAGTGTAGTTAAAATAGCTTGTCAGGTGAATGGGTGAATGTAGTATAAAGCGCTTTGTGGTCCTCCGATTTAAAAAGCACTAAACGAATGCAGATAGCATTTACACACGCATTACAAAATAACAGTGAGCACCTGAGAATCAGAAAACACACTAATAAAATGACAAATAACCTGTGAAATCTGATTTCGAGACTGCCTTAAAACTAAGCAGTGAAAGTCAACAACAGCAGCATTGTGAGGCATCAGAAAAGTGGTGTTCTGCTGTTTGGCTCTCTGCAGATTATAGTTCAGCGCAAGTTTAGTTTATGGTTTGTCTTACATCTTTCCTCCAGCCATGTGTGGGAAACAGTTACTTGCAGAAGATCCACAGCTGCAGCCAAAAGATTTGGCAGCACAACACAGGTCTTGGAAACTTTGCAGCTTTTGCTTTTATTATGCTGACTGTTCTCTTAGCACAAAATTCCCCAACCTTACTTCATCTCGATAGTATTACGAGCACAGATGAAGTCGTCAACGACACCATCTGAAGCTACTCTATTACTCTGATAAGCAGACTGCTAGCTTTTCAGTTGGTACAGGTGTGTTTGAATATACTTTCACCCCTTTTTAGTAATGTTAGTATCATGGTAAAGTGTGCAGCCCTAAGGAACACGTTTTGAAATGACCAAAAACCTAAACACAATATGTTCAGTTGGAGCCAACCAGGCGTAGCGTGTCTAGAAGTGCCATGTCCTGTTCAGCAGTGTACTGCAGGATTATGTGGCCACTATTATAAAGCCCCCCAATCCACACAGTCTGTAGGCGTGAGTGAATCTATATGCACAATGATTTACAGATCCTCCTTCTGATTTTTTGTGGCAACCAGAAGATCATGTTTTCCTAGAGAAGCCAATCACATGTGGTGCCAGTAATAACATTTCCTGTGTAGGATTACTTCGCAACTGGCGAAGAGGTGTTTAGCTAGTCTGGGTGCCGGCCGAACTTAGTCCCGCCCACAACATGGTCTGGAAGTTCGGTCTGGCATTCCTCCATTGAGGAGCAATTATGCCCAAACAAGATCTGATCAGACCAATCAAATCGAGCTTATGATGATTGACAGGTGAACAACAGTAACGCAATCACCAATGTCACCAAAGAGCGCATGGGTTTAATCTGTTTAAAAGAACGATGGCTGCAACTGGAGAACTGAGATGTGTAGATTCTGCAATCGAATCTGTTGTAAAAGATATCGACAGCACATTAATTTTAAAAGAGGAATTTAAAAAGAGGAACAGATTACGTCTGTTGCTCTGATTGGTTGAAGGTCTATCTAATTGAGTGCAGAAGCTTTTTTTTCCTGGTTCGGTTAAAACACGCCCCATAATCACCCTGTGTGAGCGGTATCAGACTCACATCCTAATTAGAATTGAGTATGGCTATGTCAGGCTAGTGTTTAGCCTATTTTATAACCCATCTGCATGGTTAAAGACACGATACGCAAATTTTCGTTTGCGTTACGTTAGCGTTTGGGCACTAGTTGCTTTATATTGAAGGGTCAGTTTATCTACAGCGTTTGGCGATTTTAAACACAAGGAGGTGTAGAGAAAAACAAAACGGACCGCTGTGTTTGTTTACAAGCGTTTTTAGAGTATTTCATGAGCTACATTTCTAGTAAATTTTATTTAAGGCTTCTCTCAGCCTGTCTTTTTTTGGGCGCTTTTTATTTTACAGAAACCAAGCACTTGCCAGTTTTGTTTAACACCATTTTTGTTACTGTACATTTATTTTGCTCCTATTCTGATTAAACTCTTTTGTTCCTCAATTTTAACACCTGTCTACAGGGTCTTTTTGTTACACCCCCTGACCCCTAGCAAGGTGGGGTTTAACAGAGCCAAAGTGCATTTGAATAAGCTTTATTGACAAACTAAACCAAAGGTTTCAGCCATTAATATAATAAAGTAGTAAAATGTATAAAAGATTAGATAGCATCAAGATAAGCATTCTCATTAAATTACAAACAATTCTAAAAATATATTGGTTATTAACAATATTTCTCTTTGTATTTATTAATGTTACTCAGCTCTCTTGATTTGTTTTTGTCTTACAAACTTAGCAATGATTAAAAAAAAACAGTTTTTGAAAAATGACAAAATTTTTAGTTAAAATAATTAAAGAATAACAAAAGAACCAGGGAAGCACTTAAAATATATTTTCTACATTTTGTGTTAATTATCGATATCGATCAATATGACTATTCCCTTTATCAATATGCTCTTTTTTTTAATTCAGCGTCCAGCCCTTTTTCCAGCTCAATCAAAACTTAATTTATGTCGGCTATTGCTCCATGAGGGGGAATGCGTTTACAAGCTGAAGTAAATAAACTCTAGTTGATCACAAACAACACAGCAATGGTAGGCAGACCCGTGAGAAAAATTCTGCACTCCCTGCTGTGGAGTTGCATTGCAACGCTGACAAACCAACAGAGAACCATAAAAGGAAAACCTCTCCAACAATATGTGTGCATTTGGGTGCGACTTGCTGACAAGTATAAACTAGGCTTTAGTTCTAACTTTACCAAATACAGGTGAAATCTAAACCTTCTTAAACACCATCTTCTTCCAATCTTAATTTGGTGATGATATTGTGTTCTACTTTTCAGCGAGATAAAGCTCTGCGTCTGAGATGAAAAAGATAGTGAAGTGGCGCAAAAACGATAACATCATCTTTTTGACACATGGGCAGATCTCTTAATAGAGACCTCAAAAAAGATTTACAAAAAAATCCAGCAATTCATGGCTTAACACTAAAGTATCTAAACTCATTGAATGTTTTTATAGCTGCGCGTTCACTAGACGAGTTCCAGGACATTTCTTGGAGGCGGGAAGCTGACACACTGGCTCAGTCCTCTCAGAAGTTGAGTTTTTATACAAAATTGGCCCCTTAAACAATTGCTGAGACATCAGCGTATCATGACCGTTTTTATAGTGAGCGATGTCCCTGATCAGCACCGTGGAGCAGCAACAGATCAACAATGGAAGAAGAAGAAGGGATGGTTAGCGTGTTTCTGGTTGCTTTTATTATAAACTGCCTCGCTAGCAAATCTTCCAATTTTACAACACCGGCTGTTTGGTGACATCTTATGTTAAAATTTCCCTCCAGTTACAACCAATCATGAGTAAACCCGAAATCCTGCCCTGCGACTTTACCAGGCTCATTTCTGAGAACATATGGCAGGTACTCGATTGGTCCCTGGAAAAGTGCTCCTATCAGGCCGGATGAAACGGAGACACGCGCATACTTAGGTCTGTTAAAATTACCAAGAGGTTCCAAAAGTGGAAAGGGCCTGATGTTAAAATAAGAACTTAATAGAATTTTATATGACAGACCAAAATCAAATAACAGTTAAATATGAAGTAGCTTTAAGCAGAAATGAATCTGAAGCTTTGGCTCAATTTGTGATGGGGCCGTTTTTCTGCATTACTCCTGTAAAATCAAGTGTAAAAAAATGTGTCTTAGAAAAATAGCTGATGAAGGTGAATGCATGAAAACTACCCATAGTGTATCCTTTGGGACATGATATTTCCCCACATATGTGTCACACTTTTGCATTTCCTGCTACAGTATCCCCAGAGGTCATTAGCTGGTAAAAAAAAAAAAAATAAATAATCTATAAATTAGCCATGTTATGGTATAGGATGCAGGGTCCAAAGGTTATAAAAGAAAGTACTGTCAGTTTATTTCATAAAAAAAAATTGTTATTGCATCTTTCTTTTGCTTGATTTCATATGATAAATATCATAAAACAGTACATTACCAAATAGTTACTCAGTACTTACAAAACATTTTAGCCAAATACCTTTTAACTCTTACTACAGGAAAGTTTATGGCTACCCTACCCACCACTGCCGAGCTTTAAATATCTTATGGGTCACTCTTCAATTTATCATCCAGAAAAATTTAAAATGGAGTCTGATCCAACTACAAACCTACCAAGACATGGCCATCCACCTAAACTGACAGGCAGAGTAAATATCGGTAATCAGAATAGGGGCAAAGGCCTGTGGCAGACGGATAGGCTCCAGGTACCCACAGCCTGAGTTAATGTACACTCATAAAAGCTTTGAGCATATGCACGCATATCGTTTCGCAAGAAACTGTACACTGACGTATGCTGCCGAAACACTGAGGATGTTGAGCTGCTTGATCTAACTTTACTCACCTGTACAGACTTGTAGGTGGTGATGAATGGAAGCATTAGGTGGAAACCCGGGCCACTGGTGGTAGTGAGAAGCGCTCCTCCCCTGGGATACACAGGTATGACAAATTAAGAGCAACATTCCTGTGGAAAAGACTGCTTATTTACAGACTGATGAATAATATTGATAACTTGCAGGGTTGGTTACATTTTGGAGATAAGAACTTGCTCACAGATAATATGGGGATTAGCTTCTATTCAGCTGCTCTGTGAATCTAAAGGTTAAAACGGAGGACATATTCCATTCCTAGTCAACCAGCTCCAGTGGAAACAAGATAAGAGACAATTCCCAGACAAATATTACAAAAGCAACTTTACAACATGTGCCAAATCTAACGTGGATCTGGAGATGTGTGTTTCTGTAAACATTCCACCGAACCACAGCAGTGATAAAGTTTATTCGATCTAGCATACTGCAGAACCAAGGCATGTCTGTGCTGGCGATAATGATTTGCCTAAAAGCACAGCTCAGTTGGCATGTTGAGTAACCCTAATGCCAGGCTATTTATTTAGAGTTTCCACTGTTCAACTGCTCCAAACAAAGACTCACATCATCAAACATACAGCGTCTTGGGGCAACAAAAAAAAAAAGTGATCCTTGAGGCTCACCTGTAGTACACTCCAGTATGTCCTTCATCAATTTTGTGGACAGAGGCCAGCAGTGCTGCTCCTCCAAGAGCAACAATTATGGAGAAGATGGCCCCCCACTGAGCCATCTCTGCAAACAGATGAGAGACAGCATGAGGAAAAGAGCAGACAGACTTTTAGGACAACTCTTCACCAAGTGACGGTGAAACTTTCCCACCGAACCAGCCAGGTAGCAGTGATCGCTCCAACCCTGCAGGGCTGGCTTCTTGCTCACTGGGTTATCTCCTAACAGGCCAGGCTTTGCAGGGCATTAGCAGGGACTCCAACCCCAGCCTACACTTAAAGAGGATTGAGATTAAACCACAGAAACACAACCTGTGTCGACAGAGCTGCACCAAGGAATAGGTAATTATGTGATCAGTTAGGGCCCCCTCCTGGACTGGAGAAAAGCAGCAAGATTTACTAATAGGGATGTGTATTGGCAAGAATCTGGCAATACCATTTCTATCCCCAGTGATGTGCCTGAACGAGTTCAAAATGAATTCATTCACATTTTTAGTGAACGTGAACTGAACTCGCTCACTTTTTGGTCTGATGAACGTTATTATGAACGCAATCATTCTGGTCTTTGTGAACGGCACTATCTCGCACTTCATTTTTTTTTAAGTGATGCCAGATTTCATTTGAGCCTTCCTGACAAAAGTCCAGCAAAAGCCATGGTATTTAAAACGGGGGAAAATATCAAATCTGGCAACCCTTGTCATCAAGTCGCAACGCATATGCTTCCAGTGTCAAACTGCATGTGACCATCAAAAATATTTTTCGACAAGGTTAGTGATGATCCAGGTGGGAAAATTCTTTACATCTTGCATCAACAACGTCAACAGCAAACTTGAAACATAAAGCATCCATTCAAAGTACGTAAAAGTCATAAAAAATAAATTAAATACATTAAGAGACACAGAAACGATGTACCAGAACAAAACAAAATCTTCTACCACTCAAAACCAGATGCGGTGTTACAGTAGGAGCAGCTCTGCTGTCTTCATGTACCAGCCGCAGCTGGACAACCTGAATATTGTTGGAGACCTGCAGCCTTCAAGAAAATAGGAATGTCCCCACTTTCATAAACTTAAAGTGACAGTGTGTAGTTTTTGCAGTACATCTTTGAAAATAGCCATTAAAATATTATGCAATAATAATTGCGTAAAGCACATTAAAAATATTGGCGATACTGTAAAATATGACTTAAAAATATTAGATGACGTCTTTATTTCTACAAGAGCCCGGACGGACAAAGCGCACGGAACACCCGCGTTATTAAAACATTGATTTACCCTCAAAAATGCAAAAACGTTTCGCCATAAATACATTTTTACCTCTTCGCTAGTTCCAAGCGATGAAAGAGAGACTGACGTGCTCGTCATGTTGTTCCAATTAGATAATTCTCAGGGAATTAAGAGTTTGAAAACAGCACTGGTTGGACCTCCGTTGTTGAGTTTCTTACTCGAAGAAACAGATACCGCATGCTTGTGATAATTTAGGTATGCACTGCCCCCTACTGGCCGAAAGTTACACACTGTGCCTTTAAGGAATTGCAACCTTCCTCATTAATTTGGGCTAATTGTCGCTGTTTATAACTCAAGTTCAATAATTGTTCTTTGGGCAAACAAGTAAATAAATCAATTTACAGAAACTGAAAACTGAATTAATGTTTAAATGTTTTGCACTTTGAATATTGCACTATGATGATGTACAACCTTAGTTTCCTATCCCAGCATGGTTTCTACCTCAGATTGTTTAATAATTCCCCAAAAAACAAAATAAAAAGTAGGGAAAGACTGATATTTGTTTTTTTTACATGTATCAGCATCGGCAGCTGCGTTCGCCGATAGTTTTTTTCCCAACATTATGGCACACTGCACTTTATTATGCTGCTTACTCGTTTCTACTGTATGCAATAGTGAAGGCCTAATTATTGTTTGTATGCTTAAAATGTATTTTCAGAATCTTAAAGCAGATTTTCAGCACTGAATGCCAACATTGTAAGGGAAATAGCTCGCCGCAAAATTATGGGGAAAAAAAGAAAAAATTTGAGTCATTTAATTTTTCAAGCTGTGAACTTTGTTTAAAAAATTTGAATTATGAACTATGAACTGAACTAGTTCATTTTAAAATCTATGAACGTGTTTTATACCTGAAGGTGAAAACAACCACCAACTACCAATCAGACTTTTAACTTTATGACAGAAACTTTCATTATTAATTTAAGTTCTTAGAAAATTAAAAATTTATATTTTGCTTTTTAATACCTTGATACAATATTGTGAGATAAAATGCTGCGGCATATTTGCATATGGATATTTTCCTACATCTCTATTTACTAATTCATCTGTTATTTAGATAAATAACTCAAAAAAGTATCATTAATTATGTATAATGCTAATGTATTTATTTCAGCAGCATCAGCAGATAACAGCAAGGCTTAGCAAACTACAGCAAAGTCAATGTGTTTCATCATCTGACACGAAGCAAACTGGATTAAGGGATGTTAGTGACTAGGGTGTAAGAAAATACTGATTCGGGGATAAATCCCAGTATTATGACATTGTATCTGTATTGTATTTTTATTTAGATTTCACTTTCTACACCTTTAATGGAACCATTAATGATGACAATGATAATTTATGTAGTAAAATTAAAGGTTCTACTTGTAGTTGGTGGCTGATTTCACCTTCTTCATTCCAGTGGATCAACTAGAGCTAGCAATAAATTGTATGTGTTATGTATGAAACAGATTGGAATGTGTAGAATGCTGTCATAGTTCTTGTACAGTTATATTCAGATTCAAACATCACAATACATACTCTTACTGCTAGAATATACCAACTGACTGACTCACTATTTTTAATGCACAGTAAAACACACAATCAGTCCTTCTTCCTGAACATTATGTATATATTTTTCTCTTCTGTAAAATATTTTGAGTGAGATTTTGAACAAGTCAGCATACTTTTTTGTTGTTTACACATTTGTCATTTTTTTGGCTGCCACTGTTAAGACCAAGTTTCCTCTGGTGGGACTTTTAAAGGAATTTGCTATTCTAGTCTTCTATTCTACTCATAGTATCACAGTATGTATTGTCTTTTCCTGTATTGTGATCCACATTGTATCAGCTAATTATTGCCAATACACGTCCCTATTGGTGTTTAACAGAGGCGTTTAACTCCAGGGCTCAAGTTCTGTTAGGTTTGGATGCGTCTCTGCTCCAACAGAGCTGATTCAAATGATCCAACTACCACCTCAGCATGGCAAAGTTCTGCCCAACCCTGCTAACAAGCGGTCAGGCGTGATGAACCAGGGAAAGAACTAAATTATGCAGGGTACAACTACTCTAAAATATACACAAAAGTACTACTGTTTTAGAAGTACTAGCCTAACTAACTGCTAGTATTTTTCTATTTTCCTATTATATATATATATATTTTTTTTTCTATTATACATATTTTTATTCTATTACTAGCCTAACTAACTGCTAGTATTTTTCTATTTTCCTATTATATATATATATATATATATATATATATATATATATATATACATATAGATATATATTTTTTTTCTATTATACATACCCCCCCCCCAAAAAAAATAAATAATTAACAGTCCTGCTATTTTTCCTTTATTATTACCATATTAAGGAGAAATATGAATGAGGAAAACAAGGTCAACACTACACGGAAAATTAGAGGTAAGAATACAAATTACTTTCTGGGCCAAAGCTTGTCCAAATGTCGTGAAATAATCAGAGATACACATTATCTTCATCCAGGCTGAGCAGAGGGTGGCTGAGGAGCAACGTCAGCTTTGATTAGTAAGGATTTGTAAATGCAATCTGGTGGAGCTTAAGGTAGTATAAGGTCTTTATTCTAGCAGATGTTTTACATCACCCTGTGCATTCCTACCTACATATTTAAAATAAAAAACAACGATGTTTTGTCGGAATCGTTTTGTTTTGCTTTATCTAGCTAGTTGTTTTGGAGTACAGCTTTATATCAGGAGTTTAGTTCCAAGCTGAAAAGTTTTACACAGCCTTGAGGGATTTTCTTTAAAGCCAAAATGATTGTGGGACAGTAAACCTTTAGATAAAAGCTCAACAGTGTGGGAGGGGGGAAACATTCACTGGTCAGGATTCGTATGATAAATGAATGAAAGGGTTTAAGGATAGTAGCATTCACGGCTACCAGCGTTAGCAGCATAAAAGGCCCGTTTATTGCTGTCACCTGTTCGGATATTCTATTGGCAGACGTGTTGTGAAATGTCAACTAAAAAAGGTGTGAAACCCAATAGTAATGCATGTTTTATTTTACCTCCGGGTTACGTTTTAACAAAGCAGCGCAATCGAGGCGCGTTTCGTTAAAATGAGCCCATTTCTGTCATGTTTAAGAAGTACGCAGAAAGCAGCAGGTTTATGAATTCGTCTTACCTGTAATTTGATGTGAAAACAGCAGACAGCATACAGGAAGTACCTTTTCCTGATCTGTTCTTCTCTAGACCTATCAGGATGTGCAGTGTTGCATTAGCGCCCCTTGTCGGTGACAATCATGGAACGTCTCCGAACATCCCAGTGACATTCACTCATCCTGGAACCGAATGTCAAAATAATTACAGTTTTTTACTTGCATTTATAAACGGTGCAGGGAATCGACATCGTATTGCAACATCATGGTTTTAAAAATAAAAAAAAAGGCAAAATTCTGCTTGTATGGTTTAGTTTAACATTAGGCTATATGCCATCAGATCCCAACAGTGCCCTTAAAACTCTTTGAAATGAATGTACTTTTGCAATAGGAATATCTTTATATATTTCTTAACATTGATTTATATTCATAAATTGTGTTTGTGTGTTATTTTGATTGCAAGAATGAGAGTGTTGTATACGTAGTCGATTATATAAATCAGTGTATAAAAGATGTACATAAATCAATATATAGATAAACTATGTTAAATGTTCCTCATAAGTTGTTTACTGATCACAGACTTTTCAGAGCCAACTACAAGCTTCTGTCACAGTTCTGGCCAGGATATCTGACTCCTCCTTTTGCTGGATTTGAAGTTTAAACCAAGAATATTACACACATTTTCCACAGAATTGAAAACTGGGCTTTGAAGCATCCTTTTAGAAGTTTAACGTTAACCTGCTTTATCCACTCCAAGACCTATATCTAGCCTTCTCCATTATTTAATGTCTGTCATTCTCCTGTAGAATTAGTGAGTTATGTCCAACTTTCAAGCATCTAGCTGTTGGATGGAGGAAAGTTGAACATTTTTCAATTCAAAGTATTTTATTAAACACAGTAGGATATTCTGTTTAATTCTAACTCATAAATCATTTTCTTCAAAGAGTTGTTGTAGATATTGATGGCTGTACACTCAGAAATAGATGTATGAGAGAAGAACATTTTTGTTCTTTGCATTTTGCCTGGCCCCAATCGTCATCAAATGAAACAGTGCTGGGAGATTTCTTCAGATAGGTTGTTTGTTGACTCAGCACAAGTGTTAGTGTGCTATGTTCATCTCTGCAAGGTGATTTACAGAATGCTCTGGAATTGAACAAAAGTTTTAAAGATGTGCAGTTTCAGGATAAAGTGCTTCAGCGTGTGTCTGCTATATCTGTCAGCAGTGACCAAAAGGCATTTGAGGATGTTTTTGTAGAAGGCCATGTACACACTGAAGCCATATTTATATTCTTCAAAACCAAGTACATTGTGAATTTTTATAGCTGTTGGGTGTTGTGTGGGAAACTGTTATTTCCTTGTACTTATGACAGTCATTTGCATGCTTACTAAGTGGTAGTTGACAACGACTGGGTTCTGTTCAATTGAGGAATTTAATTAGACTTTCAAGCTCTATACACCTATTTAGTTGATGATTTAATTTAATTTCATTTAACTTAATTTAATTCAATTAAAAAATACTTTATTGATCCCATAGGGAAATTAAGTGTTGTTGTAGCTCATTACTAATTCATTTTTCAAGGAGTTGTTGTAGTACATGATGGCTTTGGGGAGAAAGGATTTCCTGTAGCAGTCTGTGTTGCAGCGAAACTGAAGAAGCCTCCGACTGAAGATACTCTGTTGCTGATAGTCTCATGAAGAAGATGCTCAGGGTTGTCCATAATCTTTTTAATTTTTATGAAGAATCCTTCATTGCATCATTATCTCCTGTTGTTCCACAGGTGTCCCCAGAACAGAACAAACCTTCGTTATCAGGTAGTTGAGCTGTTTTAAGTCCTGATGCTGCTACCCCAACAGATGATGGACAAAGAGATAACACTTTCCACCACAGAATTGTAGATGATTGCAGCATCTTGCTGCAAACCTTGAACGACCTCAGCTTCCTCAAAAAGTACAATCTGCTCTGTCCCTTTTTGTAGAATGCTTCACTGTTGATTCTCCAGTCCAGTCTATTGTCCAGGTGAACTCCGAGTTATCTGTACTCCTTAACCACTTCCACTTCTTCTCCCTTGATGGGGACAATCTTTGACTTATCCCTGTTTCTTCTGAAATCTACAATCATATCCTTTGTTTTGTTCACATTCAAGGTAAGATGATTTTTTTCCACACTATGCCACAAAGTGGTCCACCAGCTCTCTGTATTCACCTTCTTCTCCATCTCTGATTCACCCGACAATTGCAGAGTCGTCTAAGTATTTCTGCAGATGACAGGTCTCCTTATATATACTGGATGTCTGAGGTGTACAGAGTGAAAAGAAATGGTGAGAGTACAGTCCCTTGTGGTGCTTCTGTGCTGCTGACCAGCTGGTTTGACACACAATGCTTCAGTCTCACAAACTGTGGTCTGTCAGGAAGTCATCGATCCAGCTGATTGTTTAGGCCTCCACTTGTGTCTTCAGGAGTTTTTGCCAAAGCAAATCAGACTCACCCATCAGTCATTGATGACTGATGGGTGAGTTTTGTTTGGAACTGGAACAAGGCAGGATGTCTTCCACAACACTGGAACCTTCTCCTGGGTCAGGCTAAGGTTGAAGATGTGCTGCAGAATCCCAAAGAGCTGCTCTGCAAAGGTCTTCAGGACTCTGGGGCTGACACCATCTGGACCTGCAGGCTCGTTCCGGTTCAGTTTCTCCAACTGCCTCTTCACTTGACTTATAGAGACAGGCAGATGGGAGAGTGAGATAAAGGGGGTAGCAGCATCTCCTGACTTGGTTGAAGACAAAGTTGTGGAATTATAAGAGACAGACTGAGGTGGAAGATGAAACATCTGAGGTGTGACAGGACCGGTGTGGGTCAGAGGAGAGGGGGATGTCTTTTTGGCTTGAAACAGGTCAGGAGGATAATGAGCTTGTTCCTGAACTGAACCTATTGAAGAATGTGTTCAGTTCATTGTCTCTATCAAGACTTCCATCTATCCAGTCCTTCATGTGCTTAAAGCCTGTGATCTTTTTCATTCCAGACCCGACATCTCTGATATTGTTCCTCTGCAATTTGCTCTCCAGCTTCTTCCTGTAAGCCTCTTTGCTGTCTCTGATCTAGACTTTTAGTTGCTTCTGTATACTCCTTAATAACTCTCTATCTCCCTCCTTGAAGGCTCTTTTTTTTCTTGTTCAGCAGTTACTTCAGCTCACTAGTGATCCAGGGTTTGTTATTAGGGAAGCATCTCACTGTTCTGGAGGGGATGATGTTGTCCACACAGAAGTTTATGTAGTCAGTCACACACTCAGTCATGGCATTGGTGTCGTCTCCATTTGGCTGGCAAAGAGTGGTCCAGTTTGTGGACTCAAAACAACCCTGCAAGGCTTCTCAGCTTCCTGTGATCATTTTCTAACAGTTCTGTTTGTTGGTGGTTTACATTCAGAACAGAGAAAAACAAGATTACGAACTGATTGCACCAGAGGAGGATCCGTCTCAGTGAAGCACGTAACACTGCATTCCCGATACTGAGGCTGAGTCCTTGTCAGGGCTTGGAGTTAAAGAGACACCAAGGAACGTTTTCATGTTAATTAATCATCTTCGTAAGTCGTTATATGGTTAAATGACTCATTCCAGGGCGAATGAAGACTCTCTCGCCCGCCCCTACTGCCTGTAGGAAGAATATCCCACTTGCAAGTTCAGTGTACCATACCCGGTGTCCTTCAGTCTCGCGAAGTTTCAGACATCGCGAGAAGCAGGATCAGTTTTCGGCACGCATCCCTAACACTGAGGCAGGCTAACAAAACCCGGCTAGCGAGTATGGCAAACTGATGGCAGAAACCCCTTGACGGAAGATGCCAAGAAAAGAAAAAGAGCTTCAGACCGAGCGAGGGCTCGAACACGCATCAATATTGGTCAAGCTTTTACCGAATGGCGAGAGCTAAAAGACAACGAAGGCTCTAAGTCGGATACAGACCTCACATTATCTCACTTACTTTACAGATATGAGTTGAATTACAATGGCTTGCACTTTTATTTTATGTCACTAAGTCAAAGCGTATGATAATAGGGAATAATAATCACGTTGCACATATCATGATCGAGCTACAAAAACATTTCTGACTGGGCAATGTTGGCAAATGCTACTGGTCTCATCATTACTTGTGGCCATCACACACAAATAAATTGGCTAAAGAAATAAAGCGGTGATGCAGCCGCCTATTGGCGCATCTCCGCTGCAACTGGCAGCGTAACTAGCTGCTCACTCGCTGCTCATCATAACTTGTGGCGGATCACAACCATATGAAAAGGCTAAATAAATAAAGCGGAATGGCTGCAACAATAGGCGGCCACAAATCAATACAATAAGTATATGAATAGAATAATAATAGTAAATGAAGCAGACCTGCAGGCGGCAACAAAGAATTCAAAAATGCAAACAAAGTAACACAATGGCCTGAGTCCGCGGGGGGGTGGCGATAAATAACAGTTCGTTTTTACGACAGTGTGTTTGAAAGCAAAATTTACTAACGGACGCTAGGGGGAGCATCGTAGAGAAAACACTCAGACTTGCCTGGTATCCCTTTAATCCATCTTGTTAGCGAGTTATCTCATGTTTCCCATTACTATTGATGGAAGAGATGGTTTGAATTTTCTCTTTCTCTGTCTTCTTTGCACTCCTCCTCTGCATCCACGCCTACTCGTCCTCAAATCATCAGGGATTTGTGGCTTCAGTTGAGGTATTATTTTAGCTTTTGCAATGTTAATCAGCTGCTCCTGGCTGTAAACCACCCTGTTGCTACGGTCATGCATCATAACAAATGAGCAAAAACTGAAACATCAACAGCATAAACCCTCACAGGACTAAAACCCACAAAGCACACAGGTCAGAAAAATGCAATTCTTCCTTAAGAAAAAGGGGGAAGCAATGTCCAAAAAAATCGGTGGCTGGATCCTTCAAAGGCCATTTTGTCGGCTGGTTACGTCACAGCACCGCGACTCGGCCAGTCCAAATTCGAAGACTGCTTCAAATGTAGCTGACGAAGCTCTGAAAAAAAATGTAATATTACAAATTTGTACATTTGATCACTAGTCATTCAATTGCAGAAATTATCATGAAAGTAGCTATTTTAGGTAGTAACCTGGATTAAATAAAATTACCTCTCAACCAGAGATATAAAACATGGCGCAGTAAAAAAGGTGAATAAAATACTGGGGAAACTTTCTTCCTTTAGCGTCATCGCGGCTGCTAGGCGACAGGACGTCCGGCAAAGTGGTCTGGTCTACCCGGTCGACGAAGGACCCAGCCACTGAGTAGAACGGATCCAACCCTTGCATTTGGGCACACCCAGTATAGGCTGTTTGTGTCCTTGAGGTATTCTGTGTGATGTGATTGCAAGCACATACAAATGTTCAGACCTGGCTTACTGAAAATTGTCTTCAGTTGAACGCTAAAAAGACTGAGACTTTGATAATTACTCCTGAGCGAAAAATCCCCACCATTAAAACTCTCCTTGGTCCCTTGGCCTCTTCTGTTCAGTTGAGTGTCAAAAATCTTGGTGTTTGTTTTAATCAATCATTGTTGCTTGACAACCATTCTAAACTTTTGGTTATTATCATTTGAAAAACATTTTTGAGATCAATTGTATCCAGCTCTGACCTCATTTTGGTGATTCATGCTTTTATTTTGTCTCATTAGATTACTGTAATTCCCTTTTTACCTGTTTCAACAAAACTGCTCCGAACCACCTTCCAATGGTTCAGAACGCTGCAGCAAGGCTTTTAACAGGATCTGCCACGCATTCTTCCATTACACCGATTTTATCATCCTTGCACTGGCTCCCAGTCAAATACAGAGTTGATTTTAAAATTTTAGTTATAACATTTAGAGCTTTGCATGGACAGGTCCCTTAATGTATTTCTGATCTGCTGTGCTCCTATCAGCCTGTTCGAGAGCTTCTTCCTTGGACCAGAACCTCCTCAAGATTCCTATGACCCATTTTAAGACCAGAGGAGACAAGTCTTTTCAGGCTGTGGCTCCAGAGCTTAGGAATGCCCTGCCAACATCCTTGCGTGTGGCCGATTCAAAAGTGGCGGAAAAGCAGTTGGCGGAAAAGACATTTCTTTTTAGACAAGCTTTTAGTTGATTGGTCTTTGTATGTATGTTCTTGTTTTTACCTGTTTTTATTCTTGTAAAGCACTTTGTGATTTTATCTATGAAAGGTGCTGTATATAAACAAAGAAAAAGAAAAAAAGAATGGTAAGAGTATAGTAAGAGTACCCTTGTGGTGGTCCCCCGCTGCTCAAAAATTGTGGTCTGTGTATCAAGTAGTAATTTATAGACAATTATAGAGGCCTTTACCAGTGTCTGCTGGAGTTTTTGACAAAGGAAATAAGCTTGAACTGTGTTAAAGGCACTGGAGAAATCAAACATGATCCTCAGTGCTGTCTGCTCTGTTCAGATGATAGAGGGTTTGTTGAAGCAGGTGCAGTGCCGATGCTCCATCCATGCTCATCACGCAGTCCACTTAAGCTCTAAGTGCCCAGGTGGGGAAACAAAAAAATCAAGCTCATGAAAAATCCTCATAGTTATAATAACCATAATATCATAGTAAAAATAAACAAAGGAAAGCATGTTAATAGATTAAAAAGAAAATAAAATTTTTTGCTTGAGTAAAAGATTAATCTCCTGTTTCCAATCTTCCCATACTATTATTCATTAAAAAATATTATCCAAATAACACTGCTGGGGTTCAGTGAGGGTGACCTAATCTTAGACGGTGTAGGTTTTTGATATTTAATTAGTCAAATTTGTATTTGAAGAGTTGTTTTAAGTAATAGGAGTTTGTGATAATGTTGGCATCTTCATAAATTCAGAACAGAAGAAGCTGTTGCAGAGGTAGGGCCGGATTAAAATCACTGACTAATCACTGACTAATCCGTAACCCATTTAAAATTTTTGACTGATTCAATGGCTATCACATAATTAGCTCCGGCTAAAAAATAGTGAAGAATACATTTGCTTTTCAAACTAAGTATTTGGACCAAGTTAAGAAAAAATATTAGGATCTACATGTTCAGTAAGAAACACATTAGACATTAAAGGGTTATTATTTTTAACTATATATATTTTATTCATTATATACATGTCAATTTTAATGCTTATGTTTATCATGTGCCAATGCTGATTTTGTTATTCTCGTTAGAAGTGCATAATGTGTGAGAAAAGGGAATAGGCCATATTCAACAGAAACAGGTGTAACAGATGTTTAACCACACAGAGGAACAGTGTGTGCCTAAGACACAAAAGCTGTGGAGGATGCAACCAGCCTGACACGTGAGACAGAAGAGCAGAAAGATAACTTGTTTTTGTAACATAATCCTCATAACGGATGGAATAGACCAATCATGTGCAAATGTAAAATTGGGTGATGTGTGTTCACGGATGATTAGTTGAATGTGAGATGATATTAACGCCTCAGATATGTGATAAAATATAGAAATGTGTTGGTCAAATAAGAAAGCGCTCAGACTAAATGTACCGGCCAAGAGTCAATGGTTCTGTAACGGAATATTTGAACTGTTTTAATAAAGTTGAAAAACTGGATTCCTCTCCTCTGATCTCTGATAAAGGTAACAGGCATGGAATTATATGACTGGCTTCTAAGTAAGGCATTTAGTTCCAACAACATGCAGCACAAGAGGTGTATATACCCACAAACAAATCACTACAAATTTGCAACATATGAGTACATTGTCCTGTGTGTTTCAGAAATGCCCCGCCTCGGACACTGAAACACTCCGACAGCCAGATTACCAGAGTAGCTCACAAATTTTAGCAGGGGGGACAGCACAACATATTTATACTTAGGACACCCAAACGGCTGGAACCGGCCCTAAGCAGATGTATGATGGCATCTTGAACTCCAACTCTACAGTGATAAGCAAACTAGTTTGCTTCTTAGCCAGATGCTTCTACATGAGTCTCTCCAGGACCTGCATGATTTGGGATGTCCGGTTTATAGCTGTTGGTGACTGATAGGGGAATGTAGACATACAAACAAGTAGGCACAGAATTGAAACATACACAAACAAGCAGGCACAAATTGCAGAGACATAAAAAAAGGTCAAGCAATAAAACAGTGAAAGTTGACACAAAGAAATAATCATGTAGAGGCCACATTGAGGCACATACAGGACATGACATTGAAGCAGGCAGTAGAGAACAAGTGGCAGAAGCATGACCATGTCACGTATAGTGCACATCACATCCATAGGATTAATGTGTGCAGTTATAATTGTCGTTTAGCCAGTTTTTAAGGTGTGTAGTAAAAGTATAATAAATATGTATGTTTTTAATTGTAATGGGCAATGAGTTCCAGTTTTGTATTGCAGTAACAGAAAATGATGATTGACCATGTTGTCTTCAACAATGCTGAAACGTTCTCCTGGGTGAGGCTAAGGTTAAAGAGGCCCTGTAGATACTTTTTTGTAAAGAAACCAATCTTGTTGGACTGTGCACTACGACCGGTCCTGGGGAAACAGACCAACATTATAAAGTTACCACTGCTAGACTAATGAGACCATGTTCCAAAGTTTAAAAGTTTTACTACAGGTCCCCTCCATTCTCAGTTCTCCATTCTAAAATGTCCCGAGATTCACCAGACATCTTTGAAGCGATAAATATATAAAAGGAAATTGCAGGGTGAAGCAGACAGTAATATGTATGTAAACACAGTTTTGAGGCTGTAACTAGTAACAGAAAACACACTCACTGCTCACCTTATTAGGTACACCTATACAACTGCTCGTTAATGCAAATTTCTAATCAGCCAATCACATGACGGCAGCTTAATGCATTTAGGAATGTAGACATGGTCAAGATGATCTGCTGCAGGTCAAACCGAGCATCAGGATGGGGAAGAAATGTGATTTATGTGACTTTGAACGTGGCATGGTTGTTGTTTGTGTGTGTGCGTGGGTGTGTGTGGGTGTGTGTGTGTGTGTGTGTAGCCACTGGAATGGACTGGGAGCTTCTACAGGGTTTCTTTTATAGACGTGTGTATAGATGTGGCTTTTTAAATCAGATGGATTAATTACATTTTATTTAGGGTTGTCAAAAGAGACTGAATCCAACGCATATTTTATTTGTGCAAGAGAAAAAACTATTATTGTTTTCTCGTAAAATAGGGCTGTAAATAATTTTGCAAGGAACTGTAAAACAGCACATGGTCCCAATGGTTTGTAACATCACAATGATATCACCATAGAAACATAATGATGTATTAAAGTTATTGCAAAACATGGAATGTGATGATGTCATAGTCACTGATGTTACTGTTGCAGTACTTTATTTTTTTTTGCTGTCACTTTCGATACATATTGTAAAGGAATCTAATAGAAACTTATTTTTGGAAAGTGTTTCAAAATGTTTCAATCTACTAATTCTCCCCTGACCAAGACCCTGCAGAGGTCAGAGAAGAACGAGAAAATGCTCATGGAGGAAAACAAGAAATGTAAGAGGGAAATTGCTAATCTTGTTGAAAACAATTTAAAACTACAAAAAGAGAATGGCTTGCTCAAAGAAGAATTAAAAATACATAGGTCTTCCAATAACAAAATAAATGAACTGCAAGAGATCATTTCAGCCTTGCAGAAACAACAACTAGAGAAGGTTGAAAGTCTGAGCAGAATTCAAGAGCAAAACTCGGCTCTACAAAAGGAAATCCAGACTCTTTGCGACAAAAATGCCATACAGACAATATGGCGGGAACAGCAAGCAAGAGATCTGGAAGGTTTTGACCAGTTAAAAAAAGAAGCTAAATTAATGAGAATAGACATAAATCAGTTAAAACATCAAAATGAATATTTTGGCAAGAAAGATCAGGAAAACCAAAATAAAATAGGAGAACTGCAGAACCTCCTACAGAATGAGTGCACAAAGAATAAAAACATCCAGGAGGCATTAAATAATGAAAAGCTTAGCAGACATCATTTCTCAGAAAAGACCTTGGCAGATTTGAACAATAAAGTACAGAGCTTACAAACAGAAAAAGATGGACTATTGGGTGAACTGAAAAAATCCAGAAACCATTCAAAGTCATTTAAAAAAGACAATGAAATGTTGACAGAAGAGATTCGCAGAGAGAGCTTGAAGAACAAAAAGCTGTCTGAATTAGTTGAGGTGAGAACCGCAGAGAGAGACAAACTCAAGAGGGAACAACAGTCCAAAGATCTTTACTTACAAAATATGGAAGAAGAAGCTGTAAAGGCTCGGAAAATCATAGATGGGATGCAGCTGGAATTGGAAAAACTCTATCATGCATTTGAAAATGATCGGGAGAGAAACACAGGAGTGGTGTCGAGCTTTAATCAGGAAAATCAGTGTCTGAAGAAGGAAGTGAAAGAAAGGGAGGACAATGAACAAAAGCTCGAGATCCAAGTGTCATCCTTCAAGGATCAGGTCCGACACATTGAGGGCAAACTGTGCGACGTTCAGACAGATTTCAGTAAGTCAGAAAAAGAAAATGCTTTACTGAAAAAGGTCAAGATGAGTTTAGAGAATGAGATCAGTGAGATCAAGGCAGAACTCGAAACCATCAAATCTGAAAATCAGTCTTTAAATGATCAGCTGGAGCAGATGAGGAAGCAAATGGAGGAAATGGAAGTAAAAGAGAAGGAGAAACTGTCAGTAGCTGATAGAGAGCTGACTAAGGTTAGAGACACAGTGTCAGTGATAGAGGTTGGGAGGCGAAAGCTTGCCAAGGAGCTGGAGGAGTGTCAACAGGTTGTTCTACAGAACAGCAGAAAGTTAAACCAACTAGAAAATGAAAAGTCCATGCTGGAAGAGAAGGAAAAAAAGCTAACTGAGGAAAGCAGCAATCTCCATGAGGAGAATAAAAAACTTAGGCAGTTTGAGTCGTATTGGTTGTTTTTGTCCGATTCAATAATTGGCCCAAAAAATGATTAAGATTCCCTTCCCTAAAAACACAATCAAAAAAAGCCTAAATACACACACACACACACACACACACATTCAGGCACTTATATAAGTAGATGTGTTTTTTATATTTAAATAACTATACATTACTGTTCTTGCCTAAAGTTAGGAGTTTTATGTTCATACATATGTGGCAAGGTGCACAATGAGGGCCCAGGCGGGATTTGATCCCACAACTCCGCCCTCGTTGTGCACCTTGCCTCATTTGGCTTTGCTGGCAGGATACATGTGATACTGGTAAAAATCCCATGGACTCAAAATTGGCTGCAACCTGCGTGGAAGCACGAGGACATGCTTGTGATAAGAGGGGGAGAGATGTGACAGTGTCGAGGGCCTGTCACTGTGGCTCCAATTGATGATATCCCTTTGGCTGAATGCTTAGCGCGCATGACTATCACCCGGTAGTCGTGGGATTGAATCCTGCCCGGCTGTTGTCGTGCGCTTTGCCATACACACATGACGTACCATAATATATGACGTTTTTTTTTTTGTTTTTTTTTTCACGTAACTATACATGAATCTTTTCAACTAAACAAATGTTTTATATTAATGCAACCATAAGGGGTCACAAAGCAGTGATTTCTTTTGCCGGTCCCAAGTCCGGAAAAATGCAGAGGGCTGTGTCAGGAAGGGTATCCAACATAAACGCTAAATATGGGTGTGATGATAAGAGCCACCACCACACAGGGGAAAGATGAGTTATGCACACTTCCACAACAGTTATTCATGTAGTTGATTTTTGGTTAGAGATATATCTACATACTAATCAAATTATTTAGTTTTTTTGTTTGAATTTATTAAAGTTCAGCAAGATTGATTAAACTATATGCACGCACATTTAGGTACTCTTTTTGTAAGTACTTTTTCCTTTTGTTTTTTTTTTTTATGGCATTTGTTAATCAATTTTTGTGTCCATTACTCCATACCTGGTATGAGTGTGCATCAGGCCTGATCTCACGGTGAGGCGTCTTTCCAGCATTATGACCCTCACCTCTGGAAGAGCCTGTCGAAGGACCTCAGGGCAGCAGGGAACCATGTTTTTAGGAGCAGGTTCAAGACTCACCTTTTTTAGCCTAGCTTTTAGCTGATTATTATTTATTAATATCAGTTTAATTGCTCTGCAGGTTTTACCTGATTAAATTTTAACAGTATTTTACACTAAAAATATTAAATTTTATTAGTGTTTTATTATCTTATCATATTTATCTCTTGTTTATTTTAATATTCTAACTTATTTTAATCTTCCCTATAGTGTTTCCTCTGTGCAAAACCCCTCGCATTGGGAGCGATGAGCGGCTGTGGTCTGGGCCTTGTATTCTCTGAGCGTCCCGTATCGGTTGTGTAGTCTGATCACACTCAGGACATGTGTCATTTTTGACACATCTGTTTTTGCAGTGTATAAAGCAGGTAGTGCCCAAACGCTTCATTGAATACTGATTACAGTAACTATTAAGCCCCGTTCTGGTGAAGCGATCTCTGACCGTTGTTCAGCTGACCAATCAAGCATATGTTCTACGTTGACGGATATTTAGAAAATGGACCTCTACTCCCTCCGTCCTTGCGTAGGTGACGTAGAGCCTTGCGTCGACGGATTATGGCGCCGCAATAGTGTCTGGAAAAAGCTGAATATTACTGCTTAACACATTTCTTTTTTACTGTCATTTAGCAGCTTTAATGTTCAAAGTGGAAGCTGCTGTCAGGATAGTACTTACAACTGCTGCATGTACAGCAGTGTGCATAGTCAGGTGTTTGGGACACCTGAATTAGAATCAGAAAACAATATAAAGCAGACGATATAAAAATACGCAAACCTGAACGTTTTTTGAAACATATTCTCTAAATAACAAATATATGCTAACAAAGACCATGAACACTGCTGAGCCTCACAAACTGTCAGTTGCTGCAGGAATACAGGCTTTCATCGAAGCGTCCGGGTTTAATCTTCTAATCAATCAACAATCTCTTTTGTTTTTCGGGTTTCTTTTTCAGAGGGAATTCTAAAAAACTTTTTATCAGATCCCTAATGAACTGTACAGTCGACTACACAGCAAGATTAAACTATCTGCTTCGCTAAATCCTCCTCCAAAAATGCAAAACAATCAAATTATAGTTAAAATTCGCTGTTTCAACATGATGCAATGCGAGGAGACATTAACATTGAAGTCACAAAAGATTTGCTTTTAGAACACTTTTATGGTTAAATGATCTAGGGCTGATGTTAGACTGACAAGTCACAGACGTGTGCTCTCCATTTCGTACGATGGATAGTTGAAAAAATTTTGCTCTTGTCCGCGTTTTCTTCCGTGAGTGATAGAGAGCCCATGCGTAGACGGATAATGGTGTTGTAGGTCTGTGCACCGATGCAGATGGAGAAGTATAAACTGGACTTTAAGAGTTCAGTAGTAGGAATTAGGGCTGCACAATTAATCGGATTTTGATCGTGATCACGATTTTGGTGACCACAATTAAATGAACCTCTGCAGTAACATATTTAGCTTGTACTTTTAAATATATATATATATTTATATATATATATATATATATATATTTATATATGTGTGTATTTATATATTTTTATATATGTGTGTATTTATACACACACACACATATATATATAGATGTATTTATACACACACACATATATACATATATATACTGTATATATTGGAGTTTGTTCTTGTTAGTTTTTTTGCATTATTAATCATCTATTCTAATCTTAAGTTTTATTTTCCACATTTTTTTTAACATTTTTAAAAGTTTATAATTGGTGCAATAAAAATAGATATTTTACAGGACTGGATGAATAATTGTGATTAATAATCGTGATTACAATATTGATCAAAATAATCGTGATTATTTTTTTGGACATAATCGTGCAGCCCTAGTAAGAATACTGCAAAAGTAACGCAAAAAAACATATTCAAGAAACAATAATACATCTTGTGTCATTTGTGTTTGTTAATAGAGCCTTTAGAACAATTTTAGCTTCTTGTTCCCGTGATATAGGTGGAATGTTAAAAATTCATGATTTTTCACTTTTCATTTTAAGGACTCTCAACACAGAGGTTTTAGTATTTTGGTGTTTTTACGGTCCTTTAGTTAAAGCACTACACTAGGTTGGACCGGTGTTTGAAAAATTTAAAGTATAAAGCAAACACAGAGGCGTACACAGAGACGTTGCTCAGTGGACTTGAAACCTAACTGCATCTTTAATGACTGATACATTGCAACCTTGCAACACTCACATATACATTCTTATAGAAAATTAATACAAACCAAAGAGCCAACATCACACATCAGCAGTTTGATAACAGCTACTGGTTCAAAACAAAAAATATTACATGGAAAGAGGTCTTCTGCACATGTATGTTTTAAAATCAAACAAGAAAAGTGGAATATCGGTTACTCTCAGTATATTCAGATTGTATTAACAAGCAACCATTTTTATTAGCCTTTGTGGTTGATTAAAGATTCAACTGCAGCTTGACTTGTAGCCAGCTAGTATTTCCCTTCTTTCTTTTAGCTCTATAGTAATAAATCAGAGCACAATCAATAGTTATCAGAAGATTTCTACAAGTACTGCAACTGTCCTCACAGACTAAACTTGCAACATCTATATGATAACTACAACCAAAAGCTGAGAGAAATGTATAATGATGAAAGAATAAGACGTGCAAGAACATTTATCTACCTATGTTAAGTGCTATACATGGATAACAGACTTTACCTTCGAATGTTTATTCTTAGAAAAACTAAAGTGTCACTTATACAGGATCCAAATCACAGGCCCGCTTTAAAGAAGAAAGATGGCTGAATCCCTGTACAGTGAGGTGAAGTAACAAACTGATTGTACAGACTTGTGGATTACAGAAACCATGAAAGTGATCACAAGTAGTGAGTCAAACTGGGTGGGTGATTTGTATCCGACCTCAATCAGATAGTTGGTGAAAATAATTACAGGATCTCTTTAACTTGCCTTATGAATCACCACAAACATCAAATTCAGTGGCTAACAGTGGTACTCTGTTGATATTGAAATGGCTCTGAATGTTTGTGATGCGATTCCATCTACTGCTCCATCACACACGATGACCTATATAGCACTTCAGCAAGGTCTGACGTGTCTGTGTGACCATCTCAGGTCTCTACTTTCTCCTTCTGCTTCTTGCTCTTTTTCAAGAATGATGGTGGCTTGAACTTCTTTTTCTTCTTGGATGGAGACTTGCACGGCGAGCCCTCGGGGGTGCCGCCTTGCGGTTTGATTGGCGGCACAGTAGGAGTAAAGGACGTGTCGTTGGTCGAAAGCGCCTTCATCCCTTCCTCTAGTTCTTTTGTCACCTGTTTTTCCTCCTCCCCTCCGTTCTGAATGACCGGAGAGTCGTTCTGCACCTCCACTGCTGCAACAATGTTCGAAACAGGAGCAGAGAAAGCATAAAAAAGTAAGCAAACAAATAAAATAGGCTTGAGCTTGGTGCTGCTGCAGGGATACATGCAGGTGATGTCATTTATTTTGGGCTTCTTTCTCCAGGGTGGAAAGTATATGCAATGTTGAACAAAAAAGAATTGGATGCACAAGTTTGAAATTACTGTGGATTTGTCTAATTTTTTCACATCAGAGATGGCAGAGTTCATTTAAACTGCTTGGTTCCTACAATGGATCTGGGATCATACTAATTCAACACATTGTAGATAGAGTTGAGAACAGGCTTTGGAGAAGTATCTTAGAAAGCTTGATGTAAACTGAATGTAATGTGTGTTGGGGATTGCTGGTCTGTTGGAACGTCCACCTATAATCAAGTTTTAACCGTCCAAACTAAACAGTCACCCTTTTGGGGCAAAAATTCAGAAACTGACATGATTGAAGCTGATCACAAATTGGATAATGGTGCAACATTAGC
Source organism: Apricaphanius iberus (assembly GCA_028564705.1). Lineage (NCBI taxonomy): Eukaryota > Metazoa > Chordata > Actinopteri > Cyprinodontiformes > Aphaniidae > Apricaphanius > Apricaphanius iberus. The sequence goes on from JAPXFQ010002128.1 coordinate 904,903, forward strand.
GTTGTTCTCCATAGTAAGGCCTGTTTGACAGCAACATGGAATGAGAGGGTGTGATCCAAGAAAGAAGCTCAATGACAGTAAGTATGTCAAGCCCAGTTGACACAGTGTCTTTTTCGGCTGTCGTAGACTAATCGTTATGGCTAAATAGAGCTGTCATGAAAAACAGTGATCGTGATTTACAGGTCTGTGCTCGTCCAGTGTGACGGGCTCTCAGACTGCTTGTTGAGTACTCTAATGACCAGATCCTGCCCCAGCAGTCTTCAAGCAGTAAGAGGAAGTCTATGACTCTGGTCTGTGATTGATCAAAGAAAACCCAGTGAGCGATGAAAAAACTTAGTGACGAGAGTGTGACAGTAGCAGTATCAACATTAGCGACAATGGAAGCTACAAGCAGGACCATGTGGAGCAACAAAGAAGTCGCTCCCGTTCCCTCAGCATCGGCGCCCCCCAGGGATGTGTTCTCTCCCCACTGCTCTTCTCCCTTTACACCACTGACTGCACGTCGAGGGACCCTTCTGTGAAACTCCTGAAGTTTGCAGATGACACCACCGTCATTGGACTCATCCGCGACGGCGACGAGTCTGTGTACAGAAAGGAAGTGGAACAGCTGGTTCTCTGGTGCAGTCAGAACCACCTGGAGCTAAACCCGCTCAAAACTGTGGAGATGACAGTGGACTTCAGGAAGAGACCACCATCAACATCTCCTCTCATGATCCTCAACAAGCCAGTCCCCACAGTGGAGTCTTTCAGGTTCCTAGGATCCACCATCACACGGGACCTGAAGTGGACCTCACACATCAACATAATAAGGAAAAAGGCCCAGCAAAGGCTGTACTTTCTGCGTCAGCTCAGGAAGTTCAACCTGCCCCAGGAGCTGCTGATCATCTTCTACACAGCAATAGTCCAGTCTGTCCTGACCTCATCCATCTCTGTCTGGTTCGGATCCGCCACCAGGCAAGACAAGGACAGACTGCAGAGAACAGTCAGGACTGCAGAGAGGATCATAGGAACCGATCTTCCCTCCATTCAGGACCTATTCCGGGCCAGGGTCAGGAAGCGGGCCAGGAAAATCACCACTGACCCCTCACACCCTGGCCACAATCTGTTTAGGCTCCTCCCCTCAGGTCGGCGTTACAGAGCGTTGTACGCCAAAACCACCCGACACAAAAACAGTTTTTTCCCCCAGGCTGTCGCTCTGACGAACTCTGTCTAGTCACAGTGTGTGAGTGCACTCACATAACAATAAACTATAACTCTGCACTTCTGTACATACTCACTGTAAAATAACCCCGGCTTGGTGTATATATTATCCTTTATTATTTACGATCTGATATTTATTTGTATTTTTACTTATTTTTGTTCATATTTTTATTTTTTTTTATTTTTTTTTATTTCACTTATTCAAGTTCTGTACTGGAGGAAAAAGTTTGCCGGAGTCAAATTCCTTGTATGTGACATACTTGGCCAATAAACTGATTCTGATTCTGATTCTGAATGTATTGAGCACTGGCGGTAAAGGCAGTATCTGACATTATATTGTTGAAATCTTGGCTCGTACAGTTTGCCACGTCTCTAGAGCTTGCACAGCGTGACATAAAGTAGTCCTTTTTCACAGAATGGGCCAGGCTTTAGGAGGAGACATTACCAATGATGGGAATGGTGGAGACCAGATAATTAAAAATTAAAACTACATCTAAGTTCTTCAATTTAACCCCAAATCGAATGCAAGATGGCTGAAACTTGGACACAGTTGAGTTTTCCAACAGGAAATTGATATCAAAAACACTTCAGAACTGGATTTGAAATAGACAAAGCATAAACCTCTGAAATGTCTCAGAGCTTGAACCTTTTGATAATGTCGGTGCTATGTTTTCAAGTTGGGACTGTGCCAAAATTTAAATTGATTCTACCAAAGCTGATACAAAGAGTGTTCAAACAACCAGCCAGAAATATACCGGAATCTTGTTGGCAGCTACAAAACTCGTGTCATTACACTGCCTGAAGGGATAGTTAAGGGACAGATGCTAAAGAGATCTCATCAAGGGGTTGGAGCTCCTCAACCAAAATAAATCAAAAGATCAGAAGAAAAATAGAAAAAGCTGGATGGCAATTATAAAAAAGATTTTATTGCTGTAATGCCAAAAAAAAAGACTGATTCATTTTTCTTCCAAAACTAATGCTCCTTTTACACTGTTTTGTTTTTTGAGAGATAATCTAATTTCCAGCCGAGAACAAAAAAAAATAAATTATATCAGAATCTACCATGAATATTATTAATTTGGAGCTTAATGTATACGTAATTGTATATTATATTCTTGTGTGGATTAGAGGAAAACAGTCAATTTCAACTTGTGCGTCCTGTTTTTGTTTTAAAAAACTTTCAAATTGTTGGTAGTATAATGAGTCCAGCTAGACAAAGAATGCTTTGAATGAATCAATAAAAGCCCAAAATGAATAAAACCTCAATGCCGATAATGAGTGGATGTAATTGTCTGATTGAAGCTGATTGAAACTAGGGGAGCAGAGCCAAAACAGCAGACGCATGCTCTAAGAATCAGCGTTTAGTACACACAAATATGTGGGTTGAATCGTGCCAACAGTCGTTCTTCATATAGTTTTACTATAAGTCAATATATAGATTTGCACCTCTAGCATGCTGTAGAATTGCCTATATGTTCAAAACTAATATTTAAAATAATATTAGCTAAATATTTTGTGTTTGAGTTTTAGTTTGTTCTTCTCCTTATTCATCTTAAATAATAATATTACTTTATTTCTTGGTGTTAATGTTTTATGATCTTTTTTGCGATTTGATTTTGACACTACTTTGTTTCCATATTTTTACGTCTCTGCTTTTAGATGTTTTCCCTTTTATTTTATATTTGACCTTTTACTTTCCTTCGTTTATTAGTCTGTTAGTTATTTTAGATGGATTTCCCTTAGCCTGATTTACATGGAAGGATTTTAAAATTGTCGGAAGAGCTTCTGAACGCACACACGGCCATAAAAAAAACACGTATACAGCTGCTGTGCTACTACCATGTGCGACGTTTGTGGAGAGACACCAGGCACGAACTGATTTTACTCACACCATTGGGTCTTAGCTGCGCCGGTGCGTAATTGCCCAATTCTGACATGGGCTTTGCCTACAGAAATCTGCGCTGCACGCACACAAAGGTACAAACCGAATTGAAAATAAAAATCACAAATAATTTATCCTGTGCTAATTTGCAGTGTGAGTCAATAAACATATTTCCAATAAACAGTTCCAGCTGTCCTGCTGCCCCGCTCCAATTTGAAAAACACACTTCCCTGTACTGCTTGTGGTTTTTCCATATCAATGCTGCCGAGATCCACACACTGACACAACATAGTAACTTGTCCTCTGGTCCTGCTGTTTGCCTCTCGTGTTTTTGTACGTTTAGTTACCTTTTTATTTATTAACACTCTTTCATTTACTCTGGCTGCATTTGGGTCCAACATTTTTCACAGCATGACAGATGTATTGTATTAGTACTACATTCTCCTATTTAATACATTCATTAGAGTAAACATGCTCTTAGTTTCATTCACTTTTTACTGCAGTGGAATCATTGCAGCCAGAGCCCGAATCATCGTTCCTTCTCCAACAGTGCCATCTGCTGGTAAGCTACAGACTACACTGTAATATTCATTAATTTAAAATACATTTTTGATAGCCAGAGTAAAAGTACTTTTTTTAAATAGCAGCATTTAAACAGGTTTTGAATATACTTTACATTAAGCCCAAATTTTAGTCTGACCTATAATCTAATGTTAAAGGTCATGTATTTATCAGCTGTAAACGGGAAATCATCTTAATGCAGTTACTACAACTAATGAATTTTTAAAATAATAATCTAATTTATTGAGCATGACTCTATGCTTCCTGATTTGGTGATTTTTTTCTTTCCCTGAAAAATCAGTATTAAAAATAAATGTACAACAAATTATTCAAATTATTGTCTATTTAGTCCCAAAAGTGTCGGTCACGTCCTGCTGTGTATAGAGCTGTGAGGGACTGGAGTAAAACAGCTGTCATTAGAAGCTAGAAGCAGAACTCAGATGTATGAATCCATGAGAGACAACCTGAAGCAAGCTGCGTGTCAGATAAATAGCATGGAAGCCAAGCCGGACACACAGAGTGTGTACTCTGCCAAGCCTCACCTGACACAGGAGGATGGCTGGCTGCAGGGCCTTTTGTAGGGGAGGTAGCAGGAGGAGAGTCCCTGTCATTCTCCACCTCCTCCTCTAATGTTACACACACATACAGACAGTGAAGAACAGTGAGGATTCCGCTGTGCACAGGGTTAGATTTGTGAAGCAAACAGGCGTGAGCAAAATAACACACACTTACAACATAGCAACAATACAGATGAATAGAATAAATTATTTTTAACACTCAAAAGTTTTCTGAACTCAATTTTTGGGTTATTTTGTACATCCAAGTACAAAATGCCTTAAGTACCTACAGTAAGTGCCCTAAAGTGCCACTGAAAGTCCAGATGGAGCCAGTTTTTATTTTCATGCTCCTTAAAACAGGGAGACAAAAGCTATATTTTTGGAGGAAAATCATATTAATAAAACTAATTTAGGCTTTTGGTCTTCCTAAAAATGTTTAGGTCTTCTTCTTGTAAAAGTAATTTTGCTGCTCAATTAGCCTAATGCTGCATTCAGACCGCAGGCTTTGTCAGCGTCAGGCAACGCTCATAAAGCGACTTGTTCGACGCATATATACAGTAGATACATTTTTAAGCTGAAGCTTGCAAAGCTCGTAGGCGGCCTTTTCTCTGCTGGATGTTTTAAAGTGACAGTATGTAGTTTTTGCAGTACATCTTTGAAAATAGCCATTAAAATATTATGTAATAATAATTACGTAAAGCACATTAATTGCAAAATATTGGCGATATTGTAAAATATGACTTTAAAAATCAGTTTTAAAATACATAGGCGCGGGTCCTCTTTTCAGGGGCAAGCCATATTAGATGGCGTCTTTACTTCTACAAGAGCCCAGACGGACAAAGCGCAGGAACACGCCCGCTATTAAAACATTGATTTCCCCTCAAAATGCAAAAACGTTTCGCCATAAATACATTTTTACCTCTTCTCTAGTTCCAAGCGATTAAAGAGAGACTGATGTGCTCCTCATGTTGCTGCAAATAGATCATTCTCAGGGAATTGAGCGTTTGAAAACAGCACTAGTTGGACCTCCGTTGTTGAGTTTCTTAGTCGAAGACACAGATACCGCATGCTTGTGATAATTTAGGTATGCACTGCCCCCTACTGGCCGAAAATTACACACTGTGCCTTTAAACACTCGCGGATAGTGGTTGGCTAGACAGTGTAGACGTCGGGCAATGTCACTACAGTGAGTTGCTCTGATTGGTTGCCGTGCTGCGTCAACAGCTTTAGAACCGTCAAACATTCAACTTCTGCGTTGCTAGCATTATGAGCTTTGAAACTTGAAACGCAGGAAAAACTTGAAAAGCTTGAAAAGTTGACGGAGCCAAAGACAACAAAGCGCCGCAGAGACCACGATGCTCCTCCAAAGGCCTCCACCATAGACTTAACATTTAATCTTGATGTTGCTGATGCTGACAAAGCCTGAATGCAGCTGTACAAATTCCATAATGATTTGCTTGGTTAAACTTATAGTTCATATTAAAACTAGGCTAATTTAATGGCCCCAAACAATGTGTTCATCATTTGCACACTAACATGCGGATAATAGAAGCAACTTCAGATTTCCGTTATTTATATAAAAGCACTTGCTATTCAAAGCTGTCTTTTTGAAGAAAATAAAACCTTAACCTTTCATTCTTTAGATATAGGAGCCAATCTGGAAAACTGCTACTTAATTTTCTTTTTGTCCTCACACTTATCCAGACCTGCAAAATACTTCAAAAACTTTCTTGAAAATATCAAACCTTCAGAACTGTGTGTGAGATCATTGATGTCAGAGTCCTGATCAGAAACGAGTGGATTTACAACATGAACAATAATGGATGTTAGTAACAGAAGGTACATTCATTTAGCAAAGTGACAACATGAGGAAGACAGATGGAACATGGAAACTTCGGTGTCAGAATCAGAGACATCTTTATTTGATTTGACTAGATGTGATTTTTGTAAGCGTCCCTTAAAGTTGAATTCTTTTGGTCTACCATAATCCAGTTTTTGTGCCCTTCTCATGCAATTCAAGGTCATTGTGAGTCCTGAAGCCAACATGAATGAGTGAGATATGTAGAACATTCTGAACAACTCAACAGTCCATCACAACACAACACAGACACATATGAGTCACACAACCATGCAAACCTTCACACATAAGGGAAATTAGGGTCACCATTTAAGATTATAGACATCTTTTTTTTTATATCCAGTCTGCACAGGGAGACCATTATGTACAAAGACCACACAAAAGGCCCCCGCCCAGTTTATTTAGCATTGAACAAACTTTGTTTAATTTTCTTGAAGACCTTTTACTGATCTCAATTTGTATTTGGAGACATCTGGTTGCCTTAGATCAAGAAAGAAACACCGGGCACTTAAATCAAACATATGTGTGCTTTGACTATACCAGACAAGGCAGCCAAATCACTCGATTACCACACAATACAACAATGTAAGGCTTAAGGAGAGTTAGCACAAAGAAATACATTTTTTTAAATATAAATGATGGGAGGCATATTCCATCAATTTTAAAGAGAAACATTGGAAATCAATAACTATACAGGACTAGGCCACAAGAGAAAGTTATCAGAGAACTTAGTAAACTTAGGAAAAAGACATGCAGAAACAATTTAACAATATAAATTATATACTTGTTTCATAATTATTACAACATTATTCCTTCTTTTCTCGGTTTTTGGCACAGAAAAATAATTTCCTGTACCTTTTTCCCAAATGATGTCCCCCAATTCCTAATTAGCATTTGTATCAAAAAATGGGCCGAGATTCTTTTGCCCAAAAGTAGAGGTAATAACGGCAACCTAAATGTTACTCTAGTTGGGATATTTAAGCGTCAGCCTTCAAGTCTTAAGTGTGAGATAAGTGAAATATCTATAATATGTAGGTTAAACTCTGCTTTAAGGGATATTACAGGATCTCCTACGAGAAGTTCTGTGAGAAGGCTAGAAGCTGTTAATACGCATGAAACTAGTTATACCTACACTAGTTGAAAACAGTCGCTCTATTAAAAACAAGCAATTAATCAACGTTGCTGAGGACATTTAAATAGCTGTTACCGTCTGTCCCTCCATCGCGTTTTCTTGCCACCTCCTTGCGGTACTCTTCCAGCTCCTTGTCGGTCAGCTCATTGAATGGGTTAGGAGGTTCTGGCTCTGGTGGAACTTTGGGTGGGCTCACTGGGGTCTGAGGAACACGCAGGAACACAAAAGCACAAGTTTTCATCATGGTCAAAGGTTGTGGGTTTAACTTAAAAGTTCTGGATGAAGAGGTAGTGCTGTTTGTACCGGAGGGCTGTCATCTGTTATGACACTTGCGAGGACTTGTGACTGTGGTCCTGCTGTCTTAGTATCCTGACGATTCTGTTGTCGAATCTGAGAACAATAAAATGGGCTTGGTGAATGTATTGGTTTATTTGGGGTGTATTTAGGGGGAGGCGAGAGGACAGACTCACCTTGTTTCGTGTCTCAATCACCTCCTGAGGGTTGGTAAAGAGAGGTACAAACTGGTTTGGGTTCTCTATCTTGATGGCTGTGCTGCTACCTTGGGTCAGTTCTTCTGTTTTCAGCCACTGCAGCATGGAAAATAAGTAAGAAAGGTTTCAGGTTTCAGTTACCGATTCAGAAGAAAAACAGGTAGAGTAGACAGCTGTACAACAGAAGCTGAATTTGTCAGCTGCTGTCTAATATCATTTGTAAAAAAATAACATGGATAAAAGGGATTTGTGCGTATGTAGTATGTTTGACCACCAGAGGGCAGAGTTTGCCCTGTTGTATAGGTCATCGAGCTAATGGGCTTCCCTCTGCAATGCAGAGAAGAGGATGAAGAGGAAAAGAATGGGAGGGACTGTGAATCTCCTCCCACTCATCTGAGTCTGCCTCTCCTTTATGTAATTGACACTTTGCTCTATTAATTTTTTTGCCCAACTTGACAGGAAGTGTTATATATCCTTCAGAATAATTGAAAAAGCATCCAAAAGTAAGAGAGAAGGTTGTTTACTCTGTATGCATAAGTATCTTGGGTCAGTCCATACGGCTTGTATTCCATATGAAGGAATAATGATGAGTCACTGTGTCCTTTAGCCTCACTGCCTCATCAAACCTAGCTGAGAAAACTTTTTTTTTCACTTTTTCTTTCCCTCATCTGGCTTTTATCCTATGCCAGATTCTGATCCTTCTCTTTTATTCATTTCTCCATATTCATAACATCACAGTTCTCCTATAGGCCAGGCGAGTCACGCCACAGTCAAATAAAGGAATATCACAAATGCACTCCCTGAACGTAGAGAAAAGGGATGAATGTAAAATAAAATGTTCACACATTTTGAAAATTTTGTCAGGTTGCAACCACAAACCTTCAATAGATTTTATTGCTATTTTAGATGATGGACAAATACCACACAGATTATAAGATCATCACAGATTATATATATATATATATATATATATATATTAAGTGATTATCTAAAAATCTAAAATCTAAAAAGATCCGGTTGTAAGGTTTAGGGTCTCAGATCTTTTGTAAAATAACAGTTTTGAAAACTGAAGTTTTAGTGATCGGTCCTGAGGCTCAGAGAGAGAAACTTTTACCAAAACTATGATCATTGTCTTTAATGTTTAAACAGCATGTTTAAATCCATAGGCTGATATCTACGCCCAGAGCCTCACAGTGGTGCGTTGGTGTCCTGGGCTTGCCTGCTCCTGGTTGACTTTCTGGTAGGTGTTGGGGGTGTTGAGCCATCGGGTTCTCTCCTGCTGCTGTCGCTGAGCAAACGGGTGCTGCCTCAGAGGCGGGTGGACACCGTCATCGTCAAACTGGTGGAAGGCTGTTACAGTCGCCGGCACCTCCACCTCCCTCCGTGTCCGCGATCGTTCCAGCAGCACAGGGAAACGATAAGCGTAGCCGGTACGATAGCCCTGAAGACGACACCAAAAAGAAATTGCTATAAGATTAAACCATGTACTGTATGGCAGAACTCATTTCTAGCTCTCTTGTTGCGATTTCCATTAGGATTAATAATGTTACACCATCAACCACATCAGGTTTTAGAGAGTGAGCCTTGGGGGCTGCTAAAAAACCTTTTTGAAACTCTCTTTACTCAGCCTGCTGAGTTTTTGTGGTTTAAGCTTTCAGTCCATATAACAACTTTTTGTGCAACATTAGGCTGCTGCTTCTGTGCTTAAAAGGTTCAATTTGTCAACCACAAGACATTTTTTATTCTTTTTGTTGTGAAGCATCAACAGGAAACGCAGCAAAAGTGCTTTCAGCCACTCCACATAATGCTGAAGAGGTGATAGTGATAATAGCAAGTAAATGTCTCCTGAAAATTGACAAATTAGTACATTTTTAAAACATCTACAAGAGTTCTGGAAGTAAGAGAGGGAAATCTATGGGGAACAGCTGTAACACTACTGCTTACATTTTATAAGGTTTAAAACAAAGAGTAAACTTTTCTTTAAGTTTTGTTCATACACAATTAACCAGAACAGACTGAAACATGCAGAATTACCAGGGGGTTATATCAAAAAAGGGTAAAAATGAGAACATTAGCCTAGCATTCAAGCAAACCACACAGCAGGAGCACAACATTTTCATCCACAAACTTGTTACCCTTTTCCGGAGAAGTGTTGAAAGGGGAAAGTGAGTAAGCTCATCTCCTCCACGTGTCACATGACTGCGCTCAGTCACGTGAAGCATAGCAGCGGAGGGAAGGGAGTGGCACATTGGTAGGGACATTTTACTGGAAAAGCAACTAAATTTAGAGTCAATTTTTTTTCTTTTTACCAGTATCAGAATCACAGTTTATAATTGAATAAGTATTTCTTAAACTGACGAGAGAATTTTGATTCTGCTGAGAATCGGATTTAATGCCATTTAAAGCAATAATTTTTGCAAAATCCATTGAATGAATTTTGATGATGTTTAATGCCACGCAGAAACCAAGTAAATAGAAAAGTCGGTAAAGCATGACACTTCAACGCAAAGTTAATTTTTTTCTTAAGAGAAAGACTGATTCCGTGTCACCAGTTTGCTCTGGTGGGGCACCACAAAACATTTATGCTTAGGGCACCCAAATGGCAAGCACCGGCCCTGTGATCAAATACAGTGTTTTTTCACTGGAATTTAAAGTTACTGAGTTTTCAAGCATATACCTGGTATGTGTTTTATTACAATAATAAAAACTAATTTAATGAAAAAAAAAATTTATTTACTTAACTACAACACTCACTATATGCCTTTTTACCAAAAAGCGATATTTGCATGATTTCGTCACATGGCTGAAGATGGCTCAGAATTAGGAGAGATGTTCTGGACTTTTTGGAAAAGCATCTGATAAAAACCCCAGAGGCCAAAATGATTTCAATTTTTAGAATATAATATTATAATAATCCTTTAATTGTCCCACAAGGGGAAATTTGGTTGTAACAGCAGCAAAAGAAAGAACGCGACACAATTTAAGAGTCCAGAAAAACACATTTACATCAAGGACATGAGTTTTTAGCTTTTTAGTATAGGATAAAAAGCTTCAGGATGCCATATTCTGACACCAGGAAGAGGACAAAGAAGTAAACTGAGTCACACTGCTCCAAAGTTAGGAAATTTCACATTAAATTCGATTTTTTTTTAAATGCTGGAAATAGGCACCAGACCCCCCGCGATCCCTAGAGCTTAAGCCAGAGATAGATAGATAGATAGATAGATAGATAGATAGATAGATAGATAGATAGATAGATAGATAGATAGACAGACGGACGGACGGACGGACGGACGGACGGACGGACGGACACTGACGGACATTTATACTCAAAGAAGTAAAGACAGAAATATCCTGTGGCTTGTTAGATTGTAAAGTCATCTCAAACGTTGTCAGGTCCGCTTCCACATGAGCAAGGCACTCAGCCCCATATTGCCCAGCGAATTAGTTTCATTTAGCTGTCGCTTACCAGGTTATCCAGAGTTCTCATAAGAGCTTCAAATTCATGCTCCCCAGTACGGCTCTTATGCAGGGGTCCAAAGGTAGAGCCGGCCCAGCCGACGGTGCCGGTCGGGTTGGGTTTATGGATTGCCCGGTCCAACATAATCAGGTTGTGTTCCCCCCCAGAAGAACACAAAGCTGACACCTGCCAACACACACACACACACACATGTCCAGTTTTCATGTCTTGTGGGGACATCTCATTGACATAATGCTTTCCCTAGCCCCTTACCCTAACCCTAACCATCAAAAATGAATGCCTAACCCTGACCCTTACCCTAACCATAACCTAATTGTAACCCTGACACTAAACCCACATTTTGAGCCTCAAAAATGCCTTCAAACTTGTGGGGACTGGGGTTTTGGTGAGTGATATCTGCAGGTAAGAAGTTGCAGCCTTGATTAGAAGTAGGGCTGGGTATCGATTCAAATTTCAAGAATCGATTCGATTCCGATTCAATCTGATCCAATTCAATATTGATATCGGTCAGTGCTATTAAAAGCTTTTTTTTTACTGTTATCTTAACACTGGGTGTGTAACAGTTCACCATGGAAAACAGTATTAACCCTGTCAGACACAAAACTTAAAATGGCTGTCTGGACTGTTCCTTCCCATTTCAACTTTAAAAAGGGCAAACTTTTCTAAAAAATAAAATCGATTTTTGAACTTGTGAATCAATTCAATTCGATTTCTATAAGAATTGATTCACAATCGATTTTTCAATTATTTCAACACAGCTCTAATTAGAAGCCTAAACCCATTCTCTTTATCTTACAGTATCAGCTACACCTGGTACATTAGCATTTAATACATCACAATTTGACCCATAATGAGAACAGCCATGATTATATAGATGAAAGATGGTGCAAACTAACATAAAGCATAATTTCTAAAAGTAAGGAGTGAAATGGGAATTCTAGCAACATAAAGATTATGGTATGTAGTTTTCCATAGAGTAAATTTAAGTTATTACAATTTTCAGACAAGTATGTATGAGCCACCTTGTGAGTGGTACCTGGATCTGGCAGGCTGCCTGTATGTGGTAAATGGTGTAGAAGGCCTCCTCCATTGATTCCCCCAGAGCCAAGATGCCATGATTCCTCAGGACCAGAACCTGACGGAAAGAAAAGCTGTGGGTAGCAGTATAATCTTCACCCATTAATCCAGTGTAAGGCTACATCACCTCGTTGATCTTCTGCATTCAGTCCTAAAGCTCAATATTGTGGCTGGGACACTGGATCAGTGTTTAATTCAGCCTGGTCTCCTGTGGTCTGCTCACCTTACAAGTGGGTCCTAAGCTCTTCTGCAACTCCATTCGGTCCTCTTCCTCCCCCATGACCCCGTTATAGTCGTAGTAGGCCACATCACCAACCAGCAGAGCCTCGTGGGACAGAGGCAGCAAGCCGCTCTTCATAGCAGAAACCTGGAGGCACTAAACTGTCAGCCTTGGAATGTGACAAAAGCTCATTTAACACAATCCAAGCATGACCGCAGTTTGTAAATAAAAGATACCAGCATAACAACTGAAATTTAGAAATAAAAAATCACAGAAAAAAGCGTAAAGGTGTCTCTTCTGAGCAAATCAGAGCCGAGTGTGTAAAGTAACATAACACATTACTAACCGCCGCTGTAGCAGGTGTGTGGAGGTGAAGAAGGCAACGGACGTCGGGTCGTGCGGAGTAGATGGCCGAGTGCAGGCTGAACTTGTCCGTGTCCACCTGTAGGTTGGTGCTGCCCTTCTCCACCATCTCACCCAGAAGATTCACCTTCACCTGTAAAAAAAATCAACCGCAGCTGTATCAGCATCAGCCTGAGCCCTATCAAATAATTGGGCTGAATCTGACTGAACAGCATCCTGCCAGTATACCTAATTTGTACTAATTAGTACTCTTAAATAGCCTGGTAATATTAGGGTAAAGTGTTTCTAAACAGAATTTGTTATACAAGCAGATTAACCCAGCTGATGGTTGTAGTATTTCTCAGAAATATATATACAAACAAGTCACAGTTAAACTCTTGGTATGGCTGGCCATACCAAGAGTCACTATCTACATTACAGCTGAAGAATTATTATGCTGAAACTGTATGGCAATGCTTGTATTAGCACTAAGGTCGAAGAGTATCTGAAAGAATAAGTATCGTTACTGAACGAGGTCCGAACTACACAGATATGCAAATCCCTATTTGTTTGCTACCCTGTCTTTAAAAAGATGCTTCCTCACACAAATCCCAGTGGCTGCTGTCTTCACAGAACACTGCAAACATAACAGCACACAAACCAGGAAAAAAACACAGTCACATTCTTTTTTGCTTATTAATGGTTCCCATTGCAAAGAAGACTCAATAAAATGTCATCCGATTTTTTAAAACTATCAATTCCTTCTCTAGTGGCACTAATGTGAAAAATATTTAAAAACTTTAATCTGCAAATAATTCTTTCACAAGGCACTGTAAGAAGAATATTCTTCAATCTCATCACAAAGAAGTAAAGGAGGAGAAATGTTTGCAGCCCTGCTAATGATTCGTGATTACTGATCAAATAAGAGAATAAAGCTTAGAAAGTTGTAAGAAGCCTTCAGAAAGCCATCTCTGCTGGGTGACATTCAGCTGAAGGAGAGCTTCACACTCAGTTTTGATTGGTTATATTTCACTGTGTTTTAAAGAATCAATCACTACTTTTGCTAAGGTATCACAGTTCTCTTGGTTGGTACATCTTAATGTATGAACACTTTCATGCTTAGCTTTTTTTATAGTACTTTTTTTTATGTTGGGGAACAGTTTCTTTCGCTGAAGAACATTCAGAATATACTCTAATCCAAACGGAAACAATAGGTAGGATTGACCAGCTTCTGTTGGCACAGGTTAAGGCTTGTCGCTTTTAACTAATAAATGTATTAAATATTTTCACTGTAACAACACTGGAACTGACACAGTTATTTCCTCTGTATTCTACACAAAAATCCCGACTCACCAGACTGGACCCAGTCACCTCACTGTAGGCCAGGCCTTCTGGAAGCACCAGGAAGTGTTCTTGTTCTTTACTCACACGTAGCTGCCAGAAAGAAAGATGCACCAGTAAGAACTCTAGAAAGGACTAGCAATAAGCATTTTGATTATCGAAACACAGATAAATTGTCTCTTCTGTTAGAAAATTTGCCATATTAAACAAGTAAAAGAAGGAGTGAACTGTAAACTGGTTTGACAACTAACCGTGAGAAGAGTTTGGCTCATTTGAGCCCAGCCGTAGAGGTCAAACAGTCGGTGGGTGCTGGCCAGTTTGCAGCGCATCAACCGTTCGCCCTTCACCAAGCTGCCAGGCTCCCATCCATGCAGGTCGTTGATGGGGGTTACCATCATCATGTCTGCCAGGAAGAGGAGAGCAAAGGTTGTCTGGACATGAGCAGTAGTTTACTTTTAGTACTGCTTAACAGTATTTTTTTAATGGCTGAAAGAAAAAAAAACAATATATAGTTAGAATGAATGAGTTAAAAAACTGAATGCCTCCGATAACTGGTACCATGGCAGTACTAGATTTACAGCTTTGTTAAGTGTCAAATGCTATCACAACATTAATAAGATGATGAGTTTGTAAGTACTGAGGTGGACTCTGTAGCAGCTGGACAGAAAGCACTCACATGTCTATTACCCAGATATTAAATTCTATAGATCCAGACCTGTAAAAACACACTAACAAAAATCCTTATAGTAGGCAACAAAAATATCACTACTCTTAACAATCACTTTTAAATAAATTCTGTCAGGCATTTTTTAAATTTAATTTTCCTTAGAATTAATTTTTAAGCTAATCAGACTTTCCAGGAGCTCCCATGACCAGCTTTGTCCCATGATTTAAATCCTACAGAGAACCTGTGGAGTGATCACTGTAGTTGAAAGTTCTGGGAGAAAAAGTGGGCTGTGCGAGTTACCAGTAGTGGTTTCAAAAATAGTGCCTCCAGTGATTATGTTACAAACACAACCTGTGTCTCCTGTGCATAACGTCATCCTTACACACCAGGGAATCAAACAGCTATGGATTAATTAAAAGGGCCTGTGTTTTGTTTTTCATATTCATCATTTGTTTAAATACCAAACCTAGCTTGTTGCTGAACAAATCCATCTTAGACCAATCTAACCAAAGCAAAGGTTTCAACTCCAAGTTCAGGAAGTGCTCCACATTTTGTGCTGGTAGGACAGAAAATATTGTTTTGTATTGCATCACATTTAGATGCAATCATTGTATTTTCATATACATAAAATTGTATAATGACTCTTTGCTGCAGTTCTCTAACAGCGTGGTTAACAGATTTTTATTTACCTCCTTGACCATCCTGCTAACAGTGTGCAAGATAGAGACGGGCTGACGTCCAGCATAGTGGTCAGCGGTTAAAAGAAATAGGGTTCTGTGAGACGTCACACCAGGGAAAATTCTTGGAGGTTTAAATGTGAAAATCCATTATTACATTTATTTTAGGAATTTTTTTCCTGAGTAATTTTGTTAAAAACAATTCTTAATATGGAATTTTATTTTCACACTGAAAAATCAAAGCACAAGTAAGATTTCACAACAGTTTTCAGTCTTAGATTTTACTAGTGTAATGAAAGACATGTATTTTAAGAGGTTTCTTTAAACATCAGGTTGCCAACTAATTTGTCTGAGTGTTTATCGAGCTCCTCTCCCAACTCTCTAAGTCTTTGCATTTGGAACTGAAAGCTGGTCTCGAAAAACGCCTTAGAGTGAAAATGACTTTCTTTCAGCTGTGTTTTAAGTCGTTGTTGACCACTAAGATCTCCTGCTTCCTAACACAGGAAGCTCAAAACACTCACACAAACTACTGTATATCAACCACATTAGGAAATCAGGTGTAAAGTTTTATTGCAGTGAAGTTTATGTTTTTCTACATGCACAACATTTTCTGCTCCTTATTGTATTATGTGTTCTTGCTTTTCTTTTCTGGGGACATGCTCATTTTGACAGACATTCTGTGTTAAGTCCTCTAAGCTTTTGCAGCCATATGGGGGCTAAATCTCTCTGCACATCAATCACTCAGTTCAGTTTATTTATACAGCCCCAATTCACAACAGAAGTCATCTCAAGGCACTTGAAAAGTCAATCTCATTTAAACTTCAGCTGCACATTTCTTATGTTATGGTTTTATTTGTTGGTATTTGTTACTGTTAATCTCTTTTATTCAACAATTAGTTCTGACCCAGTTTTTTGATCGGACCAGAGATATTCCATGAGTGCTGATATTACAGTACAACAGCACTGCGACTTTTTACAGACAGTATCACGCTGCTGTAAAGGCATTAATGGTGCATTCACACTGCCCAAAACATCAACAACCAGAACAGCAAGATTACATATTAATACTATGGTTGGGTCTGTCAGAGTCTCCGCTGTGCGTTATGTGCTTTAGCTGCGGCATCTTTTGAAACTTTTGCTATTTTCCAAGCTTCAAAGTGAAAAAAAGCCAGCAAAGCAGAAGCTACGCTGGCTGAACTTTCACCTCCGTCAACTGAGCGTCAACCAATCAGAGCGTCCCACTGTGGTGACGTCACCCGACATCGGTTGTCTAGCCAGCTACGATCCACCATTAAAACATCTGGCAGAGAAAGGCCCGCCTATCACCCATCACCCCTGCTCTAAAGTCCTTACACTGGCTCCCTATAGCTCAGAGAATAGACTTCAAAGTGTTTTTATTAATCTACAAATCATTGAATGGGTTAGCACCAGAGTACATTAACGATCTGCTATCACGGTGCAAACCTTCCAGATCACTTAGATCTTCCAGCTCTAGTCTACTGTCCCCAGAACCAGAACCAAACATGGAGAAGTAGCTTTCAGTTTCTCTCCACCCCATATCTGCAACAAACTGCAAGATGACTGCAAAACTGCAGAGATATTGGAGTCTTTTAAATCTGAAATAAAAACATACCTATTTAGACTTGCTTATGAGTAACTGATCCTATTATTGCTTTTACTCAATTGCTAATGATTTCTTGTTTGCCTATTTTTTATTTTCATACTAACTACTACTCCCCCCCATACTACTTACTGTCTATGCTTTCTTGTATTTTTATATTGCTAGTTGAATATAAATGTTTGTTTAAGCTTTCTTTTAATGATTATATGTTAAAATATTCAAATTTTTTGTAATCATGTAGAGCACCTTGAAAGCGTGTTATACAAATAAAATTTGCTTTCCTTGCCTATGCACTTTGCTAGCTTCAGTCTTAGAAATATATAGGCTTCAAACCATAGACACTATTTTTTCTATGGCTTCAAACTAGTAAGTTTGTGAGTGTTTTTTGACGACGACAAAGTGTGCGTTGTGAACGTACAACGTGTTTGACATGTTTGTGTATAGGAAAAGTTTGTGTTGCTTGGCAACAGCCTGGTCGCCCTTCCAGTTGGAACTATTTGTGTTGGCGGAGCAAAATAAATTATTGAATAGACAAATAAATTATAATATACTGTTGATTATTATTTTAAAACGAGCTTGTAGAACTGTTGTATAAAAGCAATAACACTCAAAGTCGTGCTGTTGTGTGGAATATCAGCACTGATTATCCTCGGCCTCGTGTCTAAGATAGAATCACAACAGTGCTGATATTCAGCACGACAGCACACCCGCTTGTATGATATTGCTTAATCAAAATACATAAAAGAGATATGCTGCAAAGTCTTTGACACGTACTGGAAGGTGAGACTGGCAGGGCAGCCGGGGAGCCATGAGAGGCCATGAAATCAGCGAGCTGTCTCAGTGCCCAGAGATTGGATGAGCTGCCACCCTTCTTCATCTGTTCCTGGATCAGCACATCCAGCTCCTCTCTGAATGACTGCACACAAACACAAATCAGAACATCTACCATCAAACCTAAACCATAGATTTTAAATGATCAGGATTTTGAAATGTAATAACACAGCACAGTTTAATTTCCAGATACAGCTGCCTAGATTAGATTAACTTTTTTAAGTGCAACTATGCACATATGTTATAATATATTGTTAAAGTAAAGCCGCTACAATATATCTTTTCACTTTACATTTTTCCTCACTCCTGACATTAGCAGATTTAATCAAGCTGGCATTTTACTCCAATTATAATCCCTCCGCTAAGGCAATTCAGAACCAATTTATTGTACGGATATAATCACATTTAGAGAGAACAGAGGTAAGTAAAAAAAGCAAGAAACTGTACAAAGTTCTAAAAAAAAAACAAGCTGCCTTCTCACCGGACTCTGAAGAAGGCTGGAGATCCGTTTCTTATGTCCAGAGACAGGGGTGGAGTGCTGTGGAGACTGGAGGCTCTCAGGGACCCCATCACTGGGGCTGCGCTGCACCGGAGTGCCCTTTGGTGTGGGAGATTTACTCATCTTTTGTGTTTTATATTGGGTGTATTACAGCCTGGTGGAGACCTGAGAGAAAAATGGTAAATTACATATTACAAATATGATGGGATCTTTAAAAAATGTGTTCATAAGTCGCTACGGACATAACCAAACTGATAAGTGAAAAGCCTCCCCCCCCCCAAGATGAGTTAATGCTGTGACAACTGGAACTGAAATGAGCAAGGTATTCACTCCTCATATGAGAAGATGAAAAATAATCTCAAAAGGAAAAGAAAAAATTCTCATGAAAATGAACAATAATGAATCACATACTGTACCGCTCAGTTTATCAGAGACCAAAGAAATAGAACTCTTAGTTCTTCTATAGGACCTAAATTAATAATTTCAATAGTAAGAAAGACTTACATTTGTGATGATCCACCAACAAATCAAAAGGACCAAAAAACGAAAATACTTGATTATTTTAAATGAAACCATCAGTCACGGAAAACAAAAGAGGCATACAACAAACACCTGCTCTCTAACCAACACAACAGTGGGAGTATGATGAATTGGGATTAGGCTGCGAATGCAGAATCTGGTCTATAATGAAAGTATTCTGGAGTACAACATGAGGCCATCTGTGTGACTGTTTAACCTCGTCTTAAACTGGGTGTTAAAAAGTCCAGAACTCAAGCTGAAATTGTTGACTTCAGACAAACTGAAACCAAAAGCTTTCATATGCCAAATAAATTTTCTTCAGCAAAGCAAGATTTTCCAGCTCTAGTTAATTAGTCCACACAAGGGACAAACTGCTACATCAGTGCAACATCAATTATTTTAGAACAGTATGTATATCTCTTGAACTTTCTCAAATTGTTACTTTACATCTGCAAACACCTGTGTATTTTTTTCTGACTTCATGTGATGAGCCATAAAACTGGTGCATAGCCATAGAGTGGACAGAAAATTATATTTCCATCCTTTTGCTTTTCTTTTATACGAATAAAAATGTGAAAAAAGTTGCATGGTTTTATATTCTTCCCCTTCAGTCAATACTTTGCAGAACTACAATAAGCTGCAATTACAGTTGCATGTCTTGTCTCTACAAGATTTAAGAGCAAGAAACTGTAATTTATTTTTTGCCCGTTTTTCTTGCCAAAATAGTCCAACCCCCGTCATATTGAATGGAGAATAATAAGAACTAAAAAACACACACATCTCCTCCAAAGTGACCATACGGTTGCATCACTGATCTATGCTCTATTTACCCAGCCTGTCCATTCTTGAAGACAGCCATCTAATCCTCATTCCATTTCCAGATGATGGTTTAAACAGAGCTCTGTGAGATATTCCAAGTTTGGGATCGTTTTAAACATTAACATTACATCAACCTTCTCCACACATTTCTCCCGTAGTCATCTGCTATGCTCCTTCATCCTCATAATGCTGTTTGTTCTCTAATTTTCTAATACAAATTACATACAGATGGACTCTTTAGCCATTGTTATTGGTTGTCTTCTGGATCCGCTGCAGCTGTCTGACTTTTTAGGCAGACATGTGAATAAACTGTTGCAGTAATCAATCTGACTAAAGATAAACACAAGGAGGATTTTTCTATAGATCCTGGTGGGAAATTAGTTCTTTAATCCTAGAAATGCTCTTCAGGAAATAGAAAGCTCACCTTGTTATTGCCTTAAGAGATTCAGGTTGGAGTCCATTATTATGTCTAGATTTTTGGCCTGTTTGGTAGTTTCTAGCTGTATTTAAGCAGGGTAACATCTAAAACATGCAGGGCAGTGTACCCGGAGGACCAGGGTTTGGAAGCACTGTTGTAGACCATGTATCATTTCTCCTCAAGATCACAGTTACCCACTACTTTTTTAGTTTAATAGAGGCACTGACGTTTGTTGTCGTAATGTGATAAAATGGGAAAGGTTGAAGTTAAGGAGAGTTTGAGGAAGCGTTGTTGGAATAAGTTTACCTGTCTGAAACAAACGCGAAACTGTCCTACAAATTCAAATCATAACTTCCTCGCCATTAGCTTATTTCTTTAAGTCAACATCACTGATGAAATAGATGAAGTCTTTTACATCGGTTTCCTTTAAAAGATCATGAGAATGCAATCTGCACATCAACCTAAAGCGAATTAAGACGCCTGAAACTTTCAACCAGCACAATCAATTATTTACAAAAACTTAAACCATTCAATCAAAGTTCTGTCGATCCACTATAAATACCTTTGCACATTGCGCTGAGTTGAATATTCTCATTTCCTGTGTGCAACTATAAAGTGAACATTAAGTTCCTATTTCCTCGCAACTTCTAAAGGGAGGCATTAAAGTGAATACTATACCATTACATTAAGAATGCTGTATTCCTCTGGGTCCTGGCTGGAGGAAATGCAGCTCAGACAGAAACTGCAACCATAAGCACTTGGTTCTCACATGCAGCACCACTAGAAGGAAACGATACAGCTGTGTTGTTGAAGAAAGTGTACAGAGTTACCGTAAGGATGTTCAATGGACAGCTGGCCCCTCCCTGATACACACAAACTGAGCTGCAGTGACCAGATAACATCCCAAACGCACCACACCCTCCGATCCTCTGCTCCATCCCTCTAACTGACCTAATGACTTACTCACTTGATTTGTTACGGCTCTGTAAAAGCTCAGCTGACATCCCCTCTCGGGTTACAAACCTTCAATTTTTCCAAACCTAATCCGACCTATGGACATTGTTAGAGCTCGCTGTGCAGCAAAGTGTAAACCCCTGGCTGATGACGAAAACTGAGCTTCCAGATTAAAATACTCTCCTTAAACGGAAGCCATTGCAAATTTAGTATGAAATAACTCGTCGTTATTATTTCACACCATCAAGACTTAATGGAATGGGCTTACTTAAGAATGATTTATGCTGGAAATGTGGGATATGAAATGGTACTTTTATTCATGCATTATGGGAATGTGTTATGATCTTCCCCACTTAGTAAAAGGTTATGTAAAGCATAAACAAAGATGGTTTCACGGTGATGTACCCATGACACCAAGATTGTGCCTCTTGGGAAGTAGTGGGCAGTATAAAAGGTTTAGGTAGAAATGATATAAATTTAGCTAAAGGTAGAAATTTTGACTCTACAGCCATACCGCGGTAATGCTTTTTGATGATATAATCAAACTGTGCCTACACATTGATAACCAGGTAACCACAAATACAGATGTACAGATTTAACAGAAAAGAAACCTGTAGAACTTGAAGCCTTTTTTATTTAAATATATGCAGGTCTCTTGTTGTGCAATATTAAATAAAACAGGATAGCAGACAATTTTGAATGTTATTTTCATAATATTTAGCTGTTATGCAAATATAATGACCATCTTTTTTTATGTTTTGTATCTGTAAATTGAGAATGTTCATAAGCAGTCATTTTGACATATATAAAGAAAAAAGAATATACCGCAATAAATATCGTTACCACACATATTTTAGATTATATCACAATATAGATTTCAGTCCTTATCGCCCAGCCCCACACTTTGGGAACAGAAATGTGATACCACAGATTGAAAAATATACATGTAGAATATTGAAAGCTGTTTGGTAACATTTGCACAGACTATTTTGAGATGTTGGAGAGAACCTCAAGCCCCTACTTTGGATATGTGGTAAAACACGGATGATGGAAAACGCGGTGTATAAAAATGCTGGGGAGACTAAATGGTGATGATGACAATGCAAGAAAAATGGGAACATTTTAGGGAACAGATGTGTTATGTCGCCTAATATTCCTGTAGATTTGCATGTCTATATTCCTTCTTTGTTTGCTTTTGTTTTCACAAATATATTTTTCTTTATGCAGTTTTTTTTTTGGTCCGTCAGCCCAGTTGAGTGTATATTGGTTTGTTTAAAAAATTATAAAACTTAATAAAACTAATTTTAAAAATACCTCTGATCCACCAAGATTAGTCTAAAGCAACAAGATATTCCATCTGCCCAAATAGCTGTTAGAAATCAGATTAAAAAAGAAGTCCTTCCTATAACTTAAAAAATAATTTTTAAACGCAAGAAAACTCTTGTAAAAATATCATGTACGTTTAAACAGTAGTATGCTTACAGATTTGCATCTCTTGTTCTGCTTCAGACAATAGATTTTGGTTTAGATGACAATGGGAGGGGGTAGGGAGTTAAAGCAGCAGACAGATCCATCCCCCTCCCACCCCTCTCCAGGGAGGACTCTAATGACTAAGGGTGATGCATGGTGCTCTGGCTGCCAGCCTTCCCTCTCAGCTTCTCCTACTTCTCTTTAGTCCGCCTTGATGGACGACATTGCTGCATCATCACATTTCTTTTGTTTCACAGAAACTCTGAATGTGACTCATCCTTTTTTTCTCTTCATCATCTGGCTGCTTGCTAAGTAAATTAACAGATTTGAATTTTAATATCACTAAAATATTCTGACTCATTTACCTTTAAATTAATTTTTATTCAATCCTTTTAAGCCTTAGTACTTATGTTTCCCTGCGAGAGCTGATATGCAGCAGCACAGAGAAAGATGGAAGTTTCATTAAGCAGCGTTTCATGGGTAAATGCTCTGTAATACAATGGAGAAAATAAATATTTGATACACCACCAGATTTTTACAGTTTCTCTGCCCACAAAGAATGGAAAGATTTGCATTGATCATTGTAGCTGCACCTCAACTGACAAACAAAATAAAAAAAACATCCAGGACATTTTATGATTAATGCAACAGGGATTTTGGCCCACTCCATGCATCCGATCTTTCAGGTTTTGGGGCTGTCATTGGGTAAGTTTCAGCTCCCTCCAAAGTTTTTCAATTGGGCTCAGATTTGGAGACTAGATAGGCCAGTCAAAGACATTAAACTGCTTCCTACAAAGCCACTCCTTATTTTGCCTGGCTGCGTGTAATGAGTAATTGTCATGCTAGAAGACCAAGCCATGAGCCATCTTCAATGGTCGTCCTAATGGAAGGAGGTTGCTATTCAAAATCTTGTGATAAATGTCTTTATCCATCCTCTACTCAGTACAGTTCAGTCCTTCTGTCCCCTTTGTAGAAAAGCCCCCACCCACCAAAGCCTGATGGCTCCACCTCCGTGTTGGGAAGATTTAATTGTGCGTTCAGACCGCAAACTTTGTCTGCGTCAAGCAATGCTCCCAACCCATGTAGTTTGACGCACATGCATTTTTAAGCTGAAGCTTGCACAGCACGTGTGCGGGCCTTTCTCTACCGGATGTTTAAAACCCTAGTGGATCGTGATTGGCTAGACATCGTCTGTGTCGGGCGACGTCACCACAGTGAGACTCTCTGATTGGTTGCTGCACTGCATCAAGTGCGTGAAGTCTGTCAAAAGTTCAGAAAGCTGAACTTCTGCATTGCGTGCGTTTGCTACGTTGCTGCTTGAAACGCAAGTAACGATTCAAAATTTGACGGACTCAACACACACAACGCACTGCAAAGACTTAGGCCACGTCCACACTAAGCCGGACAATGCCTTAAATATATAATTATTATGTCTACACCCCCCTATCGTCCACACTAACCCGGAGTCGTTTAAGGTCTGTGGCCCGGATAACTATTAGCCGGGTAAGAGAGCCGTGTAAATCTTAATTCAACAGCTCAACGAGCCAGTGTGGACAGCTTCGCCGGATTATGAAAGGAAGTGGCATCAATGAATGCTGCGTCAATAACACTATAGACAAAGACAACAGCGAAGAGTAATAAATCTATCTCGTCGTCTGTCCACACCAAAAACTCTCTCTTCTTCTGAGCAGCTATTGTTCTCTGCAGTTAACGGGACAAGCAGATATGTACTGTGCTGTAGAGCTTCTTGTATATATTATGTAGGCGCTGGCGTCACATAGATTATACGTGTGTTTCGTGCGTCTTTTCGCGCATGCCCAGTATTTGCACAGGTCGTATGGGATTGCACAATCATGGGACCTTAAACGGGGCGTAAATGCTCGTGTTGAGTGGATAACATTAGGCGTGAGGAGTAACACGGATACATGCTTCACGTCAGAGTCTCCAAAGGTCTCCAAAAATCACTAGATTTGTTGCAAGTCGATTTTTGAAAAAGAGTTGCTTTTTGGGGGTGAAAAATACTAGGTAAATAGAGCAACAAAGTCCCTACCTTTGTAACCCTGTTCTCTTATTGTTATAGACTGGATGAAGTGGATTTACATGACTGCACTTAGCCAGGTAACTTGACCCCATCCAGTCTGTAATTTAGTACAGTCAGCATCTTAAAAGGGACATGAGCATCACTAAACAACACATAAACACATATTTTCATTTTTCAAATACTGTATATATAAACATTGGCAAATAACACCAGTGACAGTCATACATTTTGGTATTGGTACATTCTTCCATTATCGTCTAGCACCAGGTATGGACATGACCTAATGTTACTAGGTAACCTTTGAGACTGTGGTCCCCGCTTTTTTCAGGCCATTGGGTATGTTTCCACTATTGGAACTTCAGGGTAATTTAACCAGATCTTTTTTTTCTGGAGAGGTAACCTGTTGGGCCGCTCCTCTCAGGTTCCATACACAATCGTCCAGCAGCGAGTAGCGTCACAGGTCGGCACAAAAAGGCGCCCATTGCCGCGGAAATAACAAGAGACTGACATGAAAAAAGCAGGGCTTGTTGCTGTGTTTCTCTTTTCTGTTGTTATAAACTGCCTCACAAGCAACTCTTATTTTTACAAGGGCAGTTTGGATATGTGTGCTAATTCACCTCCGAATTACAACAAATCAGTGTAACTTAACCACAACTCCCGCTGAGTGACTCCATCAGGCCATTTAGAGTACATAACCCAATACTGTAACTTCATTGGTCCTAAAATGGCACAAAAATTGGTCCTGTCAGTCCAGTCTGGCCAGATGAAGTTGAGACACACATGTATCAAGAAAGTACAGTAAAATTACCCTGAAATTTTGAAAGGGGAAACATGCCTATTGACCAAGTCCTCCCTTGTACTTCTGAGCTGGTGTCTCACCTTTTTCGTGATCGCTGATATTCCACGATATGAGATCTTGTATGGAGGTCCAGTCTGAAGGAGACTGGATCCCAATGGTTGTGTCTTCTCTGCTGTTTGCCAATCCCAGCCTTGTGGCGATCTAAATTTTTGTCCCTGCTGTCCTCAAGACAGATCAGCTCAAAAGGGTAAATTTACCATATAACATGAATATAAAATCACAAAGAGGCAGCACAAGTTAACTTTCATGGTGTGCAAGGAGGAAACATTTGCTCTATAATAAAAAAAACGAAGGCTATACTAAAGTTTGCCACAGAGAACATAGACAAAGACCGGATCTTCTTGAATAAGTTTCTTTGGACAGATGAGCGTATAACTGAATTATTTTGAAACCAGAGCAGAGGATATGCTTGGTATAATCCTAATATAACTTTCCAGCAAGAGAAGCTCATAGTAACTGTAAAGCCTAGTTTGTACTTCTCCGTCTCATCAAAACAAATTTACACAGCGCCATTATCTGTCGACGCAAGGCCTCACCATCACCTATGCAAGGACGGACGGATTACAACCCAATTTTCTAACTATCCATCTCCGTCAACAGACAGTGTATGTCTGTGATTGGTCGGCTCAACAACAATCAGAAATCATTTCACCAGAATGGTGCTATAGTCACTGTAATCAGTGGTCAGTGCAGCATTTGGGCACTATTTGCTTTATATTGAAAGGACAATTTATCTAATACGATCTTTTGGTGATTTTTTTTTACATGCATTTTTAGAGTGTTCTATGAGCTGCACTTCTAGTAAAAAAGCTTTCAAACTTAAACAGAACATACTTTCGCCATCCATTGCTCCCCAGGGGGGAACGCGTTCACAAGCTGAAAAAAATAAACTCTAGTTAACCAGAAATGACACTGCAGTGCTAGGTAGACCTGCCATGAAAAGTTAGCACCCCCTGCTGTCCTGGTCGGGAATTTCTTTGTAACGCTGAAAAACCAATGGAGACGCAGAAACGGAGAACTATAAACGAAGAATGTCTCCATCAATATGTCTGTGTCTGGGTGCAAGCTTGCTGACGGCGAAGTATAAACTGGTCAGCTCACTATCATACAATCCAGTATGAATTCTACCATGTATAGGAGGGTTCTTGAGGAAAATTTGAGACCATAAAAAAAAAAGTTAAAGTCGGATCAGAACCAAACATTGAAAAATGGCAATGACCCAAAACATACCAGTTAATTCACCAATCCAGTAGCCTGGAAAAATCCAGACCCTAATCTATTAAGGCTACGTCCACACTAAGCCAATAAGGTTATACGGGGAGTTAGACGCCTAATGTTATCCACTCAACACGAGCATTTACGCCCCGTTTAAGGTCCGTTTAAGGTCCCATGATTGCGCAATCCCATACCAACCTGTGCAAATACTGGGCATGCGCGAAAAGACACACGAAAAACGCGTATAATCTACGTGACGCTAGCGCCTACATAATATTTACAAGAAGCTCTACAGCAAAGTACATATCTGCTTGTCCCGTTAGCCGAAGAGAACAATAACTGCTCAGAAGAAGAGAGAGTTTTTGGTGTGGACAGACGAAGAGATCGATTTATTACTCTTCGCTGTTGTCTTTGTTCTGTAGTGTCGTATTGTTATTGACGCAGCATTCATTGACGCCACTTCCCTTCATTATCCGGGGAAGCTGTCCACACTGGCTCATTTAGCCGTTGAATTAAGATTTACACGGCTCTCTTACCCGGCTAATAGTTAAGATTAATGCTCTAGTAACGAGTAATATGATAAAATTAATTATAAGGGCTTAACTCGAGGGATGGAACCAAGCATGCATGTAAAACTTTCATTGCACGCAATTGGATAATGCCACAACCAATCACAAGAATACACGGTGTGATGTATGCAGAGTGAGCTACCAGCGGAGCTAACTGGTAGATTAAACTCTTTCCATATCCAGCTTGCAAAACAGCAAAAACGTCCTTCTTGCAAAAGGACGATTCGAGTGCAGTTTTCTGTTCGTCTTTTACATGAAAAGCCAAGTCTAACTTGCTCATTGTAGTGGCCAAAGCTGTTTCAAACAACTGGTGTGCATCTGTAGCCATTATTCAGTGTTTACTTAATGATTCTGGACGTTGCGGCGTTGTCCTCATCATCTTAGTTGGCTTCTCACCCGCCTTCATCAGATACACCAATTTAATTGGTTCCCTGAACTGTTCACATAATGCAGTAATGTGGATCATTACTCGATGCAAGAGCGTCTTGCAGAGACAATTCAAATTGTGCTCTCGCAAGACCTCTGAATTTCCAGGGTACCAATGCACCACTGGCACATGAGAAATGCAAAGTCATGAGCCAAATGAAAGACCTGATCTTGCTTGAGATGTTGTTGGGTGACTTGAAATAGACTGAACATGCAAGAAACTCTTCATACAACTCCCAGCTGAAAGTGAGGAGTGGAGCAAACTGATGTTCAGAGGTTTTAGGAATCTGGGGTGTTTGTCAGTGTTCATCTTTGTCTGTTTGCTTCCTGCTCTTTCTTCATGCTTCTGAAGTTTTCCACCAGAGGTCCTTGTTGAGCTGAGGAGCTGTGAATCAAGCCGAGGGCAGAGCACACGAGGGCAGTACAGGTGTGCTATATCAAGCTCAGCAATAGTTGAGGATGTAGGAGCTGGCTGTCAGGTCATCGATGCCTGAGTGTTGTAAACCGTGTGGTAAAAAGCTGAAGACCGCCGTGGAATTTCAACAGTTCATGTGTGTTCCTCGTGACGATCCTGGTGCTCTCTCTGTGTTCCAAAGTGAAATCCCCTCACTATCCGTTTCCCGGCTTCTCTAGAAAGCTCTGGTCATCTTTCCATGGCTGACAGCCTTCAATCTCCAAGCCTCTCTGTGATTCATACACCACCTGCCTGCCCTTTGTGCTAACCCTGACTCCTGGACTCCATGGTCACATCTCCAGAAACCCATCAGAAAGTTTTCACAGATATCCCAGACTCCTAGCTCTTGCTCTCCTATGTCAACCTACCATTTAACAAGTAAGCCTCACCCGATTTCATTCGACCTGTCGACCTTCGTAAGGATTCTCTCTAACCTCTGGATTTCTCTACAGTCTACATCATCTCTCTTCCCCTCTACAGTGTTCCTGACCTCCATCATCATGTCATTATTTATTATAATAAAGACTACACCTTTTCAACTGGTCTCCTAGTGGTGTTATGCATATAGGTCAAAAGAAAAAAACTCAAATATGACAAGAGGCTGGTGAATGGCTACATTAATTAGATGGTTAAAAATGGTCTCTCTTAAGTTTTTTCTGCATAAGAAGGCGCCAACATTGAGGAGGTAGGATGTCCTGATTTTTTCCTCTACTGGGAAAAGCTTTTTTGTTTCACTTCTTTAATGAGTATTGCAGATCAAGCACAAGCAGATCACCTTGTTTTTCCAGACATAAAAAAGAAAACTTTAGTTCAGTAATTGATTTCTGAACATTGTTTAATAAAAAAATAGAATATTTATGGGGATAAGGTCCCCAGTTTTCGCATGACTGCAGAAACCTGATTATTAAAATGTTTTTTAATTGTGCCTTTAGTTGTTGCTGTTTTTGTGGTCATGAAGAAAAATTATGTCTTAACTTTGAACGTTTTACCACTCTTCTTATCAGAACTGGTAGAGTTCATTTACATGTGTTTTATCCATTTTGTGCAGGACATTTGCACCACTGGCAGAAACAAAACAAAAACACAGTTTGACAGCAGCTACAGTGTTTTGGGATTTGGCATTTTCATTTTAACCATTCCAAACAGCCTACTGTTTGCCTCGTCTGACTGATATAAAGACATTTGACTTTTCTATAAGGACAGCTGCAAAATTATGTAAAGCCTGAAGTTGTTGATTGGTGTTGAAGCAGTTTTATTGGTTGCCAGTCACTCGGTCCATGTTTAAATGTAACTTTTGAAATCTAACATCAAGCTTTTGGAACAAGCAGGACCTCAGAAAACTGGGTCTGTGCCAGTAAATCAGCTTGTTAACATAAAGTCAAAAATCCTGCAGTTAGATTAATTAATTGAATATTAAGAACAAGAAAATCTACAACAAATTCGAACTCATACAGCTCAAACTCAATTCTAGTTTTTAAAAGTTACTGACATTCTTCTTATCATCATTCTACCTAGAACAATGAACTGCTTAAATGCATCATTAAAAACTCCAAATATTAATAGCACATTCATTCCTTCAAAAAGTATGTAAATTTAAAACTGGAAAGGTGACCCTTTCTAGATCCAAAATCAAAAAAGGATTCAAAAGAAAACATCTATTTAGTGTCAGGCTGAACGCAGAAGACCAAAGAAACAGATTCTTTGCAACTCCTCGACTCCTGCTCTGCCTCACAAATAACCTCCGAGGGAGAGAGGTCCCCCTGCTGAGATGATCATATTGTAGCAGCCTGCCCCGAGACCCGCTGCTAGTCAGACCTCATTGCTCACAAGGCTACAGAAGGTCATGGTTCCCCACTGACCATCCTCTGGGCTCTGTCTTCATCTGTTTTGACTGTAAGGCTTCCCACATTTACTGTCAGCACAGCCACGTAGACAGTTACTACACACTTTCAAAAAAAGAGAGAAATAATAACCTAGTTCTAAATGTGAACCATTCGTGTATGAGCCCGTTACTGCCATCAAAATGTTGCACGCTTTTGAAGTGTATTAAATGTGTTGTCGTAGCATTGCTATAGTTTAAATTCTTTTTAATGAGAATGCAGAGCTGGCAGTGTTGCCCCTCCCCCACTTCTTTCTGATCAGTGCCAGTCAGCTGGCTGAAAGAAATCTACAGTTTTGTGTCATTAGAAATACCAATGTGCTTCTTTTAAACTAATTTTGTCATGAAAAATATTTCCGTTCATGGTGTCAAAACCTTATTTAAAAAAAATTCCCTTTTTTTTTTCTTATCTACTGCTAGCTTGCCGTAAGAACATTCCTCCAATTCAAGCTCTTACTTAGACTAAACAGACCAACTGATAATCATGAAGTACCAGCTTGTTATATTTCAGTTACTCTAGTAAGAGTCGATCAGATAAAATGGATACTAATCTGTAGTATTACTGAATGAATCTATGAAGAAACTTTGGCTGTTTATTCTATATTATTATTCTATATTGCTTAAGTCCACTTATCAAAAATAAATAATGAAACTGCGAATATATTAAAAGTAAAATTGTTGCATCTATATTTTAAACAAAATCAGTTATATAATGTCACACATTTCTATGAACACTACTGTATTTTTTACAGTAGTTTATCATTCAGTAAGGATCACAAATTGACCTATAACTGTTAAGTAATGTCGATTTTTCTGAAAGGCATGTTGGGCATCATATAATACCAACATACAATAGCACCAACAGTAAAAAGTTAAAAAAACAACACCTGGAGCTTCACTGACTTCTATAGAAATTATGAAGGTCTTCTTCCCCTCTCTTCTTCGCCTTACCATCCTCAATAACAAAGTGACTGCTGCAGATCATACGAGAGTAAGGGATTCTAGTTTGTCTAGATCTGAGGTGGATGTCATAAAATGAACATTTTTCAGTACATGAAAATATTGCTTCCTGCAACGTAAAGTTGAAAAGGTAAAATTAGGTACAAGGACAAATTGGATATGTATCGCCAGTATGAGGAGAAAAGAGCAACAAAAAAAAACTTTCAAAAACTCAACTCTTAACTGTAGACTCAGAATCAGTTAACACTAAAAAGAAAGCTCTGAGTCATTTCTTCCCTTCCTTGGTCGTTTTATCTCTACATGCGTACAGTTTCTGCATGCTGCATATATACAGGGGTTTATTTGTAATTACTATAAAGTATAAATCCGGTTCTTTGTTGGCTATTTTATGGTAAACTTCTGAGTAAAGAAGCAAAAATGTGTTTTGATGGCCTAAGTCAAAAATATATATTATTTTTAAAATAAAAACTCGAAAAGCTAAAATTGAGGTTTTATTGTAAGTGTTTGGCTGCATGTGAAGGTTTAGGGAGGCTGTTGGGAACCACATGATGTATGGAGGAACAAACTGTCTGAGGTGGGTTTGAAATGGCTGATGAATCGTAGGTACACTGCAAAAACAGGTGTGTTAAAAATGACACATGTCCTGAGTGTGATCAGGTACTACACGTGTTGAGTTAATTTTAACACAATGTATGTGTGAGACATTTTAAATAATTGATCCTGTGAAACTTTTAATTTATTTGTATGCATATATTGATATGCATTCTTTTTGTTGATAAATGTAATTTGCTTTATTCTGTTTATTTAATTTTAAAATCGTAAAATGTGCTGTGCTAGATCTTCAGGCACTGAAGAGAACTCTTCCACTGTGTCAACCAACTGATTGGAGGATTACACACTGTGTGCTAAAATCTACGCATGTGTAGTCCCTGATCACACTCAGGACATTTTTAACACATATGTTTCTACAGTGTATGACATTTCTACGGAAGCGTAGAGCTGCCACCTCGGCAAAAGAAAAAACAGAGCTGTATCCCGTTATTTCATGATAACTTTATTGTTCTAACAATATACTTTTCACGTTTGTACAATATTATATTACGTTATTTCATGATAACTTTATTGTTCTAACAATATACTTTTCAAGTTTGTACAATATAATATTACGTCATTTCGTGATAACTTTATTGTTCCAACAATATACTTTTCAAGTTTGTACAATATAAATATATTGTATGAACATGATAATATTGTACAAACGTGAATAATTCATTGTTTGACGATATACTTTTCACACCAGTTGAAGTTGATAACGGTGCAGATCAGCGCGTGCAAAAATGTCTCGTTTACTGGAATTAATTAAGTCCTATTTTATATTTGGATTGAGGCATGGGGAGATTTTGCAGTTACTGAGCAGCTTGGACAGTATTGTGATAAGTATGCGGACACTGAGAAGGAACCTAAAATGCATGGGGCTGTACAGGAGGAAGAATGAGTCTGATCCGATGGAAGTGGCTACATTTCTCGCTGATCAGCTGGAGGGACATGGAAGGCTCCATGGATATAAACTACAATAAAGTTTTCACATAATAACGTGATATTATATTGTACAAACGTGAAAAGTATATTGTTAGAACAATAAAGTTTTCAAGTAATAACGTGATATTATATTGTACAAACTTGAAAAGTATATTGTTAGAACAATAAAGTTATCATGAAATAGCGTAATATAAGATTGTACAAACGTGAAAAGTATATTGTTAGAACAATAAAGTTTTCACGTAATAACGTGATATTATATTGTAAAAACGTGAAAAGTATATTGTTCAAACAATAAAGTTATCATGAAATAACGTGATACAGCTCTGTTTTTTCTTTTGCCGAGGTGGCAGCTCTACCCTTCCGTACATTTCTGGCAGTAGACGGCACCATACCAAAAAAAAAAAAAAAATAGTCGGACAAGCAGTTTAAATTATGAACAGATTTAAAATAAAAAAAGTAGCATTGCATAAATGGAATGAATTGAACATGGGCATATAGTAAAGTGGATATGGAGGAGTTAACTCAGAGTAAATAGTTGCGTCTTCAGGAGATGGTTGGAGAACCAGAACTGTCCGAAAACAGCTGCACTCAGCTGTGTGGAATATCATGTGATTGACTTCGTTTTTTGCAGCTCGTTTGATATAATAACAATTAATAGGCTATCTATTATACTTGTTTGTATCAAATGCAAAGTAAGCTATACGCTGTGCCGTAAAAGTAAAGTCAAACGCGGAAAGCCAATTATGTCGAAAACGTGGGGAAAGGTTCGAGAACAAAACAAGAAAAACAGACCCGGGATTGGATCAACTGTGCACTTTGCTGACTGCGGCAGATCGCCCAGGCTCCACAGTACAGCCCCAGTGCCACAATACGGTTGTTTCTCCTCCTCCTGTCCACATCACGACCTACAGAGGCCCGCGCGCCGCATGGCTGCCTAGCAACACTTGCAGTCGCTGCAGCATCAGCAGCAGCAGGACGTGTGAATAATGGCTCCCAGCCTGAAGGCAGGCAGAGGGGAGCGGCAGCAGCTCGACACTCTACAAGCCTAGGCTGGATGCAAAAGCCTATTTCGGTCAGCTAAAAAGAGAGCGCGGTTCCCACAGTAACCGACCGTGTCCCAAAGGCTGATGGGCCACAGAAGCCAGCTTCACCGTCATTACTGCAATGATCTGTAGGCGGCCAGAGCGTCGGAACTAATGAATCTTCCACCCCTTATGGTGTTTTTCAAAATATTTTAAAGTGAATAGAAAGTCGCGCGACTTACACCAGCGCGCGCGAGAAGACCGTGTGGCTATAGTCCTCTTTGTCATGATTTCTGTTTTAGTGCAGCCATTGGCAGAGAAAGGAGAGCAACAACGCAGGAGCATGGCATCTTCTCAGACATGTTGTATAGAAAGGCTCACCCAGCGCTCACACTCACAGCATGGAAGACAAACCAGTAGTAGAACGCCCAACCATCAAATTTAACAAAAACAAAAAGCCATCAGCGTCAACTCACCTCAGCGCATCGCTTCGTTAGTGTCCGACGTGCGTCACACCCACGGACTAAAAAAGGTGTATCGTAGAGGCACAGATTTAGTAGATTATGAAGCTAATATGTCGTAGCGGCATTTAAGGAAGCTTAGGGGCCTCAGCTGATCCCAGGTAAGTAGACTTTGGTGTGTGTTTTTTTTGCATTCGCTCGGTGCCCCTGGACCGTCCCACTGCCACGCCTTTCTTGTCTGACACCCAAACGCACCCAGCCGCCAGTCAGTTCGCTGCGGAGGGAAGCTTGGCACTGTGCTTCGTTGTGTGCTTAGCTGTGGCCCACGCACACTTCTCCTGCTGGATATATGGAGCTTTCTTCTAAAATATGAAACTGCTCAAACCCACATCACACAGATGAAGAATATGATCTAACGTCAAACAGGCGCCATCTTCTGTTATAAAGAGGAAGGGGATTTATATATAGGCTATATATATATAAATATATATATATATATATATATATATTTGAATATTCTATTATTTGAATATCTCTATTATCATTCAACCAAGTGAAGATTGCTCGACCATAAATGTTGAAATTCCAATAGTTTGTCTTTCCATTAACTAGTCAGTTAAAATTTGTATTGTGTCGAATAGTCGAGCCTTTATATATATTATAAATATAAACATACAACTCTCTAGCATAAGCCAGTCTAATGAAGAGAACTTACATCTGCATTTTACTATCTCTACATAACCCAAGAATGATTGCATCCCATCACCGTGTGGTTACGTTTACTTTAAATCTATTCTGGTACTTGTCTCCCCATTAAACCAGTAGGTTATTTCTGGGTTTTTATATAATTGGCCATCAATAAACAATTTGTCAGTCACCAATTTAGTTTTTTTCTTGTTCTTCTTTGGCTCCTGCATAATCGGCAGTAGAAGCTTCTACGACCTTACATACACTCTGCAGGAAGGCAGAATGCAATTGGCTAACCAGGCCAAGGTGTTGAACCCTGGGTTACATATTCGCATTTCAGAACCATGCACATAAAGAACGTTGTGACTAGTTTAGGTCACAGCAGGTGAACTGTTCATATCTTACATTTAAAATTGCAGTTATTTAATATTTGTGTGTAGTTATTGGGGCCAAGATAAGTGGTTGTGACTGTGGAGAAAAAGTTTTATCAATCTTCTTAAGATTTAACTTTTTGGCCTAAGTGGTATGTGTGAAGTAAACCCGGCACTGCTCATCACCTGCCCAATACAATCCCTACAGTGAAACAGGTTGGTTTGGGAGCATCATGCTGTGGGGGTGCTTTTCAGCTGCAGCGACATGACGATTGGTTGTAACGGAAGGATAGATGAATGCTGCCATGTACAGAGATATCCTGAAAGAAAACTTCTTTCAGAGTGCTCAGGACCTCAGAATAGTTCAAAGGTTCACCTTCAGGGAAATGATTCTAAGCACACAGCTAAAATCAAAAAGAAGTGGCTTTGGAAAAACTCTGTGACCGTTCTTGACATAAACCCAATTGAGCATCTCTAGAGAGAACAGAGAATGGCTGCCCACCAACATTAACCGTTCAACCTGAGCAAAACTCGTTTTTGCTATGTGGGGAAACAACTTGAAGAAAGTTGTCTGTCGGCTGGAAAGAA
This sequence comes from Apricaphanius iberus, assembly GCA_028564705.1. Classification (NCBI taxonomy): domain Eukaryota; kingdom Metazoa; phylum Chordata; class Actinopteri; order Cyprinodontiformes; family Aphaniidae; genus Apricaphanius; species Apricaphanius iberus. The sequence goes on from JAPXFQ010002128.1 coordinate 940,594, forward strand.
ATGACCCCTGATTTGGCTGGAAGGGAGACCACTCGGCGGATTCTAAGGCAAAGAGGGAAAATGTGTGATTTTTGCCTTTGAGTTTCTTATCAACTGGAATTTGGCTTAGACCAAACATTCTCCCTTGGATGTGGATCTAGAAGGATGCTCCACCCCTCTTCAACTATGAGCTGGCTCCGCTTTCCAAGGATGCAAATTACATCATAGGCTAACAGACTTTGGGATTGAGCTGTTTAGAGTTCATGGGCTACTAACTACTGATGCACACACTCCCTTGTTATCAGTTCTGGCTGTTCCCCGTGAGCTCCCTTCCACCTCAGTGCAAACTGAGGATCCCCCTGCCTACCTGGTCCTTCCCAACCGGGTCTTACTCCAAATGTCTGAGTATGTGCTTAAATGTTTTAGAGGTGTGTGTTTTTTTTTATTTGGTCTTGCTTCCTAATAAGGAATCAAGAGAAAAGATGAGCGCTTTTTTCACCCCTCCATCCCCCAACCTACCTGATGTAATCTTTTTTAAATCTGTTTGCAATGTGGTGCGGCACTTGAAGCCGGCTGAAATACCACGGTACGCCTGTATCTGTATGTGTAATTATTGTTTGCCTGTCTACTCTTGATCGGGCTCTACTGAAACTAATTTCCCCTCGTAGGATAAATAAAGAATTATTGTACTCTAACCTAATGGAACTGGAAATGATTTGCAAGGAGGAATGGCAGAGGAGGCCCAAATCCAGGTGTGAAAAACTTATTGCATCTTTAGACGACTCATGGCTGTACTATAGCTCAAAATGTGCTTCTACTCAATACTGAGCAAAGGGTCTGAATACTTATGACCAGGTGATATTTAATTTCTTCTTTATTAAATTCTAAGTGTAGCTTAATGAGAAATAAATGCCAAATGGCTGCAGTGAGATGAGTGAAAACATTAAAGGGATCTAAATACTTTCCATACACACTGTATGTTTATCATTTAAAAAAAATATATTGAAGGGATTTTTTGAGCCCATCGGTAATCTTGACGGAAAGCATCCCTCTGCGTTTCTTACTGATGAGCCATGCAACTCGCCTGCAACACGGATGATCACAAAATAATCAACTTTAATAGTTTTCCTCTCAGAATTTACAAACTATATTGCTTTACTCATCAAGTCAAGATGATAGTCTACCAAATGGCTTAAACATTTTTTTTTTGTAATTTCATTTTCACTTATTCAGATTATAATCATCAGCACCACTCAATTACAAAGACTAAAATGAAAGGGAACAGAAAGAAAAAGGACTTATGTAATCTGCTCCTTTAAACAAAAATCTAATTTATTTAATTTCAATTCAGTTCATTTATAAAGCGCCGTTTCACAACAGATGTCATCTCAAGGCACTTTACAAGAAGAGTTATTACAATACAAGGTTTAATGTAGAAATTAGAGAACCACAGAAGATTGCGTTGTGTAATTCTCAGCAATCCCTCACACTGAGCAAGCATTCAAATAAAACAATTGTGAACTAACTTGGAACAATTAGAATTCTGGCTAGAAGTTTGGCTAACTGTTTCAGAGAAAGAATTCAGACAAGAAAAATTTCCCCATCCCTTCTTTCTTTTCTCATTTAGAAATGAGATAACATAGAACTATACAAGTTCAGCATTTCATATTGAATAAGCGTTTTAAAAGTAAATGTTGCATTCTTGATTTCTGTACTCTATTTATTCCATTTTTATTTACCTGATATAGCGAGACATCTCTCAAACTTTCTACGTCCTTTCTTTTGATGATTCATTATCATAATGCATTATCATTGGTGACTGATCATAATCATTTATAAAAGAAACAGTTAATCAATAACTGGTATTTTTTAAATCCATCCACTCAAATGATTACTTTAACCCATATTTATATTGACAGCTCAAAAATAAATTCATCACTAAAATAAGACATCCTAGATCTGTTTAAATGAAGTATTCTTATTAAATATTTTGTTCTTTACATAGTTTAATCTGCTGACAACAGTATACAAAATTATTAATGTAAATCACATTTATCAACCCATGGAGGTCTGTATTTGGAATCACACTCAAAATTAAACTGTGAAAACACACTACATGCTGATCCAACTTTGATTTAATGTTCTTAAAACAAGTCAAAATGAGGCTCAGTATTGTGTGTCGCCTCCACTTGCCTGTAGGACCTCTCTACAACGCCTGGGCATGCTCCTGATGAGGTGGTGGATGGTCTCCTGAGGGATCTCCTCCCAGACCTTGACTAAAGCCTCCACCAACTCCTGAACAGTCTGTGGTGCAGTTTTATGTTGGTGGATGGAGCGAGACATGATGCCCCCAGATATGCTCAGTCGGATTCAGGTCTGGTGCTAGTGTCACAACATTGTTAAAAATCCCTAAAAGCAACAGCTTTCTTCCAAGTGTCCAGCTGTGCTGTTTAGTCAACGAGGTGAAGATTAAGGTGCTCCAAAATCCAAAATTTTGTGTAGCCATTAACACCTGTCGCTTCATAAATACTTTTCCTTATTGTTAAAGTAAGATACAAAGTAACTGCTAAGATAGTTTAAGCACAGATTATTAGACAGAAACAAAAATTAATGATGAAAGCCGTGAAACTTAACTTTAAGACCATGTTTAGGTCAAAAGTTTCCCTTGTGGCTCTTCATCCACCTTTGAGCTCCCCGGTTAGGAGCCAATCCAGAAAGAAACGTAATGGATAAACAAATAGCTATTTACTTCAATTCAGTTCATATACGTAATGGTTATTCACAACAAATTTAATCTCTAGGCACATTATAACATTCTAAAAGTCCTCTGAAAAGAGTCAAATTTTAAAGAGAGGTCCGGGAAGTCATAAGAATTATATTTGAATTCTAGGAATAAAGTTAGAAACTTATACCAGATGCAGTAGTGATGCAATGTTCTGTATTGTTGGAGAGCTAAAGGAACAGCACCAGCTCCTTTTGTTCCTGGATTATCTCCAAGATCTCATCAACACCTAAAAACAGAACGAAAAATAATTAATGATGCATTTTGTAAAGAAAAAAATTCCCCTCATTAATAAATACAAGAAAAGAAAAACCATAAACTGTAGTAATCCTACAATGTTAGCTCATTGGTATTTAAATATTTGTCTTTTTAATTTAAATTTTAATATATTAATATAAAAAATTACTGATTTTTATATTTGACCAAAAATGTATTTTATGTTTTTATTTAATTTAATCTGTTTTTATTCCAAAACATAAATTTTACAAAGTCAGCCTTTAATTCAAAATTATGTTTGTCCAGAGGCTTAGTTATTCCAAAAAGGACAATTTTCAGACGAATTACTTTATCTGTCAGTCAGAGTCTGAAGGTTGAACCTTAATGCTCATCAGAAGGTACTTAAACAATTATCAGCCCATTGTGTCTTATGAATGCTCCATGGCGGAGTGGTTTTGTGGGATTATTGCAGCATTCATGTCGGCATGCTTGACAGTAATAAAGGTTGATGTCATGATGATGTGATAAATATGGGCTGAGCCCTGTTCAGCATCAGTATGAAAATGCAAGTAAACATGGGGAGTTTCTTCAGGACCAATTCCGTCGGGCCCCAAGTGCAGGAGCAGCTGCCGGTGGACTCTAATCTCCAAGCTGACATCTTCCATGTTCGGCCTGGCCTCCGGCGGAGCTGGGCCTGATCTAGCGGGGGACTGGGGAGCTAAAGACCCAGTCGAGCACCGGCATTTCGATCCATGGACACTGGCCCCTCACCTTCTCAGAGAACCTGGCCTGCCCGCCAGATTGGATCGAATCCGATCGTCATAATCAATTCCAACTCTTAAGAATCTTAATCTAATTTATTCTAGAAATTTGAATCAATACCTAGCTCTAATTGATGGACAGCAAATTGGATCCTCCGGTTCTGTGCAGGTGAAATATTCCTTCAGGATAGGTCACCAGTCCATCACAGGGCCACATAGAGACAGACAGGACAAAAAAACATGCACGCACAAACCCACACCTAAAGAGTGATCAATTAACCTGACAGTCATGTTTTTGGACTGTGGGAGGAAGCTGGAGTACCCGGAGGGAACCCACACATGCACGGGGAGAACATGCAAACTCCATGCAGAAAGGCCCTGTGCTGGGATACAAACCCACAACCTTCTTGCTGCAAGGGCAACAGTGCTCAGCACTGCGCCACCGTGCAGCAATAGCGTGCTGCAAGAGACCGTGCATATTTAGTTCAACAAGCCAACCACATTCATAAAGTGAAAGGGTTTTAGCCCCAGGGTTCAGTTTTAGGCCCAGTACTTTTTAACCTTTATATGGTCACTCTTGGCAGTCTCATCAGAAGACATGAGGTTAACTTTCACAGTTATGCTGACGATACACAGTTGTACATCTCCATGTCTCCTGATGACACATGGCCAATGGATGCACTTTTTAACTGCATTTTAGATATCGAATCCTGGATGGCAGAAAACTTTCTCCAGCTCAACCAGGACAAAACTGAGGTTTTAATTATCGGTCCTGAGGCTCAGAGAGAGAGAAACTTTTACCAAAACTAAAATTACTGTCTTTTAATCCAACGTTACATGTGAAGAATCTGGGCGTGATTTTTGACTCTGAGCTGACTTTTATCCCCCACGTTAAAAATATCACTAAAATAGGTATTTATCACCTAAACAACATAGCCAGAGTCCGCCCCATTCTCTCTCGGGCCAATACGGAGATGCTAATGCATGCTTTTATCACCAGTAGAATTGATTATTGTAATGCCCTGCTTACTGGTCTTCCCAAAAGCCTGGGTGGAGCAAATTAGGATTCTTTAATTTCTTGTATTTTTATGCATGCATGTCCTAACGTTCATGAATCAGATCTGTTTGAAATGTACTGTTTTCTTTTAATGAGTAAGCTGAGTTTTTTTGTACGTTTGTGATGAATTTATTGGTTTCTTTATTAGTAGAGAGGCAGTGTTTGATTGTGTATTTTTGACTTGGTTGGGAGTCATGAACCGGTGCGCTCCCAAGCAACCCGCAGAGCCGAACATATCTTACTGTTGTATTAAAATCTGTAGCCATTTTAAGTCAGAGCTCTTTGTTAACCAAAGCTAGTTCAGTGATAAGTGCCACGCGGTCTCTTTGTTTCAGAGCGACCACGAGATAAATTACCACCCCCCCGTTCGGCGGGGGGGGTCCTGGGCATGCACGCGTGCTACGACGTACGGACGTACAGGAAGGCCCCCCCCCCCCCCGAGTGACGTGGCTGTGACATCTTCCGGCCAGTGGCCATTTTCGTAGTTTTGTTTATGTAGCAAATAGCTGTAGCCACCTAGCTAAGCAATTAGCCAAACCGAGTAGTTGGTGTTTTGTTTGGTAATTAGTTAATAAATTGGTTCAACTGTATCAAACTTTAGTTTATTTTATTTTGAGTGTTTTTTTGAATCATTGGAAAAATACTTACCCTTCAGATCAAAAGGTCTTTGGTAGATCATTGATAATTTACAAATTGCTATTTGACAGTTAATTTTGATATAACATCTTGTTTCCAGGTTAAACTGGATGGTGCCCCGTTTTAAATGATTTGAAGGAATAATTCATTTATTATTAATTTAATACTCCTAATATAACCAGATTGACCATAACTCTTATTTTACTTGGTAATGTTACACATCAGTATGCCCCTGGGACGGAGCATGAGTGTGTGAGTGCACATGGGTGAATGTGGCTTATGTATTAAGCACTTTAAGTGGTCAGTAGGACTAGAAAAGCCCCAAGTTAAGTTCATTTACCATCTCCACCACATGGGCATATTTTATTGGTCAAACACCTTTGCATATCTCTATTACACTTCTAAGCATCTTGAAGAAACCAATTGTTTAAAGTGTGCTATACAAGTAAAATTGCTTAGCTTTACTGTCCATCAGCCTGCAGAGCTGCAGTTTACCTACTGCACTTATGTGGTAAATATTTAATTACCATATGGACTCGCCGCTTGAATTTTCATGTTTGTTAAAGATTTCCAGGCAAGACAATTTTTCTAAAGCGATAATTGTTGGGACTACAGAAGGATGCTATAATTTGGCTATGAATATTTATGAAGAATTGCTTATGGCAATCAATAAGATTCATAATTTTATGGAAAATGATTAAATACAGGTCACCACCTGATGTTCAGGAACTATGTTAATAGCCAAATATTTCAGTCTTAGTTATTGTTTATGAGTACCTGCCTGACTAAGGCTTAAGTAATTAAAGGTGAACTCTAGACGTTCATTGAACCGCAAATTACTACGTATGTATAAGGAATTATGGACAAGCACCTTTCCAAAAATATTTTATTTACAAAACAATATTAAAAGGTCAAGCATTTAAATCAACAAAGCTAGTAACACACATTACTAATTAAAAGCAATGAATAAACCAACTACAACTAAACCAACTAAATAAAGTAATGGAAAGCATAAATCCTGATGTTACAGTTCAGTATGACTCTGGATGTTTAAAGTCAATAGCTTATTGAAATGTTTAGCAAGGAAACTAAATTAGTTTATCAATTGAGATGAAGTAAATGGCACAATTGGTTTATGTTTAAACCAATAAAACAATGCAGTGAAAAAAAACATAATTGGGAATAGATAATGTTTTGTTTAAAAATTTGCTGGGTTAGGGATCAATCCCTTTTAGAAAATTGATTCTATTTATGGATTGATGACAGCAGTGATCAATGTACTTTTAGTATTTTGATGCACTAAGGCAGCAGTTTCAATCCCGGCTAACAAGGTACATTCTCTGTGTTCAAACAATATTTTAAAACAGATCTCCATTTTGAATACAGTCAACAGCAATCTTTGTTTATGAAATGCATGCCTAAAAGCAAGATGTGTGTTCGCTCTGGTATGTGACCTACAGGTAACCCACCTGGCATTGCTTAGAGCCACTCTGATTGATTTATCACATGTCGTATTGAGTAACTCAAGGCAAAGCAATTTTATTTGTATAGCACAGTTTCAACACAAGGCAATTCAAGGTGCTTTACATGATTACAGAAATTTGAAAATTAAAACATAACCACTAAGAGAAAGCGTAAACAAACAAAAGAAACAATAGCATTTGATTAAAAATAATTTAGGATAAAAAGATTTAATAATAGTATTGGCAATAATAGTATTAGTTACTCATACGCAAGTCTAAATAGATACTTTTTTATTTTAGATTTAATAGAGTTCAGCATCTCTACGTTTTGCATTCGTCCAGCAGTTTGTTTCAGATGTGAGGAGCATAGAAACTGAAATCTGCTTCCCCACCTTTGGTTCTGGTTCTAGGGACGATCAGTAGACAAGAGCTGGAGGAACTGAGTGATCTGGAAGGTTTGTATCGTGGCAACAGAGCTTATACTCTGTACTCTGGTGCTAACCCATTCAATGATTTATAGGCTAATAAAAGCACTTTGAACTCAGATTGCAGGATTTAAAATGACTGTCGGAAAACCTTTGAAAATACTGGTTAAACCTCCAGGCCGAATGGCCTGTTTTCACCGAAACAATAGCAACTGAAATCTGTTACCCAAGGTAACAAATCACAGTGAAAAACAACACTTAAATCTTATTTATCCTAAACAAATCACGCCTCTGCCAAGACAGACCTTATTGAATGGTTAAAGTTCTCCAAGTTTCTCCGTGGTTGACAGGGAAAAGCTCAAACCAGCAACTAACAAACAGTTGCTATCCACTAGTTAGCAGCAAGGGTCTTGGGTTCCATGGCTGGTGGTGCAGATAGAAGCCTTTTGCCGGGATGTCTGCTTCATCCTTTCTGGTTTAGCGATCAGCTCCAACCTTCAATCAGTGAAACAGTACATTTTTGCAGCTTTTCCAGCACGGCATTCACCTCGTATCGGCTCAGTTGTAGTGAGTGAGTGAGGCTTCTGAATAGTTCAGGTCCTGCAGGAGTTATTGGTTCTCTTCTCACGACAGCGTCCGAGATTCAGGAAGCTTCTGCACAGCTCAGGGCAGAACCAAAGGGTTTGTTTCATCAGTGGTTTGAGATTCACCTGATCAATCAGCAGTGTCTCCTATGGAGTCCTTTCCCTTGCCAGTGAAGGGTCTGGATGCAGCAGTTTCTCAAAGTTTGCCATTTTCCATCTCACTGAAATAGCGAGCCAGCTTGTCTGATCGGATTTGCGTCGCAGTCTGAACAGAAGAGTAAGATTCTCATGCAGAGCAGAAACGTTTGTTGCAGCCAAAACTCTGAACTCCATTTCCTGTTGTCACTAGGTTCTCTTTTCCTCAGTGGGCGCTAGGATGTAGATTAGCACCACCCAATGGCTGTGTGTGAATCAATATTATATTCCAGCTTAACTTTCACTCACATTATGAATGTAACATCTTACAATGAATTATTTACCTTTTATTTCACTGAAAAAGTAGCAATAAAAAAGCAATAATAAAAATTGCAATTGATTATTTGGTATAATATTTAACAACAAATCCAACTTTGGCCTTTTGTATGGCTCTTTTCTGTGTGTTATAAAACACACTGGGTCCCCCAGCATTCTCCAGTTGACACAGCAGAAATGGTCTCTTCATTCTACCTTAGAAGTGTGCAAGTCCTTTTTATGCATATAGCATCGATGCTAAGTAGCTTCGGAGGGAACTACCTCAGCTTCTGTTTCCTTTTCCAATAGTTTCATTGTCTTTTTTCACCTGTTTAAAACATATAGGTTATAACTTATGGCTTTAAACCACTTCGACGTTGTGGTCCTCAAAAAGGCAATATATGGATTTCAGCTTCCTCTGTTTCTCTCAGTATACTTCTGTGTGTGCACATAGCTCCATAGACTGTAGCGCACAAGATAAGCAATTTCAACTCCTCACGGGGCGGGGCGAGTGCGTCAGAGAGAGAGGGCATCTCTGTGAGACCATGCCTGTGACAGACAATGGAAAAGATGCTCGACTTTAAACTCACTTATTTTTTGTCAAGCCAACGCTCTTTATTTTGCTGATGCAGCTTCATTCCTTTCCTTTAAGCATGTACAATTTAAGTCAGCCCACAGAGAAGATTAATCTTAAAAGACAGACTCAGGGACATTTGGCCAGATTACACTCGTTTATACGATGCAACGACGCCTCATCAATAAACAGAGTAGCAGCATTTGCACCATATCCATCTCTGTCTGCACTTCATAAATTTTTTTGAGGTAAGGACAGAGGGCTGCCATCTTGGAATCATTTGATCGGAGAATACGTTTTGATTGGTCCCTTGAATATTTGGGCTCACCAGACTGCTCACATAGGGCGCACACCGCAAGTTTTTCACCTTGCAAGGCAAAAAATATCCAACCCTTTTGATTTTCACCTCAGCGCCTCATGAGCCAGAAGACTCACCTAAAATAAGGCACACACAGCGAGGTATCTGCTGAGCAAACTGCCTCAATTGATTGCTTGCTCAGCAGACTGAGTTTATGTGCGGCAGGCCTTAGACGTTTCCATTCTGTCACACACCTGACCTGAATAACTGGGTGATTAACAGGTGTGGCAAGCCACACAAGGGGGGCCCAGGTGGGATTCAATCCCACAACTCCTGGGTAAGAGTCAAGAGCAGTAACCAGTCAGCCAAAAGGATATCCCTGTAGCCAAGCAGCCAGGGCGCCACAGTCACATCTTATCACAAGTACATCCTCGTGCTCCGCGCAGGGTACCACCAATTTTGAATCCATTGACTTATTACCAATATCACATGGACCCTGACAGCAGGGCGAGATGAGGCACCTGAATTTGAGAAAGAATGGTCCTGCACCAAATGCAAAAAAATGCTTTTATTAAAAATCAGGTTCATTCACAAAGTGGCAACAGACCTGGTTCCAGTTATCACAACTTTATTATTTAAAAACTATAAACATTAAGAAAAGCCCAAGCTGTATAGAAAATGAAGTATCCTGCAAAAAAACAAATTGCTTATTTAGAGCTTGATATTACTGGTGGTGGGACCAATCCAAGAGGAACGGAATTAAAATCTATCCCAGGAGACACACTAGGATCATACCAAAAACACGTGTAGGTAAAGCTAGTGCAAACACAAACAACCACACCACAGCCAGGGAAAGAAGGGGATCCACATGACAATAGGATGGATGGCACCACCACCTTAAGCTCACAGCAACTGCAAAAACGAAATGAATATTAGCAGGGTATAATAAAACAAAATCCTCAATTAGGATAAAAATACACATTTAACAGGCATCAATAATAAAATATACAACCCAAACAACACCATTAGCCTGAATAACCAGTCTGTCCTCCCAAGTAAGTTGGCACAACTGGAGGTCAGATAAATGTTGACTCAACCAAACCAACGGCATACTGAAAACGGGTTAATCTGAGGAGATGTGGAAGCGCAGAAACAAATGAGGAGACAAAGGACCCCAAAAGTCCATTAAACGGCATCTTCACTTCTTGCTTCAGATCTTGATCATAAGGGGTTTCTGTAACACATAACTCCGTGTGCGCTACACATTAATACATACGTACAGAACATTGATAATGTAAACAACAAAGACCCACACGCGTTATGCCTAGGGATGTTCGATATTGGCTTTTTTAACAATATCCGATATTGCCTAACTCGTAATTCCGATACAGATATAAACTGATACAGATATGTGGGGACCCTCACTCATAAAAAACAAAAACTACTAAACCCTTTTAGGTAAGCACAATGCAATATCTTGTATCATGGATACTTGAGCTTTAAAAATTTGGAACATGTAATAAGTACTAGAATTTTTGTTAGGCAACTGAAAACGGTGCCATTTTCATTTTGTCTTCAAAAGTAGCTGGAACATTTTCTCACACAGATTATACTGATAAAAGCCCACCACAGGACAAATTTCTAATTTAAAAAAAATTTAACCAACATTATACCTTTATAGCAGTGAGGGAAAGTAGAAATAACTGAAACAAGAATAAAAAATAAAAAAACAGCAAACATAAGCAGGGCCAATAATTGGCCTACCTTTTGATATATTGAAAGTTGTCTCAAACATATCTCAAAAACTAAACCTCAAATCGGTCATATTTTTACATTCTAAGAGAGAAAAGTAGCTGAAGAGTTTGATATATAATATGTGTATGGTGTGAAAAGCTCATCTTATTAAAAGAATAAAAACCGATACCGATAATTTCCAAGGGGGATGGAAATGTGGTTAATGTGGGGACATTTTAAACTGTAAAGCACTTTGAGATGCATTTCCTGTATAAAAAGCGCTTTATAAAGTTTGCTTTATGTGCGGCAGGTGTGCGGCGTCTTTGGGCCCGCTCAGCCATGTTGGCACTGGACGTGGCTCCTGGGTCTTGGTCCAAGTACTCTGAAGGGGGCTGGGGTCGGGCCCATTGGCCGGTGTCAGTCGACCTCTGCGGTGGAATGGCCAGGTGGTAGGGTGTGGACTGGTGGATGGGGGTGTTGGGTTCGGTTGCGTCCTGGCCATCGGACTGCAACAGCAAGGTCACCCCAGTCGTTTCCTACCCATCCCCGGATGCCTCTATCCACCTGCTCCTTCATTATACCATTCACATAGGGCCTTGGGGCATGGGCACGTAACTGGGGTGCGGGGAGAAATTTCCGTCTTCGCTGCCCAGTGGCGGCCTGGGTCCCAATTTTAATTGTACAACTTAAGACACTTTCACACGCAGCATTTACATGAGACACACACATGTAGGGACCTGGCGGTGGATACACCTCAGCGCTGGAGGCGGAGCCCATTAAAGAGCCTCGCCCCGGTGCCCACTGCTTAAAATGCATCTAGACATTGAGGGCCTGATGTGAGAGATGGGTGTGCCTGGCAGCATTCCCACCTCCCACCCATCTGTTTTTAGTGCACTTTAGAACATGCAACAACACCACATTCGAGCAGGGGGAGAAAGGCTGGGGGTCTTCCCACGCCCCTGTACGTTTAACCATCAGGGGTAGAAGTCCGGGGGTATATCAGGCCGTCTGGTGGGCTACTCTTGCCATGGTGGGGGCTTTGGCGGTCTGCTTGTCCCCATCCTGGTGGGCAGGGGGTTCGTCTCCCGGGTGCAGGGGCAGGTTGCTCTATTGGGGGTGTCTGTCCCTGGGTCAGAGATTATAGAGTATGTATGGGGTTTATGAATGAGTGTACAGCGTCCTTTTTTGGGCGTCCTGTGTTGTTGAGAATGTGTGCGTAAGAAGGAGGGTACGTAGGACTGGGATGGGGGCGCCCGGGCCTCCTGCCAGTGCTGTGGGCACCGCTGCCTGGTCTGTTTATTTTGGGGGGGGGGGGGGGTTAGGGTTGTTCTACTGGTGGTTTTTGTTTGTTTTGTTTTTCCCTCTTCTCTGCCGTCCAACAGAGATGGACTGGGATGTTTTCTTGTGTTCTTTGTTTGCCTGCCTATATCTTGTGTCGTCAGTTCACTCTTCTACCGGTCTTGTTTCTCTTCGTCTTCTTTCTTCCTTCTTATCTCAATTTCGTGTCCTAACTTCAAGAAATTAAACCCACAGTAATCACTAATAAAGATTTTTCTTACATATATATCAAATGGAGTATTATAGCAAAGCTGTAATGCTCTGCTTGGGAAAGTAAATATGTTGGGCTTGTACTTGGTACTCAGACACCAATTATAAGTAGCAAACTGCTAGACAGGAAGCACACAGAAAAAAACAAGAAAAAAAACAGGTGGACTATTGGAACACGAAGGAAAGAAGATGAACTAGAGGTCCAGTTCAGTTTCCATCAATTACGAGATTGATGGAAACAGTTAGTCTCCGATGCTCTCACACACAGAGCAGCCCACCAGTACTTGTCTTGAAGGAAAACATTGCTGCAGCTTTTTTTTTTTTTTTTAATCACCATATCTAAAGCTTGCCCCAGAAAAATAGTTAATTTTTCATCCATCCCCAAATAGAGGCAAGTTAAATTTCAGTAGAAGCTGCGCTCAGTTTTCCTTTTCTTTTTTTATCCAGCGTTCATTTAGAAGTGCCCAAAAAGTGAGCCGCATTCAGGCATCAACACTGATTTCAGTGGCAAGAACCTGTCTGTCAGATAACAGTGTACAGTCACAAGGGCATTAGAAAAGAATGAAGGCAATGGCAGGGATAATGAGTTTCAAACTACACCTCGATTAACTGGCTACAATAGCATTGCAGTTTTCTTAGGAATCTAAATCAGAGAACACCAGAGTAGAAGGAAAATCTTAAACTTAATCCTACACTTCAGTAAGACAAGTGTATTTGGTAAGACTTCTCAAAATAAGACACATTCTTTAAGATTAATAGATTAGTTAATAGGCCTTAGATTAATAATCTAAGACCTTCTGCTCTTGCTTAGTATTGTGGTCTCAAAACAAGTTAAATACTTTTAGGCTAAAAACAAGATTGTTGAACTTTGTTAGAAGGACAGTCTTTGCAGTGTAACCCTAAAAGCCAATTTCCCCAATTTTCTTCTTACCTGAAGCCTGGGACATGATAAACATTCAGTTCAAGGAAAAGTGAGTGACTGTCAACACAAGGGTCAAATGACAGCGGCCAAGCCAAATGCAGAAACCATCTTTTCCCAGTGATGTACCTCAGGAGCAGCAGCGCCGATTTAAATTTGTCAGTGGGTGCTCACACCCTCCCCTCCCCGAGAAAATAAAAAACAAAAAAAAACAACTCGGCAGTAGCTGGCCTTATATTTCCCCGCTAGTCCTTTAGTGATATCCTACTTAGTTCGACCTAAGTGTATACTTCGATATAATACTATCAAAAAGACACCACAGCTCAGGAATCCAGACAGAATCACAAGTAACCTACACAATACTGTACATCACTTGTTATTGTAGGCTGGTCAAGCAACACTTGATTTCTGGGGGGCATCAATAAGATCACATTCACCAAGAATCCAACAAATTAAGATCACAGAGTGTAAAAAATAAGATTTTAAGAGATTAGCCACCAAAGCTGTCATAAATTCAGTAGTGTCTAGCCACGCTTTGGGGTCTTGTTGCTTCTCAGACATTGTGGATAAAAGAAAAAAAAGGAAAGGTAGCTGCCGGTAGCCAACAATTCAGATTTAGTTTCGATATTTATTTTTAAACGCTGCCTTTCAGATTTCTCAAGAGTGCTTATCCAGTTAAGGATGTATACATGTCAACTGAATCATGGTCCTGGCTGTCAGTGTCGCAGACTCAAGCCGACTGGCCATCACAACTGACATTCATGCTTTGTCAGACTTACTTTGCCATTACTCCCACGTGGGACGCCCATGGGTGCTTCGGGCCCCGAGCACCCACACAATCTGCACCTATGCTGACGAGATGCTTTGATAGCATCTAGTTTGTTAGACTTTAGTGCTTTTTGACACACTTGGAACACATAATCCAAATATCAAACCTGCCAACTTACAACTTAGATGTGCCACTAAAGGCTATATAATATAATATAACACAGAACATGGTGTCATTTCTGTTCATTTTACAATTAATGCAGTCATTTTTAAAAAGTCAACACTACAAATTTTGGCCTTATGATTTTATTTAATTATACAACTTAGATCAACAAACAAGACAAAGGCTTATTCATTAAGAAGAACATAAATGTTAATGCAAAGTTTCAATCAACATTTCTCAGGCTTTAACACAACAAATGTTACACAAATGTTACATATCCAATAGAATCTCAAATAGAAAACTAAACTTAAATTTACAAAGAAATTTACATATGAACCAAAGTATTAAATAAAAAACATTTCCCCTCAATGACATCTTCATAGCAGCTCCTGAAAATAGAGACAATAGTTGATATAAGTTTTCTCCATATCTCCAAACAGCTTGGCTATAGTGACCATCATAGAAAACACATTTTTTTGCTGATATTCAGGGAAGCCTTGTCTCATACATTATCAAACAGAGAACTTCATACTTAAACTGTTTAACAGAACAAATAAAAACCCTCTGAATTTTAATGGGATTTCATAAGAATGACCAACACAAAATGGCACATCCTTTTGAAGTGAAAGGAAAATAAGATAGGATTTTTTTTACTTAATAAAAATTTAACTGCTTTCCCATGTTATCTCCAGTTGTGGATAATGACCCAGTAGTTCACTGGACTCCCAAAGCCATACAACAACAAAAGTTTTATAACCTACTCTAAAATTATTTTACTTCTCATCTAAGCCATGGGAGTTTCCAGCTTAATGGTGGGGAGTATGTCAAAAATATCAAAACCCAATTTGCCCATATAAAATAGGCATTTAAAAATTTCAAACACAATCTAACGAGTTCCTACAATTTTTGTGAATTTTCCAACAACAGCTGACATAACATTCTGCCAGTCCTAAATCACACAGGTTTTTCTCTTCACTTTTTTTTATGTTCAGTTTCTGTGAAACATCATCCCAGTTATTGGTTAAACTTCAGTATTGATGTTACAATTATTGTCAGCAGTCATTTTAGTCAGCAACATAGTCAGAATGTCATCAGTATGAAATTATTTCTGTCAGGGATAAATTACAAACTGGACACAACATGCCTCCAGCATTGGGACTATTTTGGTCAGACATTTTACTATGAAGGCTTGTAATATTGAAATTCCTAGAGCTTTCCTGGGGCACAGTCCCCCAACTCCTAATACATTAAAAAAATGTAAATTTGTGCGCAATATAAAATACAATGGCTAGCCTTCGGGTAAAAGCTTAAAAATCATTGTCACTGTCATATTGTAGGTTATATTAAACCACTGGTAAAGATACAAGGATAGATTCCCGGGTACAATATAATGATATTTGCACATGCACACCTAAAAGACTTACAAACAACATCCTCTTACTGCAACCATTTAAGATTAGAAAGAGTCAGATTCATTACTACCTAAACGTCAGTCCAAGTTTAAAACAAGTATTTCAGGAATGCAAAGTAACTAACAAACAAAAACAAAAAAGTATCTTTCTTTTATGTTATACAGGACGCTCCCTTCTCAGGAGAAGCTGTTGTGCATTATTAGGCTAACAAACTAATAAGATGGTGTCATCCAATATGCACACACCCCATTCATTTACAAGCTGTGTGGAGCACAGCACAATAGGGGTGGACGATAAAACAATAGCAATATATATCCATCGATAGATGTACGGTGCAATAGAAAAAGAAGGGCTCGATAAAGTTAGAAAGGAAAAAAAAACATTTCCTCTTATTTTTTCATTATAGCCCATCAGGTAGTTTAATACAACAACCATTACCTGGATTACCTAGACAACAATGACCTGAATGAATGAGAATATACACAGGCTTAACAACCATTACCCACTAGAATCATTAACGCTGAACCACGCAGCTCTGTCGGCCACCCTCTCTCCTTTCAAACCACAAAAAGGATGAAATTATTTGAGCTGAAACACAATTTTTTAATAGTCCCTAAGTTAACCATCGCCGTAACTTTGCCGCAGTCAGATGACTAATAAAACTATGATCTGCTGTCTTAAGCGGGACCCCCTTTTCCCGGCTCACTGCAAATCTGTTACAGAGAGAGACAGGAAACCTACTCAGTTCGCGTTGCGCTATGGCTTTTAGAATGTCTACTCCCCGTCATCAGAAGCGAAAAACACTTTTAAAAAAACACTACAGGATTGGATAGACCTGCCGGCTTCAGCTTTCA
Source organism: Apricaphanius iberus (assembly GCA_028564705.1). NCBI lineage: Eukaryota > Metazoa > Chordata > Actinopteri > Cyprinodontiformes > Aphaniidae > Apricaphanius > Apricaphanius iberus. The sequence goes on from JAPXFQ010002128.1 coordinate 957,217, forward strand.
CTGACTGCACTGGCCTACAGTGTTCTCATCACCGTCTGTACTCTGGTGAGGTTAGCTATAGCCAACAGCTGAACAGGGGCTGAACTGAAATTGAATAGGATTTATTGAATCGAGTTTTCCTTTATGCATCTGTGTGCAACGAAACACTGAGTAATCATGTGAACGATTTTCATTGGTTGTTGCGTTCAAAAAAATAAATCAGACAGCTGCAGCTGATCCAGAACACTGCTGCTCGTGTTCTCACTAGAACCAGGAAAGTAGAACACATCACCCCAGTTCTAAAGTCCTTACACTGGCTCCCTGTAGCTCAGAGAATAGACTATAAAATACTCATACTTCTTTATAAATCATTGAACGTTTTAGCACCAACGTACATTGAAGATATGCTGTTACTATATTAACCCAGCAGACCACTCAGGTCCTCCAACTCTATCCTACTAATCGTCCCTAGAATCAGAACTAAACAGGGAGAGGCAGCTTTCAGCTTCTATGCTCCACAAATGTGGAATAAACTTCCAGATGAATGCAAAAACGCTGTATCGCTAGGCTCTTTTAAATCAAAGATAGAAACTCTACTATTCAGAGCTGCATTTGAACCTTAAATTGCGCTTTCTGATCACTTTTTGTTTTGTTTACCCGATTTTTTTTAAATCTGTTTTAATTACATAAATTAGTTCCTTAAATAATTTTTTATTGTTGTGGTTTAATTTCTATTCTTACTTTTTAATTTCTTTTTTAAGTGATTGTGTATTCATTACATAAATTTGTTCCTTACATTATATTTTCTTACTGATTGATTACTGTTAAACTTATATGTTTTGTTTGTAATCATGTGGTTTCATTATCACTGAATCATGTAAAGCACCTTGAATTGCCTTTTGTTGAAAGTATGCTACACAAATAAAATTGCCATGCCTTTAATCTTTTACCCAGCTACAGAGGTGCCATTTCCTGATTGGCTATTCTGGCCCCTTTTTTCCTTTTTTTGGGGGGTGGGGTAATAACACAATAGAGATGTGTGTATTACTGTGTATTGGGAATGCCTAAAATCTTATGAATCACAAACATGGATTTTGTTTCTTGCCTTCCACATAGACAGCTACAGTGTTTTAAGCTGGTCTTGATAAACTTCGTAAGGCTTTCAATGTATTTTAAAAGTTCCACTGGTCATTACTTTTCCCCCCCCACTCATTTTATATCCAACTTTTACACCTGATAATGACCAGCTATTGCTAAAACAATAAATTGAATAAACAGGCAAAGGACAAAAGGCATGTCATACATAAATACTCAAATTAGCAGATAAAAAAAATCTGAAAGTCAGCAAAAATCTTTCACAGAATCCACAAACAACATTCTTTACTTGATCATATAGATGGATTTCTTTGCGACGTCACAGCCATCTGCGCAGTCAGCCGAGGAGCAAGAGAAACACAGACATAGAAAGCAGCAGTCCCGAGACAATGAGGAGTTGTTGTATTGGTAATTGTACAAACAGAACTGAAAATGGTTTCTCGTATGTTCAACATCCCGAGAGGAAGTCATCCATTTGACAAAAACCGGAGAAGATTGTGGCTTCAGGCAATTAAGGATTAGGATGTACCCCAAATCCTTGTGGATGTACACCCAGACATCATAAGGTTTGGACTTTATGCCCAGTCTCTGACTGGGCAGCACATCTGCCCTCAAAACGCAGAACTCCGTTCCGGAGTCAGTATTTCATGTTCTGCACATGTCCCCATAATACATAATTGTAGGCATCTATAGACTTATATGCCTTAAGATTCTCTTTTGTATAGACAATGGGTGTCTGAATGAGATAAATATAGATATCAGGCAAGCTAACCGATGGCTATTTACACCGGTCTGTCACCCAATGCTCTGTGACGATAGCATATGGGTAAGGCAGCTGGCGCCCATTAGTGAGGACCAACTTACTTAGGTATGCGGCACGATCGGAACTATTCAGGGTTTTTGTGTAAACTGAGATGTTAGCGATCCTGAACTAGCAAACAGCCTTTTGTACTGTGTACATAAGGCTACATACATATAACTTAGTCATGCGCGTGCAGCCAGGTAGTTAAATAGAACTATTAGGTTTGGCACTGAGCCGCTTAGCGTGTTTTGCTCCCTGGCTACGCGCGCATCTCCGAATGTTTGTAAACAGGAAACCCATCTATAATTTAGACCTGGTATGAAGACATTTACTTATTGGGTAAATATATACATCTTCAAATGGATATATTTTTAATATCGTTTAAAAAACATTGTGTGCTTGTGCATATAAAAAAATACTACATTTTAGCTCATTTAAAAACTATTGCATCAATAAATGTAAAACTTTAAACACACTTTCAGAGAAAGTTAAATTTTTCTGGGTTTTAACTGTGTTGACCCAAAAGATGCTTGGATAACAAAGTTGACAATTTTTTAAACTTAAAGCTAATCCTGTCATAACTTCAATCAATAAATGGTGTTTTAAAATAAATATGCCTAAATCTCTAAAAATTCTAAGTTAAATTAGCTAAATCTTCTCAACTCAGAAATAAGGCAGAAAAACAGACCAAAAGCTATCTAAAAAGAGATTCTTTAAAATATCCAGCTTGATGTGGAAAAATACACATTTAAAAAACTGTTTTTAACAAACCAAAATAAATTCCACACTTCCAGAACTTGTAACGTCGTCCGTATGTGGCAGCCTAGACAGTTCAGCCACAAGAGGGCAGCAAAGGAAAGCTTTTAAATTGAGCAGAAAAATGGCATCACTTTGGTACAAACATTTTAGAAAAATGAGTGAAAGATTGAATTCTTTATCTAATGCATTTAAAACCACATAATCCAATCTGAAGTTTATCTGGAGAAGATTTTTTTTTACCTGGTTGTTTTTTAAAGGCCACAAATCGAAAAAAAATGCTTGGATCGCAATAGCTTTTAGATGCACACCCAACACCCTGACAAAACTGAGTAATGAGTGATTTGTGGTTACTTATTTACACTGCGTTAAACAAAGTAAACCAACTTTACATGCTCATTTCCTTGTCTGAAACTAGCAAAATTTCACCTCCAGATAGTCCCTTATGTCGTAATTGCTGTTTTTATCTTCTGTGCTTTTATAAGGTTTTATTTGTTTCTTTACTACAGCATGTAAAGCACCTTGAATTACTTTGTTCAAAGTGTGCTATACAAATAAAATTGCCTCGTCTATGACAAAGGTTCTGATTTATAGTGGGTACAATTTTTGTTCCTTTAAAAACTTTCAATAAAGTTCCAATATTCTTCAATCAACTATAATCTCAAATAGAAGCGGTTTGAAAGTGTGTGGGTTTGAGCATATTTTCCAATCCCATTGCGCCATTTCATAAAAAAATAAATAGAAAAGGCAGAATTTCAGTGACTTGTACAAGTGAAAAACTGACATCTTGTACGAAATTATTCATAAAATAAAATATTCCAACCTGGCAGATTTTTTTTAACACCGGTTTGCAGGAATCTTAGCTGAGCGCCCATCAAGGCTGAGACAGCTGTTAAATGAATAATAAATTAAAAAAAGCTTTCACTATTTTTTGAAAGTCCACGCAGAAAGAACCCAAATAAAAATCACTTCTGATTAATACTTAAACTCATGGTGAATCTTTTCAGATATTAGCATCCTCATCCGGATCAAGGCTTATTATGTTGATGCGGCATGATGTTCAGATATGGCTCACATGCCGCAATGACTTCAATTCCTTGAGTGAAAAGCCACAATCTAAACTGTGTGCAAGATTAATTCTATTAACAGAATAATGGTACACATTTGACCCTGTGGTACACATTTAACCCCCCAAAAAACCATGGTTTGATCTAAGCCACTTCACACCAAATTATCCAATCAGATGATGAAGCACTTGTGAAGAGAATGCGAAGGTTTCAGAGGGTAGACAATCAAAAGCTTTGTGCTGATTGCCAGTTATAATTGTCATGCATTTGTGCCAGATCACTTTTGGAATCAAACATTTGTGATTGCCTATTGTTGGCAGAGTTCATCTTCAGAAAATTGCAAATTAAGGCAGCAGGGTCTTTGTTTCAAATGCTGCCCAAATTTTAGGGAGCCATTTTGCACTGATCTAACCCTCTAACGACACGTGCATTAAGGGAATTCTTGATTTAAAAATAAATTGTACATTTTCTTTATTCAATTTCGTTTGTTTTCCGAAACCTTGTTCACAAACAGTTGCTTTCGTGGCATGAGATTTTTTCCCTTGTTGCATCTCTGTTTTGTTTTAGCAAAAATAGAGAAATAATCTATATTTTTAAAGATCAGACGATGTGAGATTCTTCCTCAGCAAGCCTTACATACACCGCAATCATTAGGACATACTGAGGAAAGAAAATGTCACTTTTCAAGGGAGAAAATTAGGTGTTGAGGACTAAACTAATTTTGCATTCCAACTACATGTATTACTACTTTTATTCCAATACTTCTACAGTTGTTGCCAAAAGTTTTGAGAATGACACAAATATTAGTTTTCACAAAGTTTGCTGCTAAACTGCTTATAGATCTTTGTTTCAGTCGTTTCTGTGATGTACTGAAATAAAATTACAAGCACTTCATACATTTCAAAGGCTTTTATCGACAATTACATGACATTTATGCATAGAGTCAGTATTTGCAGTGTTGGCCCTTCTTTTTCAGGACCTCTGCAATTCGACTGGGCATGCTCTCAATCAACTTCTGGGCCAAATCCTGATGGATAGTAACCCATTCTTTCATAATCACTTCTTGGACTTTGTCAGAATTAGAGGGTTTTTGTTTGTCCACCCGCATCTTGAGGATTGACCACAAGTTCTCGATGGGATTAAGTTCTGGGGAAATTCCAGGCCATGGACCCAAAATTTCAACGTTTTGGTCCCCGAGCCACTTAGTTATCACTTTTGCCTATAAGTGAGCCCACTCCCTTGGATGAGATGCAACCCCACACATGAACGGCCTCAGGATGCTTTACTGTTGGTTTGACACAGGACTGATGGTAGCGCCAAAAATAAATAAAAAATAAAATAAAAATCGGAAAGAGGCTTCATCTGAGAATAAGACTTTGCCCCAGTCCTCAGCAGTCCATTCACCATACTTTCTGCAGAAGATCAATCTGTCTCTGATGTATTTTTAGAGAGAAGTTGCTTCTTCTTTGCTGCCCTTCTTGACACCAGGCCATCTTCCAAAAGTCTTCGCCTCACTGTGTGTGCAGATGCGCTCACACCTGCCTGCTGCCATTCCAGAGCAAGCTCTGCACTGGTGGCACTCCAATCCCGTAGCTGAATCCTATTTAGGAGACGATCCTGGCGCTTGCTGGACTGTCTTGGATGCCCTGAAGCCTTTTTAACAAGAATTTAACCTCTTTCCTTGAAGTTCTTGATAATCCTATAAATTGTTGATTTAGGTGCAATCTTAGTAGCCAAAATATCCTTGCCTGTGAAGGCATTTGATGGCTGCATGTGTTTCTTTGCAGGTCACCATGGTTAACAATGGAAGAACAATGATTTAAGGCATCACCCTCCGTTTAATATGTCAAGTCTGCCATTCCAACCCAATCAGCCTGACGTAATGATCTCCAGCCATGTGCTCGTCAACATTGTAATCTGAGTCAACAAGACGATTACTGAAATGATCTCAGCAGGTCCTTTAATGACAGCAATGAAATGCAGTGGAATTTTCATGGCAAAGAAGGACTATGCAATTCATCTGATCACTGTTCATAACATTCCTGAGTATATGTAAATTGCTATTATAAAAACGTAATCAACTTTTCCAACTTCCAATATTAATGTGATTCTCAAAACTTTTGGCCAAGACTGTATAAGCTTAGTTTGGATTGTTAAGTCTGAGGGGCTTAACAGGACAATTTTTAGAAGACATGCTCTGGCATTTATTATGATCCTCATAAATAAAAATATCAAATTGATCTTTTTGAGTAAAGCAGATTGCCTATACTTTTTTAGTACTTTAGTTCCTACAGGCTCCAAAATGCTTTATAGTACATTCACCCACTACGTTGAAGCCACAGCTGTCTTGGGGCACACTGACAGAGGCAAGGCTGCTGAACCTTGGCACTACTAGGTCCTCTGACCACCACCAGTAGCCAACTGTTGAAGAGTCTTGCCCAAGGATACAACAAACAAGACAGCCAAAGCTGTGGCTCGAACCAGCAACCCTCCAGTTACAAGTAGAGTTCCTAAACCCTAAGCCACAGTTGTAGTGGGCGTGTTTTGTCCACATTTTTAATTTCAACGCAACTGCCATTAGACCATGGTTTAAAGGAGACATATTTGGAGAAGAAAAAAAAACCCTTTTCCTGGGATTTGGGGTGTTATTGTGTGTCTCTGGTACATATACATGCATACAAATCTGGGGGGGAAAAAAACATCCATGCTGTTTTGAGTGAGATAGGGTTTTCTTAATTGATCCTGCATTCAGTCTGTGATTGAGCTGTTCAAAATCTATCCGGCTTTCTAAATCACAAGCCGGAATATTGGAATATCCACACCTCCTCAGAGCGCTGTCTCCACCCACCAGGTACAACAGTAAACAAAAGTTACCATTCAGATTATGGAATACCATGATTAAGCTCCACGCAAAATGCTCAGTTTTTTGCTGGTCAAAAGAGCTCATAACACTTTATCAGGTCCCAGTCGAAGATGACAGAAGAGCGGCATGGGTTGAATTTTATTTTTTACCTTAAGATGCTGGCGGTAAGGGCGGGAAAGACGGGAGATCTGCCACCGAACTGAGCTGCTGAAAACTGGGAAGAAGACGAGAGAGCTGCCACAGAAAAGCAGCATAGATTTACTTTATTTTTAATGCTAAGAAACTGGTGATTAGGGCGGAAAATACGGAGGACCTGCCGCCGCAAAGGGCTACTCAAACTCCGGGCGGAAGACGAGCCGCCAATGTGAGCTACTACAACCTGGGGGAAGACTGAGGATATGCAGCCGCACGGAGATCAAAGAGCGGGGTATCCATGGTGCTAGAGAGCTGGAGTCAGCGAGATCGAGCTGGAAGGCTTTAGAGTCGGCGCCTCAGGAGGATATCAGAGTGCAAGGTAAGCAGTTAAATATATTCTTCTAACTTTAAGTAATTTTTTCAATAACCATTCAGAAGTATCTTGCTAAATTTTCTGAGTATCGGGTTCACAGGAGATTTCCTTCCTAAGTGAGCAGATTCTGGTTCAAACATGTATGGTTAACCTACTTTTTTTGTATTTTTTTGCATGATTGAATATTTTTTTGTATGGTTGAACTACTTCAGCAGCCATGTCCGTAACTTTCACACATAGTGGTAACAGTCATTATGTGAGTGGTGGGCGTGAGTAAAGATTGTAGAAGGGTGTGGCCAAGTTAGCAGCAGCTCCTGTAATATGTAATGAGCAGTAGAAAACAGCATAATCTGCAAGGGGCTGAAGCAGAGGGTAATACAGGTTGGTAACAATTGCTTCCTACAAGCCATTTCCAGCAACCAACTTTAAAAACATGTTTTCTGGAACTCAGACCTATTTTAAATAGTAAAGAATTGTCATGATATGTCTCCTTTAAAGTTTCCTCAATTGCCCTGTGTACACAGAAGACACCAGGCAGAGTTATGAGTTTACAGAGAGAAATATCGATGCAACACAATGTATGATGCGTTTCATAAAGCCACCAATGAAGGTGGATCATGACTGATTTGAACAAGCAAAAGGCTTGATTTGTACTTGTCAGATTTTCAGAGCAGCAGCACAAAGAAAGATGAAACTGGGCACAGGAATCCTAGAATTGAATTTACTACATTTTTTATCATCTTTAAAATGTCTCACTACCAACATGACACTTGAAGCAGCTGTATTTTTGAGGGCGTGCTGCAGCAATGCCTGCCTGTATGTTTTGCTCAATCAGGACATATTTACACCGCTATGTCCAGAATATTGATAAAATATGTCCCCTGAAGCTGCCGCTGGCTGATCCTACCAGTGTTCTGATTTATGTGCAAAATATTTTCTGTCTAAAATAAACAAACTCACACTAAATGAATTGCTCATGCACAGCCCCTGTCACTTACTCTCCTAGTCTGTGTGGTCACTTGCACATTACAGACCCACCACCTATATTGTACAGCTTTTTCTACAAGAACCATTTTCAAGCATGTTATGTAAATTAGACAATTAAAAGTATGAAAAAATGGATGGGGGTCGGAGAGATTGGAGGAAATTTATCGTCCTTTTATCGTTAGACTGCTCAGTATATGGTGATCTTGATTTGAGGCCATATTGCTCAGCCCCATTTTGCAGTTCAAGTTATATAACTGAAATGCAAAAATATGGACCTAAAATGAAGATTATGAGGTGGGTAGAGTATTCAAAATATTTCAATTAAGAAGTAGCCATCCAAAAAATTATTCAAGAGTAAAAAAAGTAAAGCTCCTTGAAAGGTTAGTCAAGTACTGACTGATTACATACAATATGAAATCAGCTTGACATTTCAAACGTGTAATTTAGTTAACTTAGGAGCAGGCTAGATACTAGGGGTGCACCTATCCGACTTTTTCAGTCCCAATACTAATACCTGGGCTTTGTGTTTCTGTCGATAACCGATACCGATCATATACTATTGTTGAATTAATAAACTGTATAACTTCCACCCTATACCTTTCTTGAAGAGACTAAAGGCACCAGACTTTACTAACTAAACATAACTAAGACAAAATAACAGATGTTCAATATAAAATTACCACAAAAAAAATTTGAAGTGAAAAATGAATCTTTTTGTGAATTGATTGCAGATTTTCCAAATAATGAGAATCTGTTCATGGTATCAGTTAAGTTTAACCGATACATGTACATTAGATCCCTGATTCTCAAACTGTGGTACACATGCCACTAGTGGTACTCAAGCTCTCCCTAGTGGTACTTGGAGGAAAGTTCTAAATAGTTTTTGAAAATAAAAGAAATTCAAAAATGTATAATTCACACACAGTATGGCTGTGGCTCCCAACAATTATGAATAAATAATCTTTTTCAGGAGTAATTAAGCCCCCTTTGTTAATTGCTTATAGTCCAAAGGGTAAGCCTTCTCTACTGTATGTTTGGGTTGGTCTTAATAGTGGTACTTGGAGCGCTCGACATTTTCTCAGGTGACACACACTGTAAAAAGTTTGAGAAATACTGCATTAGATGCTATCGAGGCTGATTCCAGTATCAATACATCCCTACTAGATACCATTTTGATATTGAAAAGAATGTATGCTGACCTACAGTTCTTGTTTAGTCCAACTTTCTCCATTAAAACTGGAATAGAAACCCTAACAAATCCGTGACTTGAACAGAGTGTGTACCAAAGTCAATAAACTGCCCGGTCTCCTGGTTACAACTTGCTTTCTAAGCTGGGCATAGCAGTCTCTGTGGGTGGGCACGCAGCTCTGCAATATTACGTGAACATCGGGGGCATTTTCTTTGGATTGGCAAACCGGGGCGTGTGTTTTAACTACAGAAAAAAAAAAAATATATATCACTTCTGAGCCTCCCTGTAAGGTCTATTCAAGGGTTCTGGAGGAAGTTTTTTTTTTTTTTTCTAAATCCATTTTTTAATGAGAGTTTATACAAGCATTTGGAAGTTTACTAAATTCTATCTACAAATAGTATTGCCCTTATCCAGAAAGTTTTTCAGTTAAAAAGAAATTTGTAATACAAGAACTCATCCCAGCTTTTATCAATTCTCTGCCAGCCATCAATAAATGGGAAATAATTACCGAAGCTTGATCGGGTGCAACTTGAATGATGAACTGGTATGCAGGCATTACACAGTGTTGCAACACCAGTCTGGGCATTTCACTGTTCTCTGTTGCCGGTTCCGGGAGCAAAGTGAAGCCATCTTCCAGGTGATCATCTATGTTCAGCAGCTTCCAGAGAAAAAAAATAAATAAATAAAGTTTGTTATTTCACGAGTTCTCTTGTTTAAAGGTAAAAATTACGTCTTAAATTTGAAAGGATGTCTAAGACAAACATTTGCCATTTGACTAGACCATTGTCTTGTAATTCGATTGGGAAAAGACATAAATATCGGAATCTGTTCAGATTAAATATTGAATACATTGAATAAGGGAATGAATACAAAAATGTGGAAGGGAATACGTAGATGTGTAAACAACTGGGAAATCAATTATTTATTTCAAATGCATTTCGAGATTTATTCATTTTCAAGTGTACATACATACGTATTTATCTATTGTCAATTTTGGCACAGATTATCCTCTATATACTTGACAATCCAGGCTCAATTTCCCCAGATTCGGTTCCACCATGCTAATTCACCATGGCAACATATGCTTTTAGACAAGCCTGCTCCTAGGCAGGCTAGATGTGAGGCTTATTTTAGCTTGATTATATGACTGGACAATGCATGTAACGACACTGCGATGCCAGTATTCCACCGCTGTTCTCTCCGTCTCCACACCCACCCTCAAATATAAAGCTATTAAAGTGGTTGCAGCAGCTGCAGTTTTCTTTTCGGTGGTTAAATTATACAATAGAATGTACATTTTATCTTTTAAATATAGTTCTAATTAGATTTTACTTTAACCATTCTGAAGAGTTGTGTATTCAATATTTAGTTTCTGCCTGAAACTTTTTGTTACACACGTCGCTACCTGACACTGAGCATAATTAATAATTAGCCTACCAAAAAAAAAAAAAAAAAAAAAAAAAAAAAAAAAAAAAAACTCCCCAAAAAAACATAAATCATACCATCTTTTTTTTTTTTTTTCTATTTTTATTTTTTTTTTTTTTTTTAACGTGTCCTGTCTAGCAGTATGCTACTCAGAATTGGTGTCTGAGTACCAAGTACAAGCCCAACAGTTTTACTTTCCCAAGCAGAGTATTACAGCTTCGCTGTAGTACGCCACTTGATGTATATGTATGAAAAATCTTTATTAGTGATTACTGTGGGTTCAATTTCCTGACGTCATGGACATTAAACTGAGACAAGAAGGGAGAAAGGAATCATACCATCTAAATGTGGGTTAAATAGCTTCATAGTACCTTGCAACTAGTAAAACAATATACAGTGCATCCGGGAAGTATTCACAGCGCTTCCTTTCCCCCCCCCCCCCATTTTTTTATGTTAAAGCCTCATTCCAAAAAGGATTAAATTAATGTTTTTCCATAAAATTCAACACACAACACCCCATAGTGATAATGTGAAAAAATGTATTCTAAATTGTTGCAAATTTATCAAAAATAAAAAACTTGAGAAACTACATGTACATAAGTATTCACCGCCTTTGATGTGAGGCTCAGAATTGAGCTGAGGTGCAGTCTGTTTCCACTGATCATCCTTGAGGTGTTTCAGCAGATAAATTAGAGTCCACCTGTGGTAAATTAAGTTGATTGGAAATTATTTGGAAAGGCACACACCTGCCTATATAAGGCCCCTGGGTTGACTGTGCATGTCAAAGCACAAACCAAGCATGAAGACAAAGGAATTGAGTTTAGTCCTCTGAGACAGGAATGTCTAGAGGCACAAGGCTGGGGAAGGTTACAGAAAAATTTCTGCTGCTTTGAAAGTTCCAATGAGCACTGTGGCCTCAATCATCCGTAAGTGGAAGAGGTTTGGAACCAGCAAGACTCTTCCTAGAGCTGGCCGGCCTTCTAAGCTGAGTGAACGGGGGGAGAAGGGCCTTGGTCAGAGTGGTGACCAATAACGCGATTGTCACTTTGTCAGAGCTCCAGCATTCCTCTGTGCAGAAAGGAGAACCTTCCAGAAGGACAACCATCTCTGCAGCAATCCACCAATCAGGCCTGTATGGTTGAGTGTCCAGACGGAAGTCACTCCTTAGTAAAAGGCACATGGCAGCCCGCCTGGAGTTTGCTAAAAGGCACCTTAGGGACTCTCAGACAATGAGAAACAAAACCCTCTGGTCTACTGAGACAAAAATTGAACTCTTTGGAGTGAAGGCTAGGCATTACGTTTGGAGAAAAATCAGGCACCGCTCATCACAGGGCCAATACCATCCCTACAGTGAAGCATGGTGGTGGCAGCATCATGCTGTGGGGATGTATTTCGGCGGCAGGAACTGGAAGACTAGTCAGGATAGAGGGAAAGATGAATGCAGCAATGTACAGAGACACCCTGGATGAAAACCTTCTCCAAAGCGCTCTTGACCTCAGACTGGGGCGACGGTTCACCTTTCAGCAGGACAATATCCCTAAGCACACAGAAAAAATATCGAAGGAGTGGCTACAGAACAACTCTGTGAATATCCTCGAGTGGCCCAGCCAGAGCCCAGACCTAAACCCAATTGAACATCTCTGGAGAGATCTGAAAATGGCTGTGCACTGACGCTTTGCATCCAACCTGATGGAGCACGAGAGGTACTGGAATGGGCAAAACTACCCAAAGATAGGTGTGCCAAGCTTGCGGCATCATATTCAAAACAACTTGAGGCTGTAATTGCTGCCAAAGGGTCATGAACAAAGTACTGAGAAAATGCTGTGAATACTAGGTTTTTTTATTTTTAATAAATTTGCAACAATCTAAACATTTTTTTACATTGTCATTATGGGGTGTTGTGTGTTGAATTTTAAGGAAAAATATGAATTTAATCCATTTTGTTATAAGGCTGTAACATTAAAAAATGTGTAAAAAATTAAGCGCTGTGAATACTTTCCGGATGCACTGTACACATGTAAATTAAAACTGTTGATGTAAATTTACATTTTGAAGACATGAAACTGTTCTTATTTGATTGTTAAATATCTTTACAAGTTCTAACACGTTTGACCTGTCAGCCATTGTCTGTCATGTTATTCTCTGGTTTTAATAATTCACAACAGCCTCCAGATTATTTTACCCTACCCAACTAGGTAATATAAGAGCGGCATAATGTCTGTGAAACAAGGAAGGCACTTTTTCCCCCTCAGATTGTAAAAATGTCAAGATTAGAGCTTTAAATTGTAGAAAGAATCAGACCCAGCTGTCTCCAGCAGAGTGGTAAGTTATTTGAACAAAGAATTAACTTTACCATCAGCAAAAGACAGCTATTACATTGGCAAACAGCTACACATGGTTTTTGTAGCATCAAAATTCAAGATTAGTTCAAACTACCTCTCAGAAGTGCAACAGTGAAAATAAAAACACTCACATCATCCATTCTCCATAATTCACTGCCTAGGCCTTCAGTCTGACTGTAAGTGATTGCATTCTTTAGGAAATCAGTCCTCGTGCCATCATTCTAGGAAAAATACATTTCAGAATGAGTCACTGTCCTGTCCTTGGAAACAACAAATATAAAGTAAGCATAATTGAATCAAGTACTTACATTTTCAGTATCATGCAAAACAGCAAGGAGGAGTCTAATGTATTCAGTGGCTGCTTTAAGTGTGTCCACTTTACTAGGCTTTCGGTCTGGCCGCATCAGCGGAACCATGCGTTTTAAGCGGGAGAACATGGCATTAAGGTTCCTGATCTGCATAGAAAAGGAGGCCAAAGTCATTTCTTAAATTAATGGGACATTAAGGATCTACAGGAACGAGATGAAGCTGAACATTTGTACTAAGCATAAAACTAACATTATTTCACAGTTTCTTAAAGCTAAGACACCTAAACTACAGTGCATATAATTTTAAGTAGAGCATATGTAATTGATCAAAATTGACTACACAGTTTGACGTTCAGTTTTAGTTTATTCCAAAAGTACATCTCAGTAATACACAAACTTTCACAACAGGAAGCATCTGAAACAAGCAAACTTATTGGAAAGCTTCTTGGTTTACAGTTTTGACCAGACATTAACATACACTAATCACTGACAAGAGTAGCAGTGCATTTTAAAACTGTGGAATGACAACACAATATACCCATTTATTAAAATGTGCATGTCTTGAGTTGATGAAAAGCATGTTTCAGTCAACATAAAGTGATTTGACATGACTGGCTTTGGAAAAACCATTCCAGAAGATTAAAGTTAGTCTGTTTTACATGTCCCTAAACCAGATGTGATTCATGTCCAGGAACATAAAATGGTGTCTAAAATTTTGTTAGCGAGCTGCTTATTTATGGGGGGAAATTCAGGGTTTTGGATGTGAACCTCCATTATTCCATTCACTTGGGAAAAGTACTAGTACCTACATTTCTAGCTGTTACAGTTTTCCTGCATAGAAAGGCTTTAAGTCAAAGGCCTTTGTATAATTTTGATCGTAAATGGATTAGAACTGTTTTTGACAATTTAAACCATTTTAAATTGTATGTGGAAAAATTATTCTACCATGAAATAGTGCTTTATATATATTAACACTCCACTTTAATAACTATAAAGAGTACATGAGGAGCATATCTAACTTTTAAATAACATAGGCAGAAATTTAATACTGGGTCCAATTCAAGTAAAGTCCATTACAAAGAAACCACGACCCATTTATTCATCCTTGAGTCCTTCAAACTGAATCGTACAGCCCATTTAAATGTAGTGTATCAACTTATTCACACAGTAATGTTAAATGATCTGTCCTAAGAGATATTAAGAAAAATAGGGCTGGGCGATATAAAACGTGTATCGTTTTATATGATTCTCTACCGTTGAAGATATGGTAGGGTTTTACGGCAGTAAATTACATCAAGATGCACCTTATGACATTCCTGTGCCTGCTGCAATACATGAAAAAAAAAAAAGAAGAAAAAAAACAGGAAGGAAGACAGTAACCAACACATTTCAGACCAGGGATCTAAACAAGATTATCAAACAACCCAACGTTGGTCTCCCCATGTCTCCCCTCTCCTCCCGATGTGCAGCTTTAGCAGAAAAAAGCATCTCTCAGACAAAAAGACACTGCTCTAAAAGCCGTTTCGTTTGCTAGCAACACATCAGTGGTGTGCTACATTGTGTCTATCTGGAGTTTATGAGAGTTTATCAGAGCTTACGTCGCGACTCGACACTGCTTTTGCTCAACGACTCCCTCTGTATTCATTGTTGTGGTTTATGAGCAGCTGATAAAATACATGCGTAGCGTTGGAGTCCGTTGGTCGGACCGGGAGCTAGTAAACTTTATAAACAACTGTTGTCTGAGCTGTGTCGGTCTTCTTATATCCAAACGGCATCGTTAACCAAAGCTTGACTTTTTTCGTAATCCTACTATTTGGGAACCAGGCCCTAAACCTAACGTGATCCATCTGTTTAACATTTACGAGCAGCAGCTGCCTCGCGTGTGAGTGGAGTTGAAACACATCTTGGGGGGGCAAATATCGACATAACACCCCTCTTTTACATAGACACGCGGATATTGAAAAAATAAATAAAAACGAGAGAGCTACTGCCAAAACGTGCAGTAAAGTTAAGAAAATGAGTGGCAGCAGGTATCACGGCAAAATGTGGATGAATTTCAAATAATGTGTTTAATTCAAAGGCAGAGTGTAGAGCTGAGCCGCTCTCCTAAAACATTACCAATATCTATAACCCCCGCAGATGGAAGATCATGATTAGTCTGGGTGGTGTTATTGTCATCTATCATTTAAAACTGCATTTCCACATGGTAAGTTTCTATAAACTATTCATTATATAAATTAACAGAAAAATTGCTATATCGCGAAGCGTATCATCGGGATTTAAACATTTGGCACATCACCCAGCCCTAAACACAAATATTTAAAAAAAAACGCAATTTATTTTCAAATGGGAGAGAGAGTCTTCAGCTCAGAAGCTTTTGAGAGTTTACTAGTCAGTAACTATTCAGGTTAAAGGACAAAAACTAAAAAGATATTCTGAACCCCTTTTCAGAATGACGTTTTCCAGGGATGTGCAAGCTACAACTTAGAGGTACAGCTCAACATCTATGAACGTTATTGTTGGTTCGAAGTATGAACTCCCACCGTATGTTTCTTGAATGGACTTCAGTACACAATTCTGTGTGCACTTTTCCTGCCAAACGTTCCAACGTACAAATATTTCGATTTCCATTTGGTGTAAGTATTAATCATCAGGAGTAACAGAAACAAACACCTAAATTATATAGAATCTTAAAACCCATCTTTAGAAATCACTTGCCTACACACACAAAAAAAAAAAAAAAAAAAAAAAAAAAAAAAGTACATTACTGGCAGGTTTGGATGCCAACAAAAAAACATAAAGGTAAAATACTCTTAGTAAATACCTTTAGATTTGAGTGAAATACAGTTTTACAGTTTTACCCTGTGTTAATATGGTCAAACATCATACATAATACTTACTGTTTACACTAAAATTGTCAAACACCTTGAGTTAGTACTTCTACCGGAAAATACCTTAAATTTGCAAATGGATTAAAGAATTATTTGCAAAACTGCTGTCCAACACCTTAAACTTGTGAATATTGTAACATCTGCCAGATTTACAAACTGCAAGGTTTGGAGAGACACTCAACTAAAATTGCCTTGCAGCAGATATACAATTGATTGTAATAGTGGGGAATAAGGTCTTTCTCCGGACTCACACACCTCAAGACTCTAAAGCCAGAAAAAGCTATTCAATTTTTCACATTTTTTTTTATTGGTTCATTTCAAAACCTACATTTCATCCACATGCTTACAGACCACAATATGATATTACAATGAACAGTCCCGGTATGCGTCGTTCCTGCTATATACTCTACCGTTCAAAAGTTTGGGGTCACATTGAAATGTCCTTATTTTTGAAGGAAAAGAACTGTACTTTTCAATGAAGATAACTTTAAACTAGTCTTAACTTTAAATAAACACACGCTATACATTGCTAATGTGGTAAATGACTATTCTAGCTGCAAATGTCTGGTTTTTGGTGCAATATCTACATAGGTGTATAGAGGCCCATTTCCAGCAACTATCACTCCAGTGTTCTAATGGTACAATGTGTTTGCTCATTGGCTCAGAAGGCTAATTGATGATTAGAAAACCCTTGTGCAATCATGTTCACACATCTGAAAACAGTTTAGCTCGGTACAGAAGCTACAAAACTGACCTTCCTTTGAGCAGATTGAGTTTCTGGAGCATCACATTTGTGGGGTCAATTAAACACTCAAAATGGCCAGAAAAAGAGAACTTTCATCTGAAACTCGACAGTCTATTCTTGTTCTTAGAAATGAAGGCTATTCCATGCGAGAAATTGCTAAGAAATTGAAGATTTCCTACAACGGTGTGTACTACTCCCTTCAGAGGACAGCACAAACAGGCTCTAACCAGAGTAGAAAAAGAAGTGGGAGGCCGCGTTGCACAACTGAGCAAGAAGATAAGTACATTAGAGTCTCTAGTTTGAGAAACAGACGCCTCACAGGTCCCCAACTGGCATCTTCATTAAATAGTACCCGCAAAACACCAGTGTCAACATCTACAGTGAAGAGGCGGCTGCGGGATTCTGGGCTTCAGGGCAGAGTGGCAAAGAAAAAGCCATATCTGAGACTGGCCAATAAAAGAAAAAGATTAAGATGGGCAAAAGAACACAGACATTGGACAGAGGAAGACTGGAAAAAAGTGCTGTGGACGGATGAATCCAAGTTTGAGGTGTTTGGATCACAAAGAAGAACGTTTGTGAGACGCAGAACAACTGAAAAGATGCTGGAAGAATGCCTGACGCCATCTGTTAAGCATGGTGGAGGTAATGTGATGGTCTGGGGTTGCTTTGGTGCTGGTAAGGTGGGAGATTTGTACAGGGTAAAAGGGATTCTGAATAAGGAAGGCTATCACTCCATTTTGCAACGCCAATGCCATACCCAGTGGACAGCGCTTGATTGGAGCCAATTTCATCCTACAACAGGACAATGACCCAAAACACACCTTGAAATTGTGCAAGAACTATTTAGAGAAGAAGCAGGCAGCTGGTATTCTATCGGTAATGGAGTGGCCAGCGCAGTCACCAGATTTGAACCCCGTTGAGCTGTTGTGGGAGCAGCTTGACCGTATGGTACGCAAGAAGTGCCCATCCAACCAATCCAAATTGTGGGAGCTGCTTCTAGAAGCGTGGGGTGCAATTTCTCCAGATTACCTCAACAAATTAACAGCTAGAATGCCAAAGGTCTGCAATGCTGTAATTGCTGCAAATGGAGGATTCTTTGACGAAAGCAAAGTTTAATGTAAAAACAATCTTATTTCAAATAAAAATCATTATTTCTAACCTTGTCAATGTCTTGACTCTATTTTTCATTCATTTCACAACGTATGGTGGTGAATAAGTGTGACTTTTCATGGAAAAAACAAACTTGTTTGGGTGACCCCAAACTTTTGAACGGTAGTGTAGCTAAAACAACAAATTAAATATATTATAAAAGGGAACTAAGGGAAGACAAAAAAAAATCCATAGATTTACAACACAAAATGGCCTTACTTTCCCATAAATTACTACAATTTATGTGAGACATATTCCTCTGGTTTTCTTCAGAGATCTATTTTGTTCCAGCCTTCCCCACCCTCTTTTATAACAGTCTTTTGATAAACGAACTGTACTCATTAACACCACCCTTTCTGGTACCTTTCTGGCAACTTTTTTGAACAGACAAATATTTCTTGCGCTCCATAAAGCGCAATTTATTATTTTCCACCAACATATTTCTTTGTTTCCCCAATATATTTTCATAATTCCATAAGCTACCTTCTCATATGATAAGTCACATTTATTCAATTTAAGCATAATTTCAATGATGCTCTCACTTTGAAGGGCGACTGTGGCTCAGTGGTAGAGTAGTTGGCTTGCAATCGGAGGGTCGTAGGTTCGATTCCAGCTTCCTCCAGTCACATGTCGATGTGCCCCTGGGCAAGGCACTTAACCCCCAAATTCTACATTGTCCTACCGAGCCATGTTGGGTGTCGGTGTATGAATGCGAGGGTGATTGGGTGAATGCGGCTTCAATGTAAAGCGCTTTGAGTGGTCAGTAAGACTAGAAAAGCGCTATATAAGTCCAGTCCATTTACTTTTTTAACCAAGGAACATTCCCAAAACATGTGTTTCACAGTCTCGTCGTCTCCATATCTCAACATATCTTAACCTTGGGGCAAAGGGGAGTTTTTGCAGTCTTCTTTTAAGAAATGCCCTGGTTGGTAAACATTCCAAAACTATCTGCCATGCTAAGTCTTTGTGTTTGTTGAACAGAGTTTTATGATTGATATTGTGCCAGGTCATTTCACACCAAGCTTCAGGGAGTTTTGCAATCGGTTTCATTTTATCATCTAGGGGAGCCATAATTCCTCTAGTTTAGCTTGAGTAATTTCTTGAGGAAGGCTCTTTCTTGAAATTTGTCTAAGTGTTTTAATTACTTCTTCATAAATTCTTGGGTGTTGTTCTGAAAAGGGGGTTTCAAACCAACCCTTTTGCCCCATGTAACCAGAACCTACTGCCCTTCCCAAAACTTGGCAAAATATGACCATGCAATTTTCCATTTACCAATACCAGACTTTTGCACTCGCTGTATAGGATATGTATCCTGTCGAAAGCTTTCTGAAGATCCATCACTACAACGAAAAGTGGGATATTGCGTTGCTGGCTATAAAGGTAGCTGTCTCTAATGAGTGCAAAGCTGTTTGTCCTTACCCCACATGTTTGTTCTGGTCCTACCAGCTTATGTATGACTGAATGTAACCAGAAAACAGGGCCAAGAATTTCATGTCTCCTAGCAGTGTTATAGTCCTCCAATTCTCTAGATCGCTACGCAATCCTAATAAAAAAGTGGAAAAACACAGATATCTAGCCAGAGAAAGCACCTCAGTGACAAGCTACATAGACATTAGCATGAGCCATATAGTTATGTGGCAAAATGGCATGGTGCTCGATTTCCTTGAATGACTTCTTCCCTCATGCTGCCAACCATGACAACAACTACTAAGCATCCCATTCGCAACACTGAAACAATAACAAACAAAAACCCATGATAAAATTGCAGCAAACAGCTCAAAATAGAACAAAATAACTGAAAACGTGGCTACCCACAATGCACCTCACAAGCTCCTGGTCCCGCAGTGGGCGGGGTCAAAAAATATACTAAAATTTCTGCGGAAAAATACAATTTTACAGAGATCACTGTAATATTACTGACCAACACCTTACATTAAATAACTATGCTTAAATTTCTAAAAGATACAATTTTTGTTTATTTTATTTATTATTAAAATACAACATCGTCAAACGAGGAATATCGTTTTTCCTCATTGGATTAATTCCTAAAATAACGTGCTGTTTGTTAATTTACATATAATTATAGTTATTTTACAGTAAATATTTGTCAAAAAACATTTGTCGTTATTGTATTTTTCATTTACATATTTTATGTAACTTTACAGTTGTATGTACCTTTTTGAAAACAGAAAAATGCAGTAAAATAAGTTGACAGTAAAAATATTTTTTACACGGTAGCTTTTCATATAAACAATTTTTATAATAGTTTTACTGTAAAGCCCTGTGTGATTACCAGTAGGCCTATGTCTAGAAAGGTGCTATCTGAATAGAGTTTGACTTACATATGGAGTCACTAGCAGGTCCGGTTAAGTAAGCACTCCCACAAATTGTAGCTTGCACTAGTTAGGCCAAAACAAACTAACCAATGTCATCTTGAAATTTATTACCAAAGGGAGGATTGGACATTGCAAAGGTTTTTTTACAGGGGCACTAGCTCAGAGCCACAAGGGTTGTTTTGTTTTGGGGGGTTTTGGAGGCAAACTATTTATTGGTTGTGAGTGAAATAATTGTTTTACATTGTACCTTATGTACAATTGATAGGCCCATGCTAGGTGTTGTATTTTAACATTGTGGATTATATAAAAATACTTCAATATTTCAAATGTATGAATATATTGTGCATCTTTTTTTTAAACCAACATGGAACAACATGCCAGAGGACATTTTAAACCCACCACCCATCAATTCTGACATGTAGGTCTACCTATCAATGTTAGTGAAGCCTCCGATTTACTAAATTCACAAGAAAATTAAATAAAAAATTCGGGGGGGGGGGGGGGGGGGGGGGGGGGGGATGGAGGGGGCTGGAGGGGCATCTCCTTAAATCAGAAAATCGAAGACAATTTGCAAATTACATCTGGGACATCTAAAACTGTCCTGCCAGTTTTAGATGAGTGTAACACAGATCATTCTAATGTTCCACATTAACTTTGCCTCCTCAGCGTGGCAAAGTTATACAGAGGCCTAATAATAAGCCATCATTTGATTAACCCTAACCAGGGAAAGAAGTAACAAGCAGGATAGCGAGCTTGAGAAACAGGCTTTCACCACTCATATAATCATCATACTTTATTCCAGACACAATGAGGTCCATAGTGGGAAAAAAATAAAAAACAAAATATATATATACACATTTATTTATTTTTAAACGACAAACATCACAACAAATGCCTACTGTATTTTTGCATGAGTATTACTATTTTTTTAATTGGGAACCCAAACTGGCTTCAACCCAGGGGCCCCCTATCCTAAATATCTTGCCCTTTTTGAGAGGCAATTTCGTGAGAATTACTTGCTACATTTTACAAAATTTAGCAGAAGTACCCACCCTAAGTCGTTCCTTGGCGTTGACAAGTTCTCTTTTCTTGACAGTTTCGCTGAAGTCCTCTGCAACAAAGTAGAGCCCGTTTCTGCCTCGTTTAAACTTCTCGATGCTGCAGTACAGGGGTAGAGCAGACTCGCCGGTGAGTCGCTTCAGAATATCACTCATTAGTTCGGCTTCTGGAACCTTCATCGCAGCAGTTCACAGTCACTGAAAAAAGAAATGCCTTGTCCTCTTTTTACTAAATCTCGTTCTACGCACCGACTTGACGTAAATACGTGAGCCCCCAAGATGACACCCGGGAGAGCGGAAGAACACACCTGCGCTGTGTGCTGTGTTAATTAGACTCGCGCCGTCAGTGGCGTTGCTCACGAGAATGACGTATTATGTATGCTGATTTTAATTATAGTGTCCTTTACCCTCTGCTGTTATCTCAGCTTTCACGTGAAGATGCGCTTAAAAAAACTGCACCACTAAATGTTAGGTTCTAGATCTTGTTTTTCATTAGCCTGCTACAAAAAATATTGATGTCTTTGGTGAGACATTTATTGTGCAGATGGCATCTTAAAATATAGTGTTACAAGTAAAGTTGAAGTCAGTGGATCTAAAACAAGGGAGCTGCTTTGTTCTGGAAGAAGCAACTTTGCCAACACTGAGTCAGAGTTTTTAACTTATTGCAGCTTTCCTCTGTTCATAATTTGTTATGCCAGTCTTTTGTTTCAATACCGTTCAACATCATCTTTAGCTACAGGGATTACAACAACCCATTTTAGGTAATTCGTCAACCCAATCCTGGATAACTGGGTATATCTAGGCCTAAACTGATTTAACACATTATTGACGAACAGGGTTAAGTTATAGCATACATCTAGATACGTGTCTAACACAATTTGTAATCTTAAATGTGACTAAAATAACCCATAACCTGGAAATATTGGAAAATACAGAATAAATTATAAGTTAAAATGCATGATTTACTTTTTGCTTTAATTCATAAAAATGATCAAATCTAACAACTCAATAACTCCTATTAAACTATACAAATTTTTTGATATAATTAGACTATTAAAATCAAAATAATTAGATGTAACACTGAAATTATGTCCCATCTGTACCTTAAGGACTAATTAATTGCTCAAAAGATGGAGGAGGTTTAGTGAAGTCTGAACAGATATTTTCATGATTCAGAATGGCTGCCTGTCTTATCTGTAACAAAACAAACAGAATAAAACACAGGTTCATATTCTGGAGCCAGTATTTGGTTCAAACAACCCAACCTTTGTCCCAACAGCATAAAGTTTGCTATAGTTTTAGTTTTGATTTGTTGGTACATTGTTCGTAGATATTCTCCTAAAGTTTTATCTCAACACTTCAATTCCTCCTTTTTCCTAAAGATTATTGCTCATGCAGGTACTTTAAGATGTACAAAAACATACAGTTTTCTCTATTATGCCACAGCATTTCTGGTATTAAACTGTTAAATCAAAAGAAAAAAGTTACTGGTTTAGAAGTCCGACAACAGGCTCTCAACGATATTCCATAGCAAAATGAGGCTTTTGGCGGCTAATTAACCCAGATGTGTAACTTCTTGCCATCTGCTTTGGCATGGCTCCATGTTTGCTCCCAGCGTGGGCCACTGTTTCACCAGGGTAAGACATGTGTATGCTTTGAAACTGAGAAGGTGGTAAAGAAGGTTGAGAAACCATTCCTTCCCTAAAGTAATCCAACAGCTTGTCGATAACTGACCCAGGAAGTCATAAAATAACTGCTGGCCTCACTTTAGTTCAGTGTTTGTGATTAAACAATATGAAAGAGAAAAAAAAAAATCTTCATGACCCCTAAGACTTTGAAGAAATTCTTATGTTGACTGAAGTCCGAAAAAATCGTTCAGAAAAATAAAACCGACTAAGGCTGTTCGAAAAAGAACATCTTGCTGTAATCAGCCACTTTGGTATGATTATGGTCATGAGTGGTTTTGCTGCTTTAGGACCTTGGTAATTTGCCATGAATGATGGAAACATGAATTCTGCTCTTCACTAGAAAAGAGAGTAAGGTCTCTTCCTGACCTTCAGCTCTAGTGCACTTAGATCATAAAGCAGGACAATTAATAAAAGCGCACATTCAGTCCATATCTAAAAAAAGAATGAAACAATGAAGGTTGTGGTCTAATAACATTCCAAATGTAATTTCATTAAGATCTTATGGCATGGCTTTAAATATGCCGTTCACACTCAACAACACTCCGAGATGGCGGAATCAAAACAATTCTGCAAAGAAGAGGGAGGCAAAACTCCTCCTCAGGCATCCAGAAGACTTATAAAACTTGGTTTTCCATCTAAGCGTGGAAAAACAGTTAATAGGGAATTACTTCCTCCCAAAGGATCCAGTTGGTTTGGATAGCTTTTTTTCCCCTTGAGACAAAAAAAAAACCCAAAATAAATATTAAAAAAAAAACAGCTGAATCTTTTATAGTTACTCAGGTTATTTTTTCCAAGTCAATATGTCTGATGTTAATCTTTATCTCCAAATTGGCTACATTCCCTCTTTCAAACATGCAGTATGCCCGAGATTTTCCATAATGCAAATGTTCATAAACAGCATTCAGAACGAAGGAAATGACATCTTCGATGCTCCTGTTTGACTATAAGCAAATTGGAGAGGGTCCATGTCAGCAGGAATCTGTCCTTTAATTTAATTCAACACCAGATGTTCAAACGTTTTCATTTGGACAGAAGTTACGGCCACTGGCCGATAATTATTGATTATGTCACAGGGGTCCTCTTAGGCACTGTTGTAATCACAAAGTTCTTAAAACTGTGAGGCACAGTGTCGTTCCTAAGTGACATGTTGAACAGATGTGTTAGAAAAGGCGCCAGTTGCTCTGTCTTAGAACCCGGGGATGAATACCATATGGACCAGGGGCTTTCTTTACCTCGGTTCTGGACAAGACTCTCTCAACGTCGTGCTGAAAGACGGTAAGATAGTTCAGCTCACCGCAGGATGAAGGAAAGACAGCACCTTCATTATCTATTTCAAATCTACAATAAAACCGATTAAGATCATTTGGGAGAGAGTGGTCGGAAGCAATAATACTCCCTGTTTTTGTTTTTCAGGAGGTAATGGTGTTCACTCCCCTCCGCATGTGAAGAGGGTCATCTTCTTTAAAATATTCCTCTATCTTCTTCACATAGGAACGCTTACCGGCTTTAATGGATTGCTGCAATGAATATCTGGCCTGCTTATAGGCAGCAGCATCACCTGATTTAAAATCTGCATGTCTTTCTTTTAGTTTCATTTTAACATCGGAATTAAACCAAGGTTTTTGCCTGGGATCTATTTTAATAACCTGCAGTGGTACACAACAATCGATGCAAAAGTTTATATGACCAGTCACAACATCACAATATTCATCCAAGTCTTCTGACTGGAAGACAGACAAATCCGTGGCATCAAAACAACCTTGTAATTGTAGTTCACTGTCTTTAATTCAATTCATTTCACTTTTATTTAAATAGCACCAATTCACAACAAATGTCATTTCAAGGCACTTTACAATAAAAGTCGTTTCAATACAATTACACAAACATTACAATCAGTTAAAAGTTTTCTGTGTAAGGAATCCCAGCAGATTGCGATGAGTCATCGACGTGAGGTTGTGCCCGTGTAGTACGCATTTTACGCTTTGTATGTCTTCTCCTCATGATATATGTAGGAAGAAGAATAATAGAGACATGATCAGATTTGCCGAAAGCTGTAGAATGATACGCTGCTTTAATATTACTATACCATTGATCTAAAATCTGTGATCCTCTGGTAGGATATTTAACATTACCTTAGTGCCTTAAAACAAACTATTAAGCAAACCCTTTCACAAATTTTACACTCATAAGACAAGGGCCTGAACATTGCCACTGAGAAGATAATTTATCTGATCAGGCAGAACACTGTGATATCAAGCTCAGCTGTTACTGTAGGTCAAGCCTAAGGAATTTGGGTGTTGTTTTTAACCACTCATACAAAAGATGTAGATCATACTTGACAGATTGTCCAAAAGGTTTTCAAACATTTGAGAATTATATTATTATTTATAACTTATGTTTGGGACAAAACAGGAACTTTAGATGGTAATTCACGCTCATCTATTGCAACATTTCACACTTTAAAAAAGACAGAGATAAACAAGTGAAATGGTTTATTGTTACACAAAACATTTGATACCATCCTCTTGGTCTGTAAATTGTTGATTAATGAATGATTGATATGATTAAAACAAAACAAAAAATACATATGTAATAATTATTGGTTCTTACTTGGATTTTAAAGCTAAAGGCTGCATAAATACGAGGTTACTTCCTCCTGTAACCTATCCCAGGAGGAAGTAGAGAGCGTGCCTTTGACAGCAATGCTAATGGATCTAAAATGATTGACAAGAAGTAAGTAACTTCATATATATGGCAATGAGAATAATAACAGAACTGTTTACCGAAATAGCAGGGATGGAAAACTGGAAATCATATTTCCACAATTGAAACTCCAGAGTAATTTTACTTTGAAACAATACCCTTTGAGATAAACTCACCTTTAAGCTCACTATTTTGAGTTAAATAGGCCAGATCAAGTCAGTCAGAACTCTTCCTGAAACCAACAAAGAAATCAAATCCAAACAGGAAAAGTTTCAGGAATCAATCAGACCCAGTAGACCTAGCTGCACCAACACGTACTGACAATTTTCTGTCTCCTCTCTTGAAAGCTTTTACTAATCTTTTTTCTACTACTTGTGCTATGCTTTCTCTTTCAGTTTCTGGTCCTTCATCTCCTTTATATCTTCATAGCTATAAGAAAGCCATAGATGAGGTCAATGTCAACACTGTCAACAGTGTCCCTCTTTCTCGTTTTTTATCCTGGTTCTCTTTGGCCAAAATTTTGAGAACTCCTCTCAATCTGCTAGATTGGTGAAGTTAGCTGGTCTCACATGAAATATTTCCCTCCAACTTTGAAAATCCATGGTGCTATGGCAGTGCCATTTCATGTGTGCGCTGACTCATATCTGTATGAGACAGGGTACTGAAACTAATTGCATACATGCATGAGGATACATTTAAGGAGGAAATATGAGTAAAAGATGAGCTGCCAATTACCTGAACAACCTCTGAATCTTTTTTTCCTATTTCTTTGTTGTCTTGGTAACTCATCACATGGAGCTGGTAAGCCCAGCTTGTGTGACAGCCCACCTCACCTCTGCAGGATTTGTCTGATCCACTGGCTTGGGGGGAGCCTTGGGTCATTCGGCATGTGGATGATGGTTAGAGAGAGGCCAAGAGATGCTGGCGCTGATTCAGACAGCAAATACCACAAGAGGTTGTGTACTGCTGTCACTGGAAAAGCATTCCATCACTCCCCAAATGCTGCACAGTCTTTTTTAAAGGTTTCCCTTGTAGACTGCTAAGACTCTCCATGTTTGAAATGGAAATTAAAACCTGAATGCCACCCTACCCAAACTGCAATTATTATTCTTTTGTGAAAACTGCAAAATTCTACTCCAACTATCTCTCTTTCACCCGTGGACACTGACTAATGCACAGGAGCAGCAAAAATCTCCATAAGCTTGCAGCCAAAGGCCGGCAGGATTTGAGCCTGGCAGATATGTCTTATACGAACCCAAATAAGAAATAGTTGGGACAGTATGGAGAACACAAATAAATAAAAAAGAAAGTAGTGATTTCTAAACTTACTTTGACTTGTGTTTCATTGCAGATAAAATTAACAAATAAACTAGGCTTTACTTGAGGGATAGTGAGACTGAGCTACAGGAGGAACGTAGGAGCCCGGATATGTGCGAGAACTTGCACTGGAGATAAGAGTCAAACCTAGTTTATGCTTCTGCGTTTTGACGGAGACAGATTGACGTAACACCATTATTCATCAACGCAAGGGCTCTTTGTCACCTACGCAAGGACGCACGGAGTAGAGGTCCAAATTTTAATTATCCGTTGACGGAGAGCATATGCATCTGATTGGTCAGTTTCAGTAACAGCAAGCGATCCCTTCACCAGAACAAGGCTCTATGGTCGCTGTAATCAGTAGTTAATGCAGCGTTTGGTCACTATATGCTTTATATTGAAAGGATAATTTATTTTGGTGTAGGACAGCAACAAAAAAACGGCTGCTGTGTTTATTTCCATGCGTTTCTAGAGTATTCTATGACCCGCACTTCTAGTAAAAAGCTTTACAGCTTAATCAAAACTTAGTTTTTATAGTTAATTTCTCCTTGAGGGAGAAATGCGTTCACAACATTATCTGATTAGCACCAAATTCAATAGCATGGATATTAGTCCAACCCTAGAAGATATGTATGCCGATATTTGGTGGGCATGGCCTCATACCTGCACAAAGGACCTTAGAAGCATTAAAACAATGATCCTCGAGCAACGCTTTCAACTAGGATTGCGAAATTCTGCACATATACATTTTTCTGAAGACCCATAAAAATATTTTTTAAGCCAGGTTCCATTTTCCACAACAGGTCGGCCAATTTGGTCATAAGCTGCCATTTTTGCCTTTTGAACACTTTGTTATGCAGATTTTATCATCAGCCTGCATAGAAGTGTGCACAGCCCTCAGCGGGGCTAAACTGAGAGGGCCATTCGAGTCTGCTTGCAGCTTTATTTTCCTTTTAATCATCTTGTCATTGTTATTTTGCCTTTTAATCACTTTTAATTTCATTGTTGCTGAAAATGTGAAATACAACTACAATTGCCTTGCTTTTTCAGCTTTTTACCAGATACCTGAAGGTTTTTGGTGGAAACTGATTGGCATTTACAACTGTCTGTAACTGTCAGAATCGATTGGTAAGACTTAGATGCAGGGAGAGGCTTGGACTGGTTGTTTCCCATTGTATTAGAAATAAAAAATATATCACGTGAACACAGGACAAGAAACCACATGAGGGGAGGTTAGACGAGGAACTGGCGAAGACAGTGGGACACAAAGGGGTATATAAAGGGCAGGACCACACAGGGAGATC
The DNA here is from genome assembly GCA_028564705.1 of Apricaphanius iberus. NCBI lineage: Eukaryota > Metazoa > Chordata > Actinopteri > Cyprinodontiformes > Aphaniidae > Apricaphanius > Apricaphanius iberus. The sequence continues at coordinate 985,729 of JAPXFQ010002128.1, forward strand.
TAATTGGACAATGAATAACAGGTGACTTTGATTAAAAAAATTGGGTAACAGATTGACAGACACAGACGAGGAGAAACAAACGGAGGAACGAATGACATAGACGGAGACGGATCATAACAATAACTTGATTCACCTTTTCCAAAACCCCAAGAGAAGCAACCCCGGAACATGATGCTACTACAATATATTTAATATTATAGTAGTTCATTTCCACTGAGTGCAAAGTGAATATAACACAGTCTTGTAACTCATTTTCTTTCCAATATATTGGAAGCCATTTATTTATATATTTAAAGACCATATTTGCCAGGCTCACTACTTATGTGATGCACCAAGATTTATGGGTATCATAATTTCTGCTGCATTTGACCCATATGCAGAAAACTATATAAATGCCATAGAAAATTGTAATGATTTATTCAGTATGAGAATGGAGCTGGAACCAAGGCAACCTTTACGTATGGTAAGGCTGGAGCCACTGGAGGAAGGGAAGCCGAGAGGTTAGTGCCTCATAAGTGGAAGATCCTTCAGAATGTGGATTATTATCTGGGAATGCACTAAAGTTAATTATTGGATTACCAGGAAAAGGGAGATAGTGCCTGTGAGTGAATCCAATGAATGATCCTGGGGAAGCGACAGATGGAGGACAGACAGGCAAATGCTGGAGGTGAGCACGGAGGAGGAAGAAGCAGCTGTCTGACATGGGATAAATTCAGTCACTCAGAAGCAACTGCATGTCTTGCAATTTGGAAGAATTTGGTAGAGGACTTTGAGAAGAAAGTACAGAGATAATAACCATAAATGTAAGCACATACAAAACTACCCAAACAAAATTAGAATGACTTAAACAAGCGTACAATAAAAGCTTGTGTGGTATAATAAATATTCCCAGTGTTTAGATTTATCTTGGTTGTAATAATATTGGAGCTTCTTTCATTTTGTGACCATTCCAGCCTTTCACAGTTGAGCAGAGAAAGTTTTCTCATGCTTCAATGTCTTATGGAAGCAATTGAACTTTTAATTAAAACTTTGATTAACTTTATGGACATACCTGGTTTTAGGTTGCCAACAGTTTGTTAGCTATGAAATAAACTTTCTAACTTAGACCTAATTTGTTTTTACACTGTATGATAGTTTGGTTTTAATTGCCTCTCTCTGGAAGGTGTTTTATTAAGATAATCTTTCCTAAATCAAACAGGTGTTGCATTAGTTCTTATAATTGTAGCCTTTATCAATTACCTACAAAAATAGATTTTGACTTTCTTTTATGATTTCTCTTTCCCAGCCTAACTTCAGATATGCTGGGGATTCATTTTAATTTCCAAAATAATTCTTCTTGTTGTTCATGGCTGCAATAAACTACAGTTGTTATAGAAAGTCCAACACTTTTATTTTCTTTTTGGGATTTCTGAGGAAAAAGACCTTGTAAAAAATGTTTTGACTCACTAAAGGTTTAAGAGGCATGAAAATGTTCATAGCTAGACTGAATAAATCAAAAACAGCATCTTACTGATATCAGCTTGGTTTCTGATAAAAGCCAAAACAAAGATTTGAAGACGCCATTGGAGGATTAAAAGAGTAGTGGAAATAATCTCAGTGACCTTCTAATCTTATTGCACTTTTAGTCTTTCTCTCCGTCACTGAATGTGTATTGTCCATCACATTTAACAACATAGCTAAAGGCTGCAACAACAAGAGTCAATTAAATATAATCTTTGTACAAATAAGCATATAAAATCAGACACTTTTTCTTTTATGTATTAGCATTTGGAGTAAAGTCCAGAACTCTCCATGGGTCGCAGATATTCAAGCTATCTTTGAGGAAACCGATCTTCACTATATATCTATAGAAATCATTTATCATGCAGTATAAATAAAATTTTAAAAAAACAGCTACTTGTCAGGTTCAATTAAAAATGGTTAAGTGATATAATGTAAAAACTGAAATTACGGACATATGTCCAAATCAAGCATTATTATGGAACAGAATTATATGTTACAGCACATTTAACAAGAAACCAGAGATCCTTGATTGCTCAGTTAAGAATGGGAATCATTCCCCTGGCACTTGAGGTTGGCATATTTAAAAATATCCCACAGGAACAGACTTTTTGACTTATGAGAAGTGGATAAAAAATCTAATTTTCTTTTATACTGCCTGTCCATTCTATGATGAACTACAAAAACCATGTGAAAGCGAACTGTTCGCTCAAAACCCTGAAATATTTTGGAGTAATGACGATGTCAGGATGGAGTTTTTGTTTACTTCTAATGTATATAAATTATCCTCTTTTGTTGCTAAAGCTTGGATGAAACGTCAGGATGGTTTATTTCATTAATGCTAGTATCATTGAGCATCAACTGCTATTTTTTGGGGTCTGCCTGTGTTTTTATAATGGTGTCTTGTAAGCCCATGAGGGCTGGGCATGGTAATGCATGACACAATAATAAAAATATAATACAGTACAGCATTAATTACAAAAATCAACCTTTGTGGAAAAATAAGAATATGTCACAGCATTGTGTGTAGATTGAAGAAATATGTGTGGGTGTAGCAGAGGACGTACAGTGCAAATTTGCTTCAAAGAGTTTTATAAGTCAGTCTGCGTCATTAGTTAACGGTTCATGAAAGTGAACTCATACGGTTTATTTAAAGCTCAGTTAAAGGTCTACTGTTAGTTTGTTTTCCTAGCCATAAAATAGATTTTTAAGTTATTGCCCTCCCTCTATATATATGTGATTTCACCTGGTCTGTATCAAGTTTAACAGTGTTCTGATTGTGCTTTGAAGTTAGAACTTCAGGGTTCAGAGTTCTAAGTAATATAAAGAATTCCGGGACTCCAGTTTGCCCTTCAGATTCCGGGACTCCAGACCCTTTCAGGGTCAGTGCCAGCAGTTCTCTCCAGGGGCTGCCAGCAGCAGACTGCGTTTCTCTTCAGTGGGATCCAATCCACTGGTGTCTCCACTGAGGGTGTTCAGGCAGACGTACCTCAAGTTGCTACGTCTCCCAAGGGGAGTATTGGCCATCTTCTCTACTCACATGATTCATGGTTCTGCTATATTAACCTTCACAACATCTCTAAAGCTTAGCTCTATATCAAAACAAAGTTCATCACCACCAGTCTGCGAGACACAAGGTTCTGCATCGCCAGCCTCCAAGACACAAGGATCCGCTCCGCCTCCAAGACATAAGCTCCTCAAGGTGTACTGTTCATTGTCTTCCTTTGACCAGCCCAAATATTCTTCTACTGGATTTTTTTTCACCCACAAACATTCTTAAAAACTAATACTATTCGTGGCTTTCAAAAACGTATACAATGCTAAAATTTCTTTAACTGCTGTTTGTGTTTGTATTTTGACCATAAACACCAAAAATGCATGCAAAATTACGTTAAACTGTTTCAACATAGTGAGGGTGGTTAAACGTATTCTAAATATTTAGAATACTAATTATGAGTAACTGTATTCCGTTACAGTTACTATTTTAAAACATGGTATTTAGAATACAGTTACTTTTATAATACCATTGAAACACTTGTGTGTTTTCCATTTTCCTCCTGAAAGATGAATATGTAAATGTTGGGAAATCTGTGTCTCCTCGTTGTGTAGACTATCCCATAATACCCCTAAACAACATGCCGCTGTAACCATAGATATGCTATGGACGAAAAACTCCCACTATCAAACAAAAACAAAAACGTGAGTTGCCAGGTATGGATTCAGACCCAGAGCTGGGGAGGTTGGAGCCACAACCACAGTCGAATAAAGCTACTAGCAGTGAAGGAAATTATGCATTCAATGGTGCTCTCTCGCAGATCATTTTTTTCATGGATTCCTGTCAAAACCTCAACAAAAGCCACGGTGGTTAAAACAGGGGGAAAAGATCAAATCTGTCAACACTAGTCATAGAGTCGCACCGCATGCTTCTGGTGTCAAACTGTAAAGTATGCAGGCAAACTTCAGTGATTGCTGGAGGAGCTGTAATTAATTTTTGCGAAGGTTAGTGATGATCCAGGTGGGAAAATTCTTACATTTTTGTGTAAACTTTGTTAAGAACCTACGCTGCACATCGACAATGTCAACAGCAAATTTAAAACATTAAGCATCCGGCTGGCCAGCCTTTCAAAGTAAATGAATGCCAAATGCCAAATATTGGTATTGCTGCAAATTTTTAGATCGGTGCATCCCTACTTTTGACTCTATCCTCTTCTATCATGTGCTGTCCCAGCCTTTCTGTCCACTTTTTCATACTCACTAAGAAAATTACAAATTGGACAGATGAGTTTCAAAATTCCAAGAAAGTTAACACTCAGTAGTGATCCAAGTAATTCATCCTCACCGTGGAAAAGCTGGCTTCTGTCACTTAAAAACTCATAACAGCAACAACCGAGTTAAATTGGATTGAAAATTAAATATTAAAGTTCTAGAAAGTTTGACCATGGATCTGAGAATGGCCACTATCAGAGGCTGCACGATACATTCAGTATAATTCATAGAAGATTTGTGCTGCACAGTGTAGCCTTTGGTAGCAACTTTGCCTTTGCCATGACTGGTAAGTCAATTGGTCTCTCTAAATTGCCTTTGTGTGTGTGTGTGTGTGTGTGTGTGTGTGTGTGTGTACATGCTTGGTTGTTTGTCTATGTTGGCTGGCAACCTGTCCAGGATTTACCCTGGTCTCGTCTGACAATGATCATTGGAGATAGGCACCAGCTCCCTCTTGACCATGCAGCAGTGAGGTCCTGTGTTTGTACACAGAATGAGTGCAGACTCACCTCCTCCTCCTCTGGGGAGATTGGCAGGTTTTGGCTGCTGCTTCTAGTCAGCTGCAACGCTGTCCTTGTTCTTTTCGCCAAGACTCTAATAAGTTATTGTATGTGTTTTCTTTCCTGCGAGACAAAGCCCTGAACAGCAAAAGAACAGTCATCAAAACAATTGTGGAATCTAAAACAGGGTAATAGGTCTGTAGCCAAAATGACTATTGATTTCCGGATTCTTACGGAAGAGTCTGGGTGGAACAGTCAGATTAAAGGTGGGGTTCCTCCATTCACTAAATGAAAATCTAAAAGACGTCTAAAAGACAAACTTGCCAGGAGAGAGGAGCCGGAGTCCCTTAGCAAATTACTTGACATCGCCATTAATATCGACAACCGTATTAGGGAGAGATCCAGACTCAGGACTACCATCATTTTAGCATCCGCTTCGTTGCGATCTGCCACAGCGTTAGGGCCGCAGTCACGTCCCAGGCGTTCGGCTCCCAGCGCCTCTCCAAGCATGCTGTCAAGCCAACCCCCTCCTGAGCCGATTTAGATCTGCCATCCTTGGCTTTCTCTGGCGTAAAGGCAGCGCTGTATGGAAACAGGTTGCTGCCTATATTGCAGCTCACCCGACCATTTTACTGCGACCTGTCTCATAAAATGGACAGCTCGCAGGCCAAGATCCCCCACTCCAAAGACACTACTACAGCATGCTACAGCTGCCCCCACTCCTAGAACTGACTATCAGGAACAGAACTACCACTTCACCACTAATGCCTGCCAATTTTGCAGTGAAACCTCCCACTGGGCCAGAAACTGCCATAAAAAAGCCATCCATTTTCGGAGGAGAGGGACAGGGCGAGGAAAAGGCAGTGGCAGAACAATTTCAACCACTCCAACCATGGACGTGACCAGCGCTTCTCCAACAACCATCAGTCGGATTGACTCGAGAGGCAAGGGGGAGATTCTGAGGAAGGTGACGCAGTGGTTTCCCCGATGCCTGCGGACAAGGTCATGCACACACATACACACTACACAAACTGTTACACACACAGACTTTTTTCATTTCCACACTAAGGCGAAAACTTAATATACTGCTACTCATTTAATGTTAAGGATGAAAATTCCTGTTTATTGTGCAACCGACAGCTTAGCTGATACTTCCAACAATATTTTTTATGCAATCTGATAATCTGTATTATGTTACCTGTGTTCTACCTATAAATGAGATTTAAATGACATGTAAATGATGTTCGCTGACCTGCAGCCTTTCTCTGGCCTGCAACATGCTGTGCTCTATTTTTATTTAATTTATTTTCTCTATCTGAAAATGAGTGAACTTTTCTACATACTGCACGATTGTTTTTCTTTTAAACTTTTTCCTCATTATGCAGTATTGATTCATGGATGTGTCAAAATGAGAGAATAGGTCACTACATTAGCTTTTAAGTTCATTAAGGGCTCAAAATTAGAGCTAAAAAAAGTTGTTTTTTGCCAAACCTTTGTCAGACAATCATTCTCAGTTTAAGAGTAGCCCTTCCCTGCCAGGCAGAGGATCCTGCTGACTACCCAAACAGAGGTGAAGGTTGCTGAACGCGCCACCTGGGTCTACACCTCGCACAGCAAAAAGGATCCAGCCCCTCTGACGGTATCCACCACACTCAAACTAACTAAAAAAGTGAGGGAACCCATGTCCCTACTGCTACACGTAGCTGCCACGCTACAAGCTCATCTGCCATGGAACCAAACCATCTCTCGCTCCTTGAGTGAGGACAAAATAGGAACTGATGTTATACGTCCCTGAGAAGGATCGCCTTCGACCACTGCTACAAATGACACCTACAAAACATCCTTAATCCTCAAAGTTAACCTCATCAAAGCCGACATCAGACCTGATTACGGATTACTGGACAATGCCTGTGTAAACCCCATACTGAAAACATCTTCAGTGAAATTGATAAAAAATTTGTGACATTATACTTTGTCAGAAACAAAGGAATACCTTTTGCTCTGGAGACAGGTCTACCATCTCAATCCGAGAGCATCACAACTACTGATGAACTTACTAAACGAGTACTGGACTTTCGGAAAAGACACTAATAACTGGCTGCTTATGGTAAAAAAAACTGATGAAACTGTGGGTGGGAACTGTGTTGTTTGTTTAGGTCTACGTCCACTGTCAAGAATTATGCCAACTTCTTCTGAACTTTATCATATCTGTCTTAGTTCTCTGTTAACCAAAACACCACACAACTCCTCCTTTTGGGAAAATCATTTTTCTGTAACAGATAAAAGGATTGCTCCTCCTTACTTCAATTTTGATGTGGCCTTACATAATTTCACCTGTTTTTCTAAAGCAAATATAGGTAAAATGTTTGTAAGTTCTGTTAATACCTTTTACTGCAGGTTTATGTACTCCTGTAAACTTAATCATGCCTGTGACTGTGCTTACTGATTTTGACACTACAGACCAGGAAACTAATCATCACAGAGCTAAAAGATCAATAGTTCTTTGAAGAGTCTGACCCAATTTATATTGCTGATGGAAATCAACAATTTGCCGGTGATATTAATAAAAATGTCGATAGAATTAATTACATCTATTATGATGTCCAAAAATTACAACTACACTCGTGATGGTTTTGAAGCAGTTCATGAACAACTTTCCAAAACAGAATTACAGTAGACATGTTATTAGCTGAAAAATATGGTATTTGTTTTATTTTTGGTGATTAATGCTGTTTATTTATTCCAACCAACAAAGAAGTGTTTTCATCTGTTCTTATTCTGTTATTTTGATGTCTCCATTTCTTCTGATTCTGATAATGATGATGACAATACTGTCTGTTAAACCTTGTTTTTTTTATTTTTGGCTGATTAGAACGTAACACTTCATGAAAAGTTGTCCTAAACCTAAATATTATGTGACATTTTGTTTTATTCTCTCATCCGAGGCCTCTCAGACACCAAGATTTCTACCACACAACTTCTCTAGACAGGAATGAGAAACCATGGAGACATACAGTACATAAACAACTTGTTAAAAGCTGGCATAATCCGTTCTTCCTCTTCACCTATGGGAGCAGGTTTCAACACCTTAAGGCCCTGATTCGACTACCGAGCTCTTAATAACATCACCGTCAAAAACAGGTTATCTCTTCCACCCATCACTTTTCCCTGTCCAGGGGATGTCAATCTTCACAAAAATGGATCTCAGGAATGCTTACCACCTCATCCGGATTAGAGAAGTAGATGTGTGGAAAACTGCTTTCAAGACCCACGTTGTACACTGAATATCTGGTCATGCTGTTTGGCCTGTGCAACGCCCCCACTGTATTCAAAGTCTCATCAATTATGTGCTCTGTGATTTCCTAAATGCGTTTTCATTTAGATGACATTCTTATCTTCTCAAACTCATCCTCAGTACACCAGGTCCATGTCTGGCAGGTTTTCCAGCATCTCCTGGTAAATAACCTATATGTAAAACAGGGATAAAGCGAGTTCCACATGTATTTAATAACCTTCCTTGGTTATGTTTTTTAAGGGTGGACGGGATATGACCAACCCTGAAAAGATCCGAGCTATCCAGGAGTGGCCCACACCACAGTGCAGAAAACAACTGCAGTGGTTCCTGGGCTTTGCCAGTTTTTACAGAAAGTTTGTCTGCAATATTAGCATCATAGCTGCTCAATTAACAACCTTTACCTCCACCAAACGGACCTTCCAATGATCCAAGGAAACCGAACAAGCCTTCCAGACCCTCAAGCAAAGATTCATCAACGCCCCTGAGCCCAATTCATTCTGGAGGTTGATGCTTCCTACACTTGCGTGGAGGCGGTCCTATCTCAGTGATCTCCCTCTGACCAAAAGCTCCACCCTTGTGAGTTCTACCCCAAGCGTTTTACCTACAATGAGAGCCAGTATGACACTGGTGACCAAGAGCTCCTGGCTATAAAACTTGCCCTTCAGGAATGGAGACAATGGCTCAAGGGCATGGAGCTCAGGGTCATTGCTTGGACAGATCACAACAACTTATCTTATTTACAGTCAGCCAAATGTCTCAATCCCTGTACCAGTAAGAGACCAGTAAGCCTCATCTCCTTCTCACATTACACAACCTCTCTCATCCATTCCCATTACTTACCATGTGTTTCTCCCTAAATGAAACCTCGTTCCTGCCAGCTGCAGCTCGATCCTCACTTAGGTTTCTCTCACTTCCTGAACTTGCATTTAATAAAAACAAAAGCAACTGGTTGTTTATGAGTCTGGGTCCCAGTGTGCTTGCATCAGAGTCTCTCTCTTAAACTGTGACAGCACGGATAAGCGGCATATAATCAGTGTTGCGTAGCATACTTTGTAAATGTATTTAGTTACAGAATACTGAATACCTGCTTTAAAATGTATTTTGTAACGTATTCCGTTACTCTACTAAATCCTGGTACTGCATTCTAAATATTCGGAATACTTCCCCTTAAAAACAGCATTTAAGTCTATTAAATGTCAGAAAATGTGCTGGTCGCTACTCCCGCACGAAAACAGAGGGCAGATTAATACTAAACATTAGGTACTGACTGAAAAAAAAAAAAAGGATTAAATTATTTTTGGCACAACACTGCTACCTCTCAGCGACCAAAACCAACCAACCAAACTGTTCTCTAGCAGTAATATCTCTATTTTTTATTAAGTTTTATATTTAGTCATTTGAAATGAAGTTTAGCTGTTTATCAGCCACAGCCAATTAGGTTATTTGCGACTTTCTGTTATAAATATGCAAAGTATTGTAGACTGACATTCATTGCACTCCAAGTGGAAAGCTTTCATTCTTCCTTGTAGCTATAATTTTCGGGAAACTCATCACAGCACCATATAATCAAGCTAACATCATGTAAGATTCAACCACTGTAACTGTGAGAAATGACCTAACTAACATGATACAGGCCCTGTCAAATAATGGACAAAAAAAAATTGTGGTAGAGGATTTTGTTTTGTTTTTGTACATTGTCTTGATTGTTTAGTGACTTTCACATACTTTAGATGCTTTGTTTTTGGTTTGCAGTTGACATTTTTGATGTATGGTGGTGTAGTTTGTTCACACCCGCCAGCAAAGGTTTACACAAAAATGTAAGAATTTTCCCACCTGGATCATCACTAACCTTTGCAAAAAGTATTTTAGGTGACAATACGAATATGCCGCTTTATTAATCGATACAGAGTTACAGCTGCTCCAGCAATCAAACGAGTTTGTACTTCGCAGTTTGACACCAGAAGCATAGTAGCTATGACTAGTGTTGCCAGATTTGATCTTTTCCCCCGTTTTAACCACCAGTCAGTTGTTGGACATTTTGTGCATTTTATTTGCGGGGTCCTGTAACATTCTTACCTGTTAAAACAAACACAGAAACAGCATGAGCAGCTCGCCCTCTACTCGGTTACAGCAGTTCTCAGTCATATACTGGGAATGTCGTGATACCACTGATGTTCCTATGCCGCTTACCCCACCTTGTGGCGAGACCAATGAACAACACCCTTTCTGATCTGTCAATAGCTGCTGTTCCCTGTACAGTGAGCTCAAACCAAATATGCATCTCGTTGTTAATATATCTGCACTTCCAACACAAAAATATAAATCAATTTACTACAACCAAAAAAGTATTTAAATAGGGGTGTGGCCTTTTTACTATTCTCACACTGTCCCCCCCAAAATTAAATGGCGTCCCGACATTCTGAGTAACGTTTCCCCTTTCTGACATTTGTCAGTCTACCTGTTAGCATGAAATCACACAAGGACAGTCCATTCCTGGAAAGAGTCAGAGTTCATAGAAAGTCCATTTAGATGCTAAACTGGTTTCCAGCAGTCGATATGGCATGCATCTCTTCTTTATGCCATATGTCCGCAGTAGTGGTTATTGTGCACGATAACCGTCCACTACCAAATCCGCCACATAAACGGGTATCTGCATCTACTCTGAGTAAGACACTTAACCCTTAAAAGTTCTACCATTTTACTTTGTGTGTACTGAAATAGCTAAATGTGGGTACTCAATGTTTCTCAAAAGGTCACCATATCTAAATCAAAATTTAATATCTTTTAGTATCTGATAAATAAATTTTTTTCTTAATTTCAACTTGTAGCCTGAACTTTTTTACTTAAAAAGGAAATGAAGTACCTGAATTATTCAGGTGACAATGTAGGCTCTCCTAACTTATGATATGTAAACAACATTTTAGGCTTTCTTTCTCGATAAGAATATTTTTTTCCTCTGATGGGTGATCCAGCCTCACCATGGTCACTGAGGGCAGACTGTGAGGACTCCTCTTCACTCTCAGAGCTGGGTTTTGCGATGACCTCTTCTGGTGCTTGTGTTTCATGCACTGGCTCATCTTCCCCTCCGAGCTCCCTCAGTGGTGCAGCTCCAATGTCTTGTTGAGACTCTGCCATTTCTGGTTCTGACTGTTGGTCCAACTGATCTACTATAGTAGGTTGCTGTCCAATAATAGATGTCCACTGTTCATCTTCATCAGAAATGGGCTCCTCTTCTCTCCATCCTCAGTCCCAGGGTTTTCTCCTGTTTTTTTATTTGGTTGGCACATCCATACTTGTGACAGGGAGGAAGTCACATGGGAGCAAAAGGTTCCTATGGACGACTCTGACACGTTCTTTCCCAGTTTCTGGCTTTATTTCATAAACCGGGCTTTCTTGACATTTCCTCTGTGTCACATTATATACTCTGTCCTCCCAATAAGACCTCAGCTTTCCTGGTCCTCCTTTCTCAGTCAAATTGCGGACCAGGACTCTACTTCCAGGGTTCAACTCTGCACCGTATACCTTTTTGTCGTGATGGGGTTTCCCTTGCATCCCTTCTTTCAAGGCTGTTTGAGAGGCCAGCTGATATGCTTCAGTCATCCTTGATCTCCATTTTTCCACATAGTCTTTATGGGATGGGCTTTGGTGTTTTGCTGTGAGGCCAAACATGAGGTCTATTGGAATCCTGGGCTGACGACCAAACAAAAGAAAGTAAGGTGCATAGCCTGTGGCTTCACTCCGCGGGCAGTTGTAGGTGTGGACCACCTTGGCGAGAGAAACTTTCCAGTCAAACTTGGCACTTTCTGGCAAATTTCTGAGCATTGACAAGAGTGTTCTATTGAACCGTTCCACTTGCCTGTTCCCCTGAGGATGATAAGGAGTTGTGCGGGATCCTGAAACTTCACTGAATTCTTGAAGCTTTGCAAAGAGCTTGTTTTCAAATTCCTTTCCTTGGTCGTGGTGCAGCCGAGTTGGGAATCCAAACCTCAGTACAAAGTCTCCAAAGATCTTGTCTGCTGCTGTTTTGGCAGCCTTATTTCTACAGGGGTAGGCCTGAGCAAATCTGGTGAAATGGTCCACCACAACAAGGATGTATTCGTACCCCCCTTTACATTTTTCCAGATGTAGGAAATCAATGGAAACTAACTCGAAAGGATAGGTGGTGACAATGTTAGTAAGTGGGGCTCTGACTGGTCTGTTGGGGCGTTTAGTTTTCAGGCATCTGCACACGCGGGTGATGTAATGCTCAACATCCTTCTGCATGTGAGGCCAATAAAAACGATCTCTGATTAGATTTAACACTCTCTCTACTCCCAGGTGTCCCATCTCTTCATGCAGTTCTTTATAAACTAGGGGATGGAACTTTACAGGAAGGAGTAACTGCAAACGGCTGTTGGTTTTCCGATATAGCAGTCCGTCATCACCAATGTGCAGTTTTTGTTTTTGTCTCACCAGTGCTGCTGTTCTTCTGTTGCCATAACGGTGTCTCTTTTTAGGCCACTTATCAGATAGAACATATTTCAGCACCTCACCTGTTACTGGGTCTTCCGCTGAGCATCCTTTAGAGCCCTTTTTGAGATTTCAGGCCCGACCGGAACATGTTTTCCCTCCACTATAATTGTGTTGATCGTTCTTGGACATAGCCATGCCTCAGATTCTTGAAACTTGACAGTAACAGCCCGGGATACACTGTTCATGACTTCAGGTTGCACTGCTTGTGTACACGTTTGCATGTAGTGGTCCATGTTCGGAGGCATACGTGATAATCCATCTGCGTCTCTGTTAGCTTTTCCGGGGCGATACTTTATGGAAAACTGAAAGTCGGCCAATTCAGCAACCCACCTGTGCGTAGTGGCATTTAGTTTAGCAGTGGTGAGAACATATGTGAGGGAGTTGTTGTCCGTGTAGACCGTTAATAGTGGAGAGTAGTAAAGGTAGTCCCTGAACCTCTCACATATGGCCCACTTCAGCGCCAGAAACTCCAACTTTCCTGAGTGGAGGTGGTAATTTTTCTCCGGTGGGGTCAGAGTTCTGGATCCATAAGCAATCACCACCAGCTTTCCGTTCTGCCTCTGATAAAGCACTGCCCCGAGCCCCTGCTGTGAGGCATCACAATGAAGGATGAATGGTAGTTCATAGTCAGGACAACCTAACACTGGTGGTTGAGAAAGGAAGTCAAGTAGCTGGCACAGCACCTGCTGATGTTCCGCTGACCACATAATGGTATGAGATGATGGAAACTGTCCTCCATCTTTCCATTTCCTGTTGTTCTGTTTAGTCTGCTTGCTCTTCCCTTTAACCATTTTTTCTGAAGAGAGGAGGTCATACAGTGGTTGTGCTATCTGGGAAAAATTTGGTATGTAGCGGCGATAATACGAAATAAACCCTAATAACTTTCTCAATTCTCCAATGTTGGTTGGGGTGTTGTTCCTCAAAGCCTGCACAGGAGCTATGTCTGCAGGGTCCATAGTGTAGCCATCTTTCGTGACCACTCTCCCCAGGAATCTCACCTGGTTTTTGAATACTTCATATTTTTTTGGTGTTAACTTGACCCCATGCTTTTGGTAACGACGCAATACATTTCTCAGATGGTGAAGATGATCCTCAAAGTTCTTGGAATGAACCAAGTTATCATCCAAATAAGGCAGGCAGATTTCATCCCGCTGTCCCACCAAACACTCTTCCATGGATCTCTGGAATTCCGCAGGAGCAGAATTAAGATATAAGCCCCAGGGTGTTATGAAAGCAGTGAGAGGGCGGCTTGACTCTTCCAGAAAGCCCTGGTGATAGGCTTTCCCCTGGTCCAGGACTGAGAACCAAGAACTTCCTATCAGGCTGTTGAGCATGTCTTGGATTCGGGGTATTGGGTGACGGTCAGGAATGGACTTTCTATTCAGTTCTCTATAGTCACAGCAGAGGCGGAGGCCGCCATCCTTCTTCCTTACACACACAAAAGGACTTGAGTATGGTGACTTGGATTTTTTTATCGACCCTCTGTTAAGCAAATCTTCCAGATATTCTTTTACTTCTCTGTGAAGTGGTTTCAGTACAGATATATAAGTCCGTGTCACAGGTGTGGGGTCACTCAGGCGAATTTTGAGTTGCAGTGATGGAATGGTTCCAACATCATGCTCATCTCGAGCAAAAGCTCTATTTTCTTCATGTAAGAGCTGTTTCACCTGCTGTTGTTGTGCTGGAGGGAGGTGGCTTTACAGAACATGGGGATCCCAACTATCATCTGTATTGTTTGTTTTATCCTCAGTCTCACTGTCCCTGTATTCTGCTACGGTTTCCTCTACATCTACAGTACTTATCTTCATCTCATTAAGCTGTCTAGGTTCTGTCTGTGCTGGGTATATAAGCTTTACTGTCTCGGTTTCGCCAATTACAATTTTTGAGGGAAGTTGGATGTCATGAGCTGTGCTGTTTGTTACAGGTATAGTCAGAGGGGAGTTACATCCTCTCTTCAAGCTCACAGCACCCTGTTCTACCTTTAACCCTTCTGGAAGTGCGTGGAGGCATGGTTCAAAAAGAACATCCTCCTGGAATGGGAGTGAATCTGCTCTAACACTGCATTTTATTTTTCTTTTGTCAGGCCAGCTGGGATAGTCATACAGTAATTCCCTGTTTTAACTCTGCCATTACCCACACCATCACAACCTCTCTTCATTATTTTCAAAAATACTTCAGTTTTCTTACAGTCAAAAGCAAATGCTACACTCACAGCATCTGTAACAGTCTTTGGTAGATCTACACCCCTTTCCAATAAATGCTCAATCACATTAAAACCTATGATAGGCTCATTTCCCATTCCCTCTTCAGTAGTTACTAAAACTGGAACCAGAAGCTCTAGCTGTCGCAGGTTTACTGACGGCAAACTGAACTTTACTTCAACCCAGCCACAGAAAGGGATCAGAGTTTTATTTACTGCCCTCCCCTCTAATGTACCTGTTCCTATGATCTCAGTGAGGCTTCTGACCGTTGCATGTGGGATGTTCTTTTGTCTCCAAATCTCGCTTATGAGGCAGACCTGCACCCCGGTGTCCCACAGGGCTCTTGTTTCCACTCCATCCAGCAAACAGGTGATGACATGCTCCTTCTCAATAAGACTGACCAGTCCTGCTTTCTGAGATGGAGAGAGAAGGTTAACATGAACTTCTTTTGTTTTGTCTGCTGGTTGACCTGCACATTTTGCTTCTAAGTACTGAATACTCTCCATGTGTAACCTATGCATATCCTGAGAGTTCTTATTTTGCTCCTTTTTCCCTGTCGATGATGCTAGTCGGGGAGTTACAGTACTGACAGCCATATGTATTTGCTCTGTAGTATTTGAAGGGCCCTTTCTAGTCTTACATCCGCGGGAAAGGTGGCCATTTTGTCCACATTTAAAACAATGATCCTACTGTTCTCCTCTACCAAGATCTTGACAGTTTTTAAATCCCCATCTTCTAGTTGTTCTGAGCAGAAAAGGTCTGGGTGGCTCACTAATGCGAGTCTTAAGTTCTTCAATTTCTCCCTTTAGCTGTTTGATTACAGATATCAGTTCACCTTCTGTTTGAGACACTGCAGGTTGACTTATTTTTGGTTTGGTGGATGCAGAAATGGATCACTCTTGTCCCCCGACTGCACCCACTAATGTGTCTTTGGGTGGCTGTGTGTCTGCTCTTAACTCTCTCACTTTAGGCTCCTTAGTGTTTCTTCTGAATTTCTGTTGTCTCTCCCACTCCATACAAGCCGCTTCATTTGTCTTGGCTATCAGGATATCATCCGTGACTGTAGGATCATCCAAGCAACTTTTGAGCTGATGCTTCACATTTTCACTAATCAGTCCAGTCCCCACAGCTCTGAGAAATTTCTTTTGAACAAGATCTGGGCTGTAATGTTCATCTGAACCAGGCTCTCTGGAGGAGCCCAACAGTCGCTCTTTTAGTTCTATGGCTCCAAAAAGGAAATTCTGTGGTGACTCATTGCCATCCTGCGTGATGTTGATCAAGCGATGATAAAGATCAACGGAACTATCTTCCTTATAATGCCCCTTTAAGATGGTGCGAAGCTGTTGTAAAGTTAGGTCTGATTTGATTTCTAACATGTCTCTGAGATTTAGACCTGGACTGATGGCCCGAACCACTGCTTCAATTATCTCAGCTTCACTGTGATGTCTTTTCAGTACTATTTCAATCTGGTGGATCAAGTTAGAATACGACAGTTTATCTTTCTGGCCCCTTTCTCCAATCTGACCATTTATTTTAAATTCTCGCCGGATGGTTAGTTCAGGGTGAGGAACAAAGGCAGATGTTGATGGAGGTGGATGTAAATAAGAGCCAGCATTTTTGTCATTTACTTTTGTTTTGAGTTCGTTCATCTCCTCTTCAAGCTTCTTTGAAGAGCTTTGAAAACTTAAATGAAGTGCAGCATAATGCTCCTGTAGACTGGCTAGTGCAGACACATCTTCAAATGTACTCTTTGGTGAGGCTGGTGCATCCTTATTTCCATTTTCTATCTTGTCCTTTGCATTGTTAATTAAACGTTTCAGGAATTCATGAGCAACTTCCTCCTCCTCCTCTTGAATAGCTGTCTCAGCTGTTTTACTTATTAATCTGATTAGTGCATGCTTTCTGGCTTGTTTGGTCGTCGTGATTTTGGCTTCAGCACATACCTCTTGCAGTTCTTCCACCCTTAACTGCAGCAAAGCTTCACTTAGTTGTTCTTGCAACTCCTCCAGCTCCATGACTGCTGTGGTGGTCCTGCCCACTCTCACTCTTCCACAAAGCACCACTAATTTTCCCCGTACGGGCCACCAAGTTTGTTGCACGCTCTAAATGACCAGTCAGTTGTTGGACATTTTATGCATTTTATTTGAGGGGTCTGTTAAAACAAACACAGAAACAGCATGAGCAGCTCGCCCTCTTCTCGGTTACAGCAGTTCTCAGTCATATCCTGGGAATCACACACCATAAAACTTATTTGGCTCATTAGAGTTAGTTATATACAGGTAAGAAAGAAATGTATACACATCTGTACATTCTCGGTCACAGTCATGCATCTCAGTTGCACAGGCTTTACACATTCCAACTTGTCCCAAGTCTTGCGTTAGCTTAGCCACGTTGTACAGCTAGCACATGGCTAATAGACATAACTTATCCTTCCCGTGGACAAGAGCTACAAGCATACTTAAGCTACATACTCACTCCATACACACTTCAGTCACTTTATCCACAGAGCGCCTATCAGAACCTGTAACATTCTTACCTGTTAAAACAAACACAGAAACAGCATGAGCAGCTCGCCCTCTACTCGGTTACAGCAGTTCTCAGTCATATACTGGGAATGTCGTGATACCACTGATGTTCCTATGCCGCTTACCCCACCCTGTGGCGAGACCAATGAACAACACCCTTTCTGATCTGTCAACAGCTGCTGTTCCCGGTACAGTGAGCTCAAACCAAATATGCATCTCGTTGTTTATATACCTGCACTTCCAACACAAAAATATAAATCAATTTACTACAACCAAAAAAAGTATTTAAATAGGGGTGTGGCCTTTTTACTATTCTCACAACTGCTAGTAGGTTTATTTGGCTGCGGTTGATTTTGCTTTGTGGTTCAGAATTGGGCGACTGTGGCTCAGTAGCTAAAGTAGTTGCCTTTATATCAGACTTGTAGGCTCTAATCCAGCTATCTCCTGTCAGTCATATGTTGATTTACCCAAGATGACTACAGAGCTCTGTATTAGTGTATATGCATGTGTATGTGCATGTTTGTGGAAGCAAATGGTTGAATGTTGTCATGATTACACTCAGCTCCTGTCGCTCCCTCATCATCATCTCCACCTGTGTTGTCCTTTCTGAACCTCCTCACCTCCTATTGTTTGCACTTGTTCCTCCTTGTCTCCCCCTATTTAAGATCCAGAGAGTGCTTCATTCCTGGCTGGATCATTGTCGTATGTCGTATCTGTCGCCCCCGTATGTATCGTCTCGCCTTATGTTTGCTGCACTTATATAAATTATCACCTTACCTGAACTCTGCTTCTGGGTCCTTTGTCCTCCACGCAGCATACACCAGCCTGACAAATGTGGCTCCAGTGTGTAGTGCTTTGAGTGGTCAGTATGAATAGAAAATGTCCATTCCATTTACCATTTAATTGCAGCATCAAGGGGATTTGAGAGTATTTGACCAACTTGGAAGTAAAATATATATATTTTCAAGCATGAATTGAACACAAATTTTGAAACACCTGCCAATGAATTACAGGAATACATGTTCTTCTGGGGATTTTGTATGGCCTTTAAAGCAGTGTCAAGTGTGAAGGCAACTTGTGAAATAGTTTTGTTCAGTCTGTGTTCACACGTTTGTTGAGAAAAGTCAACTTTTTAGGGGATACTTTGTTAAATGAAAGCATTCCTTTCTGCAGCTTTTATTTTGTAGTGGGATTCTTGCTCAGAGCATTTATCTAATTCAAGGGACGTTTTTTCTTAATGAGAAGTACTCTGCACATTAGGATGACAAATCCAGCTGAAAGGTAAATTTAGCCTGACCTTATCCTTCAATAAGGGATGACATTAGCTTCTGGTCACATTATTTTCCACCACATTGCACAGATGTGAAATGCTAAGAAATGTCTATGGTGTTGAAAAGACTGTTTCACCTGTAAGGCTTTTTGGTAATCAGAATATCAACATTTCATCCAAACAAAACACCAAAAGACAAATCAATGTGTCTTTGACACCACCACATGCAATTTGTAGACATGCATATTTGCATATTTATAGGGGTATGCCGATTCAGCGTATAACGTTTAATTACAATGTGAAACAGTGCTTATAGCTGCAGTTTTGTTTATTTGTATGACAGGAGCCAAACATTCTTTTGGTGACACTGACACAAAAACTATGAAAACACTGCAAAGTTAGAGTTCATGTTTTAAATTGACATTCGAAAAACCTGCGGTATAAACTTTAAGTGTCTTTGGGAGAATGCTGCTTGTTATTATCTAGTACTTTGACTATTAATAATACTTATTTTCCTGGAATATAATTTAGGAGTTTTGTGTGCACCTGCCTATTCTCCCGCATTCTCCTGCCTATTCACCCTCCAATGCCATCTATAAACAGAGAGACACTAGATCATCATCTTGAAACAGAGTCTCTGCCTATTATTATGACAGTGCTGCCATTTTATTTACTTTGAAGATTTCTTCAGGAAGCAATTCCATCCACAGCGTAGTTTAATCTTTTTCTGTATTGTACTGCAACAAAATGTAATATGTATCAAATTCAGTGATGCATGTAGAGTGAGAGATGTATCTCTTGCTCCACTCCTTTCCAGATTAATCAGAAATCAATATTTGCTGCTTTGTAATCATTGCTGATTTCTTTTTTCCTCCTCGCAACTGTTATAACAGTAATATAAAACCCAGATCGAACATTTTACATTCGTGTCTGTTTTATATGGTTCAACAAATAAGTTCTGATGAAGTAAAAACGTTTTTTCTCCAGCAATTTTGTTGGAATCTTGATGGGGAGGTTCAAATTTTCTTCTAGTCAATTGATCATCATGCTCTGTGTCACGTACAACAAAACACGTCGCGCTTCTTCAACAGCCAATCGGCGCCATTAGATTTGAATGACGTCACATAACCACCCAGATCAGGAAGCTAGAAGTTTCTTGTTTCCGACATTCCGACTCTTTTTTAGTCACTCATACTTCAAACAAGCAGTTATTAGGGCAATATATACCAGAAGGTTTGGATATTACTATTGAAAGGAGAAGCTTTTTCTTTTGTGTGAAGCAACCTTTTCGTGGCTGTACGGAAGGCGGAGGGGGCAGGACGCAAAGTTTACACATCACTCCATCTGAAGATGTTAGCCTCAAGTCTCCCGTCTGAACTCCATGATGACCACGCACAAACAGTAAGTACCGATGTAGAATAATAAATCCACTGTGTGAGTTGTTTCAGAGCGGCAGACTGGAGGTGTTAGGTTGTGTTTTGTAATCAGAGAATTCGCTTCCTGCTGCTGAGAGGTGAAAACAGGTCAAAAAGGTCGCGTGAGTGCTAGCACGAGCGGCAGTTTCGCTCCATTCCAAGTGTTTGTTGACACAACCTCCGCAGCATCTGTGAGCGCAGGAAGACGAACTCAGAATGGGAGAACTCTTAACTTAAAATATTTCAAGTTTTTGTGAGTTATTAACTAAATATAAGCCTTTTATTGTTAGGTTTCAGTTAGGCCCAAACTTATTCATACTCTTGGTAGATTTAAGTTATTTCATTGAACCAAAAAGTTTGTTTTTGATGGGGAAATGCACTGATAACCTGTTTAAGATAATACAGCCAAGTACAAGGGGGATTATTTATATATATATATCTTTAGTTATTTATTTAAAAGGGCATGAAAAACAATGTACACCTTTCACAATTATCAGTAGAAAAACGTTTTGGGGTATCAGAGCAATCAAATCATTCTTATTGCTGACCACCTTTACATGTTTCCACTTGAAGTGGAAGTGTTTGAGGTTGAATGGCCTCCATGCCATCACTCTAATCTTTCATATTTAAGTCAACATTATTAGTTCTAGTCCGAATAGTGGTGTTAAGTTAAAAGGTTACTACAACAGGGGTATAAAAAAGGGAAGGTAAACATTGCGATTATCTAGTGTTGGTAGTACTTCTGGGCGATTATGGCCTCAAATCTATCTAATATATATAATATTAAAGCAATATAATCTAAAGCATGTGCAGTTATATGTATTGCGGTATATTCCTTTTTGTTTAAATATGTCAAAATTACATCTTATGAAAATTTTCACTTTCCCGTCACGCTGCAGGAGATCTACTTCAAAAGATTTAAATGCAATTTAGCATTTAAAATGCATTTGGCACAACGTTTGTTGTTCCAAGTATTTGGTTTGTGTCCGTATTTGATTGTTATTCTTCTTATTATGGGTGTATGACAATAAAAAAAATCTAAATATTAATCCTTATGTCTTAATGATAGCAAATATACAGCTAACGATATTACTTGCAATATGAGCTCATTTTCTTTTTTGCTTCTCTTTCTCATCTGGTCTTTCATCTCTGACCTTTAACATTTCAGGCTGTCTCATTAGTGTCCAATCTGAGAAGGGCTTGTAACTGTAGGTTAAATGGGTCGGGTGGGGGGCAACTCCAGTCCTGTAGAGCTACTGTCCTGCAACCTTTAGTTGCTTCCCTTCCACAACACACCTGAATGAAATGGATATATTGTTACAAGGCTTATGCTGAGGTGAATGACATGGATTCAGCTGTGTTTGAGCAGGGATGTATCCAAAAGTTGCAGGACAGCAGCTCTCCACGACTGGAGTTTGGGACCCTTGGTAAATTCAGTTCAGATTATTTTGGGCACTTTAGAAAAACACTTCAGATTGATCCAGTTATGGTATTTGTTTATGGTATTGCCGGATAAACATAATATGGCTGCTAGAATAGAGCTCAGATTCCGGCTTTTGTTGAAATAAACATGTCTTAAGTAAAATGTGTTGAATCCATTTTCTTACTGTTATTGAGTCAGGATAAAGGCAGAATTTTAACTCAAGTTTGATTCCCAGTGTCGATATTTGAATGACTCTAATAGACCCTTTTGACAAGAGGTGGAATGACTTGTCTCAGAATAACAAGCAATATGAAGCTTAGATTGTCAAATCATATCTTTTTTTCAAATTTTTTTTCAATAACTGTCCGTATTGGAATTGCTCACTTCCAGGGACCCCCTACTATGAATATTTTAGAACCTTGCAGCTTCCACCTCATGTTATTGAAATGAACAGTCATCTTTCTACGGCTGACATTAAACTTGGCTGCACCTAAAATAATACACATTCATTTTAATCAGGAGTGTTTGTGGAGGGATGCATCTAAAACGATCACGTCAGCTGATCCCCTGGGCAAGAAAATGTCAAAGACTGCAGTGAGCCATGACAGCAGAGCTGCAGGAGCTTCTCTACATTATTGATACACATTAGCTGGTCTGACATGCCAGAATATGTGAAGTATAAAAATTCTGGTTTTGATTATCCAGCTACGCATACAGTCACCCGGCGTCTGTGCTTCCCTCAAATTGAGACAACAGCAATATTGTTGGAGTGATTTTAAAATGAAGCAAAGTGGTGAAAGGTTTGACACAGATGTAAGTGATATTTGGTATCAGTTAGTTAGTTGGAATTTCATAAATTCCAGAGTTTAAATTCCACCTAGATTGTTCATCTAAGTACGTTAAATAAGCTCCTGATCAAAGTGTTGACATCAGCAAAAAAAAAAGAGACAAGTGTTTACATATTCAAATTTGTTACCTGTATAAAAGACACCTGTCCACAAACTCGAACATTTTCACAATGGCCAAGACCAGAAAGCTGTACAAGGACATCAGGGATAAAAATTGTAGAGCGGCACAAGGCTGGGATGGGCTACAGGACAATAGGCAAGCAGCTTGGTGAGAAGGGAACAACTGTTGGCGCAGTAATTAGAAAATTGAAGAAGTACAAGATGACGGTCAATCTCCCTCAGTCTTGAGCGCGATGTAAGTCTCTCCTCTTGGGGCATCAATGATCATGAGGACTGTGAGGAATGACCCCAGAACTACACGGCAGGACCTGGTCAATAAACTGAATATAGCTGGGATCACAGCCTCAAAGGAAACCATCAGTAACACACTCTGCCGTCATGGATTAAAATCCTGCAGTGCACGCAAGGTCCCCCTGCTCAAGCCAGCCTTTGTCAAGGCCTGTCTAAAGTTTGTCAATGACTATCTGGATGATCCAGAGGAGGAATAAGAGAAGGTCATTTGGTCTGATGAGACAAAAGTGGAGCTTTATTCGCCGTGTTTGGAGAAAGAAGGAGGATCAGTACAACTCCAATATGACCAACCCAACTGTAAAACATGGAGGTGGAAACATCATTCTTTGGGGATGCAATAGAAGATCTTTGGAGAGAGCTATAAGTCCGTGTTGCCCAGCGGCAGCCAAGAAACCTGAACGCTCTGGGGAAGAAGTGGGCCAAAATCCCAAAAAGACCTGCAGTGTGTGCAAACCTGGTGAATAACTACAGAAAACGTCTGATGTCTGTAATTGCAAACAAAGGTTTCTGTACCAAATATTGGGTTCTGTTTGTCTGATGTATCAAATACTTATATCGTGCAATACAATAGAAATTAATTATTTAAAAATCAAGCACTGTGATATAAAGCATTTTTGTTTTAGATTCTGTCCCTCACAGATTAAGAGTACCTTTGAGACAAATTACAAACCTCCACATGCTTTTTAAGTGGGAACACTTAAAAAAAATCAGCAGTGTATCAAATACTTATTCTCCACACTGTATATGGATATATTGTTTATTGTATAGCATGCATTACGGCATTGCATTATTTGCATGCATTTTGGTTACTTTTATTTGTGGATGTGCTCTTTCCCCATTACGGGGTTACTAGTGGCATCGCTTCTCTCTGTAGTTATGGAGAAGTATAAATTAGGCTTAAGCCTGGCTTTTATTATTTTTCTGTTAGGCATTTACATTTTCACCACCTATTAATGGCAAAGGCAAAATGACAGGATTGTATGTTCCTGAATGAGAGAAGGGCTGGAAGAACAAAAACATTTCAGAACCCACTCTCCTTCTACAGCCTGTTTTTTTTTCTTTTTAGTTTTTGCTAGGCAGGACCACCATTTTTTTTTCCGATGACAACGTTTCTAGAAATTTCCTAATGGCTTCCAAGATTCCTGGCATTACACAGCAGAGGGGGTTTAAGTTTAGTTTAATTGAACGAATTGACCAATTTTACCAAATGACGGCTGATCATGCAGAGGCATTGAAGCAGGTGGTACTTTTGACTCAGGGCCTTTGTGTTCATGGAACTCACCCCTTTGTTCAATTAGTACACTTCACAATCACAATGAGTGTCTGACAGGACTTCTTCCAGGAGATATCTATCAAGTGTTTTTTATTTTTTTATTATTCTTTTAACATTTTTATAAAGTTTAGAAAAGTGCTTTTAAAATGTTTATTTACATTTCTACCATATTTCAAAACTGAAAGTACATTTGAAACAGATCGATTTGCCTAGCTTAAAGAGTAACTAAACCCCAAAACAACTTGTTTTGCTTATAAACTGCATAAATGGCTCTTTACCACTACAGTCTTTCAGTTTCAGGGCATTTTTTGACATTGCCGCTCATGGTCATTATGTGGTACTGCATTTGAATTTTGTGACTGGCTGAGAGTGGTACATCTTTCCATTGTCTGTTACTGGCATGGTCTCACAGAAACACCCTCCATCTCTGACACACTAGCCCCGCCCTGTGGCGAGCTGGGATATGTATCTTGTTTGCAACGTGCACTCCACCAAGAGAAACAGAGAAACTGAAATCTTTATTGCACTATGGAGGACCACAATGACGAGGTGGTTTGAACCGAAAAACGTGGAAGTAGTTAGAGCAAACAGACTGGATTTACAGCAGCCTACAGCTGGAGAGGTATGTTTTTTATTTTTTTTTTACTTTAGCCTCTGTTAGCGTTACCACTCAAAGGCTCGACCGATCCCTTCTCCCTCTGCAGCAGCTCTGGCTTCAGGCAGCACGAGTCAACAGCTCGAACTGATACGCCGTGGGGCCGCTTAGCTCCATAAAGCCTCCCTTTACCTCTTGTGGACGGCAGAGAAGAGACCTCATGATTTCTCCCCTTGGAGAAATTAGAGGAGCTCAGTGCCCCACGCTGTATCAGTTCGAGTTGGTTCAGCCATGACTACGACACCGACACCGACCCCGCACCCCAACTCTCATGCTCATCCATGAAATTCCAAACTTGGCCATCCCGAGGACACTGTCCTTCATTGGTAAAAAAAAAACGGTTTGGAACAGACTTGCCTTACGTGACCGTGGCTGCCGGCTTACGTGCTCTGTTTACATCCCGCCCATCGTAGTAGCATTGTGGCGTAGTAATACTTCAACCGTGGAACTGGAAATGTATAACGAGTGTTTTACTGTTCTTTTTATATATGTCAGTTAAATCAAATGTGCAAACGAATTAGTACCTGGTAGCCACCGAAGCTGCAACTACTAAGCCAATAACCAACCATATATAACTGCTTTGGATCTAAGAAATAATAATAAAAATAATAAAACAAACATTTTAGATATAAGCCCGATGGTTAAAGTAGTTGACTTACATTTAAAATAGAAATTTATCCCCGAAATAGCTGCTGCCGTTTCCTATCGCGCTGTATTCTGGGAAATTTTTGACCGACAGAAGGCATGAAGGCACGTCTGATGTATCATTGGTTAGTTAGCTAAACGGCTAACAAACGGAGGACAGATTCCTCGGTAGAACATGAACATTGGAACACGCCTTGGCGGTCCCTGATGACGTATCTCCTAGGCAACTGGAGCGGGGCCAAGGCATCAAGGCGAGGTTCCTGGGCATTGAGAGGGATTGAGAGGGACTCCAGCGACACTTGAAGTACTTGTGAAACAACTTTATTGAAAGGCTTGGTATGTCAATAAAGTTGTTTTACAAGGGCTTCTAGTGTCTCAGCTATTCTTTTCTGCTCAGAAACAATGACGGCAACTTAAAAAAGAGGCTTATTCTTCATTAACTTCCTTTCAAATAGGAAATTTTGTGATCCACGTTGTCCCTTGAAAAAAATAAAAGTAAACTCTGTTTCACAGTGTTCTGTAGCTTCTCAGTGATGATGGCAAGTAAGGAAAATGCAAAAATATGAGTTGTTGTTGAACAACAAGTCCTTTAGATTCTTTGTCGTATTGATGTATATCATTTTTGATTCACTCCTGTTCTGAATAATGTATCTGTATTCAGATCAATGATGTGGGATGTACTGTTCTGCCTTCTCATTATTTGGTAAATAAACTGAATTGAATTGAATTGATGAAGCCTCTTTCCGATTGTTTGGGTCATCTGGAAAAAGGCTTTTCCAGAGAAGAAAAGGTGAGCGCTACCATCAGTACTGTATATGTATAAACATATCAGAGGTCATGTTAACTAAATATTTTACATATTTGCTTTATTAGAACGTGGCGGAGAAATGTGAAGGCTGTCTGCCATTTTTACAGATGAGCACTACTTGTTGCAAATACACAGATACTTTGAACTTTACGCACAGGTTCCAGGTAAATAATTCAATTTAAAGAAAAGATTCCCAGACACTTTGATCAAGGCATATCACTGACTGGGAGCTAACTGCAGGCTGAAAAGTTTTTGAGACTTCGGAGTGCGAATGCCTTTGCGGATGTTTAGATGCAGTACCACGTGCCAAACAGCGGTGGCAAACACCACTGCCTGCTGCTGCTTTCCTTCCTTGGGCTTTTCTGCCACTGAAGTGTAGTCTAGCATCGGGAAATGGTTTGTTCAGGGTTTTTTAGACTTCTGATAATATTACAAGTCTGGCTGTAGCAGCGCTTAATTCCAGTCTCCACTGCAGCAGCGAAGCGTGGATTCAGCCTCCAGAACCACATCTAATCCTCCATTAGAAGTCATTTGTCCGGGGCAAAAACCCCTGGTGATCAGATTGGGACATCCCCACTTAGAACATGATGCTGCTTACAACCATTAGCGAAATAAGTTGTTTTCTGTTTTAATAGTAAATAATATGTTGTTAGGAAATCTACAGTGATAAAATTCGTCCCTGTATCGTTGAATGGACTTCTCTCAGCTTTTCGAAGTTAACCTGATTTGTTTTTTTCAACCCAGAGTTCATCCCGTATTGACAGTATGTCAGTAACAGCAAAAATAAATTCTGTAAGAGGGTTTACGTAGTCTTTTGTGTTTGTAACACCTGAAAACTTCCGATTTACCATAATACTATTCAAATTCATACCATCTGTTAGAACTAGGGATGTCCGATTTTATCGGCCTAAAGTCATTATCGGACAATATTGGCATAAAAATGTAATATCGGAAATTATCGGTATCGGTTTTTATTTTTTTAATAAGATGAGTTTTATTTGTTTGAGACAACTTTCAATATCAAAAGGGAGGTTAATTATTGGCCCTGCTTAAATGTTTGCTGGTGTTTTATTTTTTATTCTTGTTTCAGTTGTTTCCACTTTACCTCACTGCTATAAAGTTATAATGTTGTTTACATTTTCTAAAAGTAAAAATTTGTCCCGAGTGGTGGGCCTTTATCAGCATTCTCTGTGTGAGAAAATGTTCCAGCTACTTTTGAAGACCAAATAAAAATGGCACCTTTTTCAATTGCCTAACTAAAATTCTAGTACTTATTACATTTTCTAAATTTTGTATGCATTATACAAGATATTTCATTGTAGTTACCTTAAAGGGTTAAGTATTTTTTGTTTTTTATGAGGGAGGGTCCCCACATATCTGTATCGGTTTATTTCGGTATCGGAAATTATGAGTTGGAATATATCGGTATATCGGATATCGGTAAAAAAGCCAATATCGAACATCCCTAGTTAGAACGCTTTCTCTTCATACATTGTAATTAGCAACACCCATGCAATCTGCTGCAATTCATCGGCAGATATCACAGATACGCCTAGAGATCTTGCTTGCCCATCATTTTGATTAGTTTTCACGTTTTTATATATTTATTTCCTGGTTTCTTAGTTGCTTTTGAATCCCTCTCATTGTTTTATTTATTTATTATTTCCTTAGGAACAGATTAAAGGCATTTGTGCTTCTCTGTCTTCTTTTTTTTACTGTTTTACTGGCTCCTCTAACAATCTTCAACATCACCATGTTTAATGCAGATCACTTCCAGTTCCCAGGAACCACTATTTTTTGGCTCAAACATAGACACTGTTTCAAAGAAGGTCCAAACAGGACTGTACTTCCTTTTTTTTTAGACAAATTAAATATCCTAGTGTTATAAAAGCCTTATACCCAGTGTGGCAAAAAGGTTCAGGTGTCGTAGTCAGTACCGATGTACCGATACTGGATTCAGGGCCAACACCATTCTAATGTACTCGTATTGGTATCACGATACTTAAAATGTGTAAACTCTGCAATTTTATATTTCACAACTAATATTCTGCATTTAATCTAATTTAATCATTTGTTATAACAGAAAATAAAATAAAAGCTGTCTTCTAATTCGTTGCATTTTTTTTTGTAGTATTGCAATATTAAGTTACTATAAAGTCAGTATTGAAGTATCGACATTGGTACTCTGTATCAGCAACTACTCAGATCCAAGTATAGAGTTCCGGACGTCACGTTACTCTCAGAGCGGACGGGCGACGCTGGCAGGCAGGCACGTAATCAAAATGAATGTCGCTGGCTGGGATTTCACTCCATCGGGAGTTTACTTCACATTTTAAAACGGAAGATATTATGGCACACACTGAGAAAAAAACAAAAAAACATCTCCAACCCTTACCATGCCTCTGGGATACTTTTTAAAAATTTAGAAGCCGTTGAAGCGGACCTTTTACCGGACCTGAGATACCCTGACATGCAATTTCCTGATAATTTTTCCCTCATCCTACTCCGGAGCATCACTTAAAGTATATAAAATCCTGGAGGGTTATAAAAGGACACAATCAGGGTTTGTTATCAAAATGTGGATCTGGAATCTTCCTGCAAAGGACTGCGTGACAGGAGGGGAAGTGGAAAATTGTCCTCTTTTTAGCTACCATAAGCAATGCCAGCTAGGTTATGTTTGTCAATATCGGACTATTAATCAATCCTTGCTTCAAAAAATAAATTATACCAATATCTGATCCTCATTATGATCACAAGACATGTAAACAGCAGCATGCAGACATCACAGAGATTATGATTCTTCAAAGTTTTATGTAATGTTTACTTGTTCTATGTGAGCAACAAGACAGAAAACTCAGCGGCAAGATAACTCTAGGAAGTCTGCTAAGAAGCTTAATAAAAGCATCTAAAATAAATACTATATAACCTTGAGGAAACTTTGGTTTATGTACCTGACATGAAGTGGTCTTCACATAAGTGTAAGCCTTAACTCGCGGGGGTCCCACAACTTTATTCTAGCTGATTCCCAGCACATTTCATTGCAATTATCCCACGTTTTCTGCATTCTGGATCGTTGGGAATCTTGTTGAACGTTCTTCCCATATCTCGTCCGTGTCTGTTATGGAATCCTGGGGCACCACAGGTATTCACCATATTTACCGTTTATTAGTTTGGGTTAGCAACATATAATTCTAACTATATTATATTTGCTAGAGAGAGCCTGCCGCTATGGCGCTGTTTCGATTTGAACTGTTAAATGCTTGAACGTCAACTCCCGGAGCTCTATTGGTATTGTATCAGTTTGAAAACAGTGGTATTGTTGTTGCCCTATTAGTCAGTGACAAGATTGTACACCTGCACACGACTGGGATGAGCCAATATACAATAGACAAGCAGCTTGGTGAGAAGAGATAAACTATTGGTGCAATTATTAGAAAATTGTATAAATACAAGATCACTGACAATCTCCCTGAACCAGGGACTCTATGCAAGATCTCACCTTGTGGGGTAGATGATCTATAGAACAAAGCATTTTATCATTCTTGGTTCCAGACATAAGGCTGCAGCTATCGATTATTTTTGTAATCGATTAATCTAGCCCTTTATCGATTTGATTAATCAGATATTTGTTTTACGTTTTTAAATAACCAAAACATATCATGCATAACGAAAAATGTTGTGGCTGTAAAATGATCAAGCATTTTTCTTTTATCTCTCAAAAAAACATAGAACTCCAACTCCAACATTTGGCTCCAAAACTGAGCCGATTTAAAGTATTAATTTATGTATGTATTTGACAAAATAACAGCAGTCAACAGCAATAATGTAAGTTAATAAACTAAACAGTCCATCCATTTTTGGTTAAAAAGCTTTTGTGAAAAGTTGCAATGTTTTTGTGATTTTCTTCGCCAATCACTTAAATTTTTTGGAAAGCAGAGCACATTGTCACATAAACTTTAGCAAAACAAAATAACTAAATGTCTTTTTAACTTTAAAACTCCAAAATGTGACCAGCTCAGATTGGGTCCCGAGTAGAAGAACATCTCTGCTTTTATTTTGGTGTTACAATCCCAGACACACCCTGGGCCCATTTTAGGCCCTCTTTATTCACCTCCTGGATACGCCCCTGCTCAGCAGAACTGAACATCTAGGAATAATCACTTATTAATCATTCTAAACACTCACAGGAGTCTGTGTGATTTTTACGCTGTTACAGTGATGTTGGAGCATTTTTTGTCGCAGATGGGGAGATTACGGCACTTAAAACTCTGTTTTCATCCGTCCACATGCAGATACTGAAAACAGAGAAACGCAGATCTACACTTTGGCCAGAGTTTTTTTTTTTTAAAGATTTGTTTTTTGTGCCGAAAATCTGCGTTTACGTGTGGATGACGGGCCAAACCGTAGCAAAATATCTCTGTTTTGTGAGATACCCGGCTACATGTTGACAAGGCTCTCTTGCAATTGAACGTGAATATCGAATGTGAAACATCATATCTAGTCAAACAGCATCATGTGATCGCTACAAATACATTATTAAAATTAGCGAACATCAATATATATAGGCTTTAGGTTACGTTACCTTGTCACTTAGTGAAAAATCATGTGGATGGTTTCTGATGCTGGATCATTAAATTTTCGGAATCGAGGAAATCGAGTAACTTGACGAATCGCTGCAGCCCTACCAGACCACGGCTTAACCAAGCACCAACTCCTTGCCAGGCCAGAGCTGGTGCCCGCATGGGCACGCAACCAAGAGGTCTGCTGAGGATTACAAAAGCGTAGCATAATGAGCTGAAACAAACAACTGGCATTTTCTTTTGTGTGAACTGAAGCTAGAAACAAGCAGTTTGTCTAAAATTATAGAAGCCCAACAGCATCACTTTTTAAGGGCACAATAAAAGTATCTTTTGTTAAAATCTCTATGTTCACAATCTTCTTGTTTTCTTCTCCCTGTATCAGTGTATAAAGCTGTGTTGGAGCACTTTGTGTCATCGAGGCCCACGCCAATGTAAAGGGAACCGGTGCTTTGAAGGAACCTACTAAGCACTGACTCTGGCACCAGCACTGAACTAGTATTGCTTCTTTTTTGATGGGAAAGCCCTACCATTTTTTGAAGACTGCAAGTATAAAATCCCATTTTGTCCAAACTGGGTTGTGACAGTTTTGAGTCGGACGTGACGGGGCTGGCTAATGGTAACCAAGAAGTGACTATCCATAAACCCAATTACAGATGTTTGTTTCAACACTCCAGAAGAGTTCTTCTGGCTGCCTCTCCAACACCTCACAGACTTTACAGGCTTGTGAGACTCATCCCAGTTTTAGATTTTTATGAGAATGTTCTGAACAGCAGGTGATCTTAGAGCAGTTCTTTGTTTTCTAACTCTTATTAGAGCTTTGGAAAACTGAATAATATCCTGGGATATTTGCTGTGCTAGCGTCAGTGACTCAGAAGTAAGGAGTTTGTCCTGTAACCGGAGGGATGCTAGTTTGAATCCCTGCTCCCTCCATCTGGGTCACTGTTCCCTTGAGCAAGACGCTTACCTACGGTGATGCCTTGCTTATGTGACTAAAATGACTGAATGTAGTGTGAAGCACTTTGAAGTCCTCAGGATTAGATAAAGCGCTCTACAAGTACAGGCTATTTATCACTATGAGTAAAAAGAGACTTACCTCTAAGTGCTGCTTCTTAAGCATAATCATCATGTCCTTGATGATCTGTGTGATTTTAGTTCTTTGGCTGCAACCAGATGTCTGCCTGTCTGGGTTATAACAGGAATTGCAGGCTTACGGGTGCTCCTTTCTATGTTGGAATTCTGTAGCTTCTAGGACTCATACCAAAAGCTGTCTTTTATTGCAGACTTCTAATGTCTAAATGATACAATGTGAATAATGAAAGGTATTCAGCAATTACAATTTTTTTCATCTTTTTTTTAATTTATTTTCAGTTAACCACATCAGTTTAAAAATTAAAAGGCCTTCAACGTTAGACCAAAAGCATTTCATACTATTTTACCTTTGCTGAAAACCTGTTGAACAGGTGCAGATGTGTCACATGGCTAACACGGTCAGAGATCATTCAGTAAAGTTACATGTCAGCGATACTAGCTTACCTCTGCTTTGTTGTAAATGGGGGATTTGAAAATGTGCTTTACTTTGTGGTATAAAGACAGGGTTAGAGAAAATGACACCTAGTAAATTACCAGAGAAAAAACCCCAAACACATTGACAAAGAAAAAAAAAACATTATGGCATTTTATGTTTGTTTGTATTCTTACAGATTTAAAGGTTTCCTTTGTAGCTCTGCTTTATCATGCATACTAACTTCCTCTTTGGCTGCTCTAATTTAAAAAGGCTTGTCTGCTAATGACACATTGACATTACATGAGTGCTCAAATGAATATCAGCCCAGATGACTAAGGGAATAATAAAAGCTAAATTATTAATACAACTATTTATATCAATACAACTGAATCAAAGGGGGGTGCGGGTTTGGCTGCAGAGAAGTGTGATTTCTAACCACATCATCTGGGTTGCTTAGTCTGATTTGTGAAACTAGTTCCGTTCAATTTGAGTTGGACTAGGGTGTAAACATGCATTTCAAAACTCTGATTTCAGTCCGAGTAAGCTAATGATTATATTTTCTCTTGCTGCATGCAAATGCACTGTGTTCATGACAACACCTTAAGGAGTCTGGGCACAAAATGGTCTGCGTCGCAGAGTTCCAAGACGAAAACCACCGATGAGCAAAAAGAACATCAACGCTCATCTCCATTTAGCCAGAAAATGTCTTGATGATCCTTTGGGGAAGTCCTCTGTCGACTGAAGAGATAAAAGTTGAACTATTTGGAAGGTGCGCGTCCCGTTACATCTGCCGTAAATGTAACACCACATTTCAGAAAAAGAACATCTTACCAATAGTTAAATCTGATAGTGATAATGTGATTGTCTCAAAAAATCTTGAAAGAGAACTTCTGGCCATTTGTTGTGACCTCAAGCTGAAACCACCTTGGGTCCTTCTGCAGGACAATGATCCAAAACACACAAGCGAGTCCATCCCTGGTTGACTAGACCCCTCTAAAGTCTTAATTAGGGCTGCACGATTATGACCAAAATAAAAATCACAGTTATTTTGATCAGTATTGTAATCATGATTTTTAATCACGATTATTCATCCAGTCTTGTAAAATATCTATTTTTATTGCAAAAAATAAAATAATGCAAAAAAAGAAACCCAACCTGAAAACAAACTCAAAGGCTTTTATAAGTACAAACTAAATATGTTATTTCAGAGTGCAATCTCAAAGTGCAACTTAATGTAAACAATTACAGTTTATACAGAAAAGGCCTAGGACATTCCCTGCATCCGAATCCTTAGTATGTACTACATGCTACATAGCAAATACTACTCGCCCGTTGATGTAGTAAATACTTCGTAGCAAACGAGCGAGTAGTAAAAAAGGAATGACGTGACCTGAGTCTAGTTGAGATGCTGAGTGTTCAGCCAATCTTCAAGAAAGACATCACGTTCCGCCATATGCTTTATGCTTTTAATACCTCTGAAAGCTTTTTTGCTTTTATTGCATTGAGACATGTCTTAGCTCTGGCGTCTGCAAACTATAAAAAAATGCATAAACTCTGGAAACAAACTTAGCTTTAAAAACATATTAAGCACTTGATTCAGAAAGGAAAGCCGGCTAAACTCACAGGAGTTTTGTAAATAAAAAACATTAACCAAAAACACTTAGTTTGACTAAAAAGACATCCCATTTTACTCTACCAACACAGGACTGTATAATGCGATTTTCCATCAAGAGTCTGGTACGAGAAACAAGCATGCAATTGTACATTTTTGCATCTGTAACAGCCAATTCAAGTTTAGCACTCAATTAATTAGTTTATTGGGATATAGCTAGCTGGAATTTAATAAGCACCTTCAATTTACCAAATTTTAAAGCTCTTTGCACTGTATTTCTTTTTAACATACTACAAATCTAAACAAACATGAATAAAATAACAACTACAATCAGAACCTTAAAATTGTGTACCAGTTTCGACAAAGATGAGTATGTAGTGGGAGGATTTGGGTTGCTAGCACACTGAGATACATAAAAGGTTATTGATATTTTGGGGGGATTCCCCCCCCCCCACTACAATCTGCAACGAAACAGCCTTATGTTTGCTTGTTTGTTTCCTTAAAAATATGTCGTGCTTCTTAATTTTGTGTAAACATTAATAAATATTGTGAATAAATTAGAACCAATGAACTTCTGTCCCATCTTTATCTGCTTCCATTGTCGATTTCAGGGTCAGAAATGCTGTGCAAACCCATGTCATACAGATTTACATACACCAAGCTTAGTGTCAGGTCTAAACAATATGTCCTGTTGCTCTAAACGGATGTTAAGCACGAAGAGCAATTTCCATATACCTGTAAGAACAGATTAGAAGCATGCTGTAAAGTTTGTTTGCTTTTGTTCAAGAATCAGCAAACAGCTTCAGATAATACAGTTAGAAAACCTAGGTGGACTCAGAACTGAACCTTCGACTCGACTCTGATCAACTCGACCTCAGTACCTTTTACTCTCGACTGGCAGAAGTCTGGCTGAGCCGCTCCGAGCCGATACTATTTTTCGTACCACCTCAGCTGTGGTTCCATCCGTGCTGAACTGGTACTGAAAAGCGACGTCAGACGGCTGTCGGTCACTGATTGGCAGGAGGGCGGAGTCACTGGAGAGTAACTTGACAGCGTCTTTTAACAACAAACCGACCGTCATTTTTAAACCTCGCTACAGCGAGTGGATGTGTTTAGTGTTTGCTGAAGAACAAAGACAACGTTAAAAACCAGTGCTGTGATCCAAACGGAGTTTCAGCATTTCTGAGTTTGTTGGCTGAAGAGAAGATTCTGTGTGACCTGGATGGAGCTGCTCGCTGTGAGAGGGTTATCGAGGAGGAGTCGGGCTGATCGCGGTTCATAGCCGATAGCTCTCACCTGCAGGCTGAAGCATAGAAACGGAAAATGCCGAAACCCTGAACTCGCTGTCTCATACTCTCGGTAAGAAGCACATTTCATGCCACTATTTTATTCACAATATTAACCTATTCAGCTGCATTTTATCTTCAATATGACAGTTCTTTTTATTTTAGTTCTGATGCCGTTTTTTGTTTTTGTAAATATGAATGACCTACTTTTGTTTTTTCTGCAGAACAGTGAGTGATATTTGTTTCTATTCCTTAATTTTAATTAGTAGTGTATGTTTTAAATGCACTGTAAGCATAATACTTAAAAAAAAATATCTGTGATCCGTTGCAGCGGAAACAAACCTTCTTCTGATGAAGCAGAAGCAGGAAACCGGCTTCACGGAGGGTGGAGATGATACGATGCCTTCAATCTGCCTTCAATTAATCCTTCCTGGGATGCTGCAGACGAAACCATGACCCACAGACATGTGCAACTGGACTTTGTTTCTGAACTTTTTCTATACCTGTCCAATAAAAATGTGCAACTATATGCTTGTATTATCATTTGCAGTTTCATTACACACTGGTTGGTGGAATCATTTTACAATATTATATCTGGCATCAGGGTTCAGCAATATTTAAAAAATCTGAAAGCAACATTTGCTCTGGCTGTTAAAAGTTAAAAAGTCTTGCGCCATTAAATAAGTAAACTTCATACATTTGAAAGCTGCTGAAAAGCCTAAGCCTACTCAAAGATGGGATATCTGTAAAACACATTGTAGTGGTGATTTAAAAAAACTGAAAACATTCTCAAAGCACACAGCTTTTTTACAAAACATACAGTTGTGGTTTGTCATTCATAGAATTCGTAGCATGTATATGACAACTCCTTTCTTTAAGGGGACACAGAGGCGAAAAGCTGCATTGCTGCAGCGCTGGACGTAGTTTGCTGCACATGTAGATGAATTTGTTCCGACATCCTGAAGTTCTGCAGCCACTGAGCTTCGGTGAAACCCAGAAGAACGTCTCAGCACTGCAAGGCCCAGTTAAACGACCAAACCGACAGTCGGCTGCAACGACTTCACAGAGCAGTCATCTGAAACACGCACAGAATACTTATTACTAAAGCCAACTTGTTAACATAGGTTTTTACGGTGGGCTTTAGCGAATTAATAAATATCCAGAGCATATTTATAGTCCACCACATCGGGGTAGTATAATCGGCTTACCCACACAAGCACCGGGGTCCTTTCGCGTCATTCTCCTGCAGAGCTTCTCACACTCTTTTGTACTACTTCACCGTGTTTTTCCTTGCAGTGTGCAGCTTTTTCTGGGGTCTTTATTCTTCGATGAGAGAGGCTTTCTCTTCGACGTGGAACTACAGAAATCCACAAACTGAGCAAAAAGCTCAGGATCGCTAACGAGGTCGCCATTGTTCTTCTTCCTATCCGAGCCTTTGTTTACTTCCCGCTACGTACTCTGGGGCCGCCCACCATGTGACGGACCCGCTCACTTTAGACGCTCTGGTTTGTTGCAACTGTGAAGCAACACTTAACAAGTCGAGTCGCGTTACCGATAGTACCGGTACAGTACGGCTCGACAAAAGGTACTAGTGGAGAGATGCCTATAAAGGCAATGACAAGGTCAGCGGTTAATCACCTCAACAACATTTCTAGGATTAAAGGACCAATGTCACAATAGGACCTTGAAAAACTCACCCATGCATTTACGTTTAGTTGGATTGATTACTGCAACAGCGTCCTCACAGGTGTACCTAAAAAGTCAGACAGCTGCAGCTTTTCCAGAACGCTGCTGTGCACTAAAACCAGGATAGTAGAACACATCACCACAGTTCTACAGTCCTTAAACTGGCCCCCTATAGCTCAGAGAATAGACTTAAAAATACGGCTAGTTTAAAAATCATTAAATGGCCTAGCACCAAAGTATGTTGAAGACCTATTGTCGCTATACCAACCCAGCAGACCACTCAGTTCCTCTATCTCTTTCTTATGAAAATGACAAGACATGGCACAATGTACTAATCTGGATCATCCAGGCTTCGGAAACTCATTAAAATGCTGTCATCCTGGTTTTGTCATGTAACCCAACATGTGTTCAGACTTCAGTATCAACCTTCCCTGATTCCATTCTGGTCTGTCTTGAAAAAAGTTATTTTTAAGCACAAATGCATCTTACAGCTTTATGGACCACTCTGACTGCATTATATCCCAGTTAACTCTTCAGCTAAAGAGAAAAATATGTTTTTCTGCTTTTTGATAAGAATATGTTTCCTGTTGTGTCGTCCCCCCTTATATTCTAGGTGGACAACTACCTGCATCAGTTCAAGCTATCAGACAAGACTTTGATGGAGTTGTCTGTGAGATTTCGGAGAGAGATGGACAAAGGCTTATGCAGGGACACAAATCCCACAGCCGCTGTCAAGATGCTACCAACATTTGTGCGCTCCACTCCTGATGGAACAGGTAATTCTTTTTTCTTTTAGCAAAGATGTTTTTTTTTCTTCTGTTTTTTTAAATTGCTCCACTGAACACAAGCAGAGTCTTTATCAAACTCTAAATAGTTATTTTGAAGTACTGGAAGCCTACAGCAATGCCAGATGTATACAAAATGCCTGGAATAATGGAAATCTGCCCTTTGAAAGATTTGATTTATTTAAAAAAAAAAATTTTTTTTGGCCAGAAATCATATCTTAAGAACGTGTGGAACTGAAAGCAGTTTGAACTATATATTATTTATTATATTATGTTTTATTTATTATTTTTATTTTTTTACACCACCAATTTCCTCTAAATGATTTCATTAAACACATTTAAACTCATGACATGATCAAAAGTTGTTTACTCATAACAAACAACTTAAAATGATTTTAATTCATGTGTTTAAGCAGTTTGTTACTAGCCGCCTATTTAAAAAGCCCACCAAGTCTTTATTTATAATTATTAAACTTTTTCAAATCTTTTACAGTAGAACCAAAAACTTCATGGTAATTCATTATTTTACTTGTTCAACCAACAAAAAGCATTGCTTAATTGTGATATGAAACAACAAGGATGCTCATGGTTCTTTAAAAAAAAATCCTAATACATATCTGAAATGTATAATATATAAATCCAATGTATATGTTAGTAAAATGTGCAACTAACTCTCTCTGTGTGCTAATTTGGTCTGGTCTGTTGGCCAGCATTTTAAGTCTAATTTTATTCTTACTGCTCAGTCTGCCTTTTTCTGTGCAAATACTATCAGATATTTTAAACCCTACAGAGGGCATGCAGTTAACTTCTGAATTTCAAACGTGTAATTGCTCCTTGTTTCCTTCACAATAATGATTATAAAGACATTCAGTGGCACGCCGTCTATGACTTCATCCTCTCCTTTGTGCAGCTTTTTTCGCCTTTCCCTTTTGATCCACTTTTAGGGGAAACGATAGAGAACTATATTCATCTAATTTGGTCCAGATAGCACCTTGTTGCTTTCAGATCAGAAATGCTGATAAAAGCCGATTTTGTTTGGTGAAAAAAAACAAAAAAAACAAGACATCCTGAAATGTTGCATGCATATTTGTTTTGGTCTCAAATGGAAACCAAACGTGCGAAGTAGAGCTTGTCAAGCATCCTTGTAGTTCAAATGCTTTTTTATTCTCCTGCTCCCTCACACACTACATCAATATCTCGTTTGCATTAATAATACATACCTTAGGGCTGCAATGATTAGTCGCAACATAATTGACTGGTGGGTAATTGCTTTGCTGCAAGCTGAGAGTCAGGGAGCAGGTATGGCGCCTTGCAAAAGCATTTGTGCCTCTTGAATTTTTACTCCCTGTTTGAACTATACAGCCACAGACTTCATTGGATTTTATTGGGATTTTAAGTAAAAACAAATGCGTGTTTTGTCCTCATCCTTTAGTTTTTACCAAAATATTATGGCTACTGTGCAAGCAGCCTTGTCAGAGATTGTGAGTGGGAAAGCTCGAATTTACATGAGGAAATTGACGCGTGATGAATAATTAGACAGTGTATTAGCAATTTATGTTCAGATTTGAATCTTGTTTGTTTAAAAAAAAACTATCAGATATATAAATGATTAAAGCAAAAATGGTTATAGATTGTAAAAAAAAATAAAAAATTATACGATTTGAAGGTGGTAGCAATAAACAAATTTTGGAGGATCTGGTCGAATATTTCTTTGAGTGTTTAATGAAATTGTTTCTGTGTTTTAAAGAACAAGGGGAGTTCCTGGCTCTTGACCTCGGGGGATCTAACTTCAGAATTCTCCTGGTCAAAGTTAAGGGCAACGGTGAGCAGAAGGTGGAGATGGAAAGCCAGATTTATGACATCCCTGAGCTTGTCATGAGAGGCAGCGGCTCTGAGGTAAGCCCCCACAAGTTGTCAAGAAGAACATTCACTGTCCAGCACTTTCCTGTCCTGAGCTGCTTATTTTGGCTGTCATGTCTGCTCACCACTCCATACTGGGGTAACATGTTTGCCTCTGATAATAATTAGTTGTTATGACAGGTGGCAGTGGCCTTGTCTTTTGGCTTTTCCCGTGTTATTCTTGATGACATCTAGATTTCAAAAAGTATATATATGTAAAAAAAAAAAAAACAGCAATGCCATACAGAAGTAACCTTCCTTTAAATAGGTCACCAGATTTTTTTCATGTCTTCTCTCAGCATCTTTCCTGGGAAAAGTATAGCCTGCCGAAGACATGTGACACTCGCAAATAAAAAGACATTTCTGACATGTTGATTTGGTGTTGCCTTATGTTGTCATATTTTTGCTGTGAAATGCAATCCTGAAGAGTCTATCAAAGTAATCTCTTTCACTCGAGCTATTGAAATAAGCGAGGATAATACCTCAAACCAAGGGTGCCCACGGCTGGATTAGACTGCCAACTTAATCCTGTTCCACTTCTTGTAACACTTTTCATAAATAGGCCCAAAATCACAAATTAGGTTTAAAACTGAAAAAAGCAACATAAGGGGCATGGCGGGTAGATTTGTGCACATATTTACATTTGCACACTTTAAAGATCACAAATTGTCATATTTGATATGCTATGTCCCATGAGCCTTTGCTGCACCACCAGACTGGATCAAACTACCTCCAAGTTCATGGATCACCATGCAGATTTCTAGTTCAAGTAGCTATTACCAACGTGGAGCAGCATCGTCAGTGGCTTGTGAATATTCTCATTCATCCAGGTCATGGTTATCTCAAGGAAATTTCAATCGAACGCAAATGGACTTGATCGAAATTTCCTTTAGATCGTCAGTGGCACTGAGACAAAAGCCATTTTTAAAATTTTTGAGAAGATCATTTTTTCCCTGACATCAGTACTAAATCAATCAAATACTGGTGATTAGATATGTGTTCTAAATGTCAATTTATGACTTATAATTTTGTCATTTTTTTTTATTTTCACAGAAAATAATGTTAAATAACTGTATGATAGATAAAAGTATTTTACTATACTATTGGTATATGTATTTTTTGTAGAATATTAGATTTGGTCTGCGTCGCTATGAGCAAATTTCATTTTGGCACTGTAGTGAAGAAGTTTGTGCGCCCCTGCCTTAAACAGAATGATAGTTTTTATCAGAGTACTAATTATTGATTGAAGTGCGTTCTACTCCTCTGCGGTATGTAGCGGCTTGCAGCCATTCGAGTTGGCATTATTCCGGTTGGCCTGTAGCGTCAGACAGATGGTAAACAGCTGATAGACGAACTGATAGTGAAGCAGACGGAGTAAAAGCA
This sequence comes from Apricaphanius iberus, assembly GCA_028564705.1. NCBI lineage: Eukaryota > Metazoa > Chordata > Actinopteri > Cyprinodontiformes > Aphaniidae > Apricaphanius > Apricaphanius iberus. The sequence goes on from JAPXFQ010002128.1 coordinate 1,026,508, forward strand.
GGATATGCGCAATGAGCGATTGTACCGTTTGATTGTGTTACACGTATTGTTGCTGCTGGATTGTTGTCGTACCGTTGGGTTACCGCATCCTCATTTCTGGAAAATTGAGTGCCCAGGCTGGTAATGGTGTGACTTAGACAAGATGCCGTTAACCTGCAATGATTTGGTTTTCCCTTACTGACCCACAGTACTGATCCCTTAAAACCACTGACCCACAGACCCGGAGAGCGAAAAAGTCAGATTGTGCCTTATACAGCAAAAATACATAAGATGTTTACTTATGCTTCCTAGAGCCAGTTGACAGCTCTATGTTTAACCATTCCTTGGTCTAGCAGCACCTCAAAGGGATGATCACATTGGTCTCTAACATTTCAATTCCTTTCAGGCAAGAGCTGTTTCATTGTTTCATGACTTCCACAGTTGTTGAAGAGACATCTGCATTGTTAAAGAGGACTTCATTTCGACATCACTGTGAAGGAAGGGAAGAAAAAAATCACTGTAAGATTAAAAGTGTCACAGGTGGCAGAAGACATTTGCTATCTTGTCTGCTGAATATGAGGAGCTCAATTTTACTCAAAAGGCATGGGAACACACAACTAGGGCTGGGTGATATGGCTTAAAAAATTAAAATAATATATATATATATATATATATATATATATATATATAATATTAGGGTTGTCATGATCTCGATTTTGTATCGAAATCGATCGAAATTACGTTATGGCCTTGTGCATTAAAATCCATAAGAGGATCATGATCACCTCCTCCTATGTTTATTGTGCGTCCCAATTGGGACCCCTTTGCAACAGTTAGCAGGCGAGCGTCTATTTACTCAGATTTCCTCATCACAAAGAACAACACATTGCATTTTCCCTAACAAGTAACTCTCACTAGTTCTCATAAAACTTCCAACAGCACCTGGTAACATTTTAACTGCCTGTATCACATCCCACACGTCTACATAGCACACTAGCTGACGCTAGCAAGTAGCTATTGGCTAAGCTAACGCTCGACCACGGCCAGGATAGATGAAGCAGCGGGAGCAGAACTAAAGCCGCTTCTTCTACTCTCAAATCACCAGTGAGGAATTTTGGAGTTTCCGTCGAGTTAAGTCCACATTTGCATTGTAAACAACAGGACCAATGTTAGCAGCATTTTTCTCGGTCCTATGTGCTGTCTGGAATACTGCGTCAGTTGTTCTGCAGTAACCATAAAGAGTCTCTAGATGGCAGCCACCCTCTGTTCCCAATTTATTTAAACAAGACTGCTACACTTTCATTGTAAATGCCTAATATGATACATTACACAAGAATAATAAAAATTGCATCAATTTTGTCTTTTAAAATAAGATTTACTTTACAAAATGTAATGCATAAAACCAATGATCGTAGACTAGTCTTAAAAATAGGCCTCTGTACTGTAAAATAATTTAAAAATCAATATAAAAAATTTTTTAAAAGTGGGAATTGACCTGTGATTAAACTACTAAAGCATAAGCTTCAAAACAAGATGGTTGTCCTGGGCGGGCTGGCATCACTCTAAACCACATAAAACATCTGGATTGTCCAAAAACGTAATTTTTATAAACCGTAAATTTGATTAGTTTTTAAGATTTATTTATCCATAAGGCCTAGCCACCACTGCTTCACTCCAGACAATTGCTGGAAACAAGTGAAAAATGTGTGCACATGTACAAAACTTTGCCAAAAAATAAAGTCTCTCTTCCTTGAAATGTGCTCAGCTGATCTTTGGTCATATTCCGTATCTTACACGCCCACTTTCTCCATATGGTGAATGAAAAGTACCTAATGAATATTCAGCAGAGACTTAAACTGGCTGATTTGTAGCATTTAATTGCTAAGCATGGCAACTGATAGGTTGAGAAAATGCAAGTCCACTGAGACTGAATTTAAGATGCTTGTGGGTGGTGTGGAGGGATTGAAAAATGTTTAAATGCAATCAGTCAATTTTTGTTTATATATAGGTTCACTCTGCCAAATGGGGACCAAAATGCTTCACAATAAAGGACAGAAATATAGTTAGCAATCAGAATAGCACTGTTCCTGCGGGTCAGTAGATCTAACACCACTTTAGGGAATCTAAATCTGCTGATCAGTCACTCATCAAGGGCCTGGATATCTTTGGTATCTAAAAACTCCCCTGATCCTGATGCTGCCAGTGGTGTAACTTTCAAGGATTGCCATCATTTCCATTTTAAAGCATTATGCATGATTGTCACCACAGTATTAATATTTCTAATCAATAATCACACTTATGGTGCATTCACACTGCCCCAAACAGCAGCATCAGTTACGGCAAGATTACTTGTAAAGTGTACTGTCGAGTACATCAGTCTCTGCGGTGCGTTGGCTCTGTTTCTTTTCAAGCGTTACTTGAGTTGCAAGCGGCAACATAGCAAACGCAAGCAATGCAGAAGTTCAGCCAGCTGAACTTTTGACGGACTTGACGCACTAACCAATCAGAGCGTCTCACTGTAGTGATGTCACTATACACATAACTTGAATGAAGCGCGGGTCCAGTAAAAACACTTTCAACAAACGCAGATTTCAAAAATCAGAAATAACACTTACCAAAGACAGATGGACAGGCGCTCCTAAGGATTAATGCGGCCTAGGAGGTCGTACAATTGGGCATGGAACAGACGTAAGTAGCGCTGAAAGCGAACCTCATCCATAAGCAGCTCCTGGAGAAAATGGTTCTCCTCCACAAACTCGGAACACATCTGAAGATTGGGCGCTTATGCACCCGATGTCGACTTTGTCTAGCTTTACCTAGCAAAATGAAGACAAGCCACTGTCTCAATACGGTCCGCCATAGTTCAGAACGTACAGCCGGCAACAGAGAAAGCCCCGTCCACACACTACTTTTTGCTCAGAAGCAAATGTTGGAAGCCAAAAGTACATTCGTCAAACTATTGCCGTTGGATACGTAGCCTGACGTAGACAAAGTCCAATAGCTATATAATCTGAAGATGTGCGTATGAAGATACTGTTATATAATTCCTAAATACAACATAGTTTCATTTAGATTGTCATGCAGTATTTAGGGTCTACAAGTCTGAAAATGTGGTTTCAATTCACAATTATTCCATCTCACCGGCTCTGCATGTCTAAAATGTGGGTAAGCAAGGCTCTTAAAGTTTGCTTAAATTGTAGCTTATGTAATTTTCAAACCCAGCATGCTTTATAGCCGAGGCTTCGGATCTTTAAAATGTTCAAGGACACACTCTAGTATTGACCTAGGGGCTGAATACAAACACCCACTATACATGAAAGTTTTTATTAGTAAACATTTAAAAACCATCTCATTTTGATTGTATTTCACCTATGTACATTATTTTTTGTCAATCTATGACCAAAAAATTGCAGTAAATATATGCGGTCTGAAGGGATAATCTGTTGGGCCGCCTTTAGATGCGCAGAAGAATAAAGATGTTGGAGCAAACCTGTTGGTATCCAGCGGCACTCTCATCAGGAGCATCTTTTTTCAGGCTGCCTGCAGCAGTGTGTTACCCTCAGCCGCCCCCAAAGTCTTTTTCATGGATGAGACACACAAGCAGTGAAGGAAATCTGTTTTGCCTCGTGTGTTTCGTTGCCAAAATCATTCTGAGGAGGCATTCATTCTGTGAGCTCCCCCACCTCCTTTATTTGGCACAGCAACCTGGGTCAAAAGCAAAGATGATTGTTCCTTGCTAAAGCTACTTTCTTGGAATGTGTTGTTGGCAAACCAAACACTGAATGTTGTTAAATCGTACAACTTGGGCTTGTATTCTAATAGATGAAAGAAATGTCTCCATTCAACTTTAGCTCATTAACAAATTTCAAGCAGATTGCAGACTTCTGTTCTGTGGCGGCTCAGCGAGAGTAAACACTCTAGTCAGCAGTTGGTGTCAGATTGTTTCATGGTGCAAACTGTGCAGGAAGGTGTTTTCAAAACGACGTTTTAGCTGTTAAAGAAAAGTGCTTCTTGTCTGTAAAAGAACATGCGTTGGAGCAGTGAAAGAATCTCAGGTCAATGTTTGATTGCTCTTAGGTCATTTCAAGATCAATGCAAGTTCAACAGTTCAAATTTTTTTTTAAAGTTTAAATTATATTTCTGTTACATCGTTATTTTTTCATTTACTTTAGGCATATGACTTCTTTGAAACCATGTTCATCTGATTTAAAGGTTATAAAACCATGACATAAAAACATAGAAGACATAAAAAACATCTAAGCAAGATAAACCAGCTAAAAGTATGACGATATGTAGGAGTACTTGTAATACGGCATTTAATAAATTAGTCTTAATATTTAGAACAAAAAAGTCTTTGTCCGTCATCTTGTAACAAGCTGCTTACAGATCCTAATAAACAAATAATGCAAAACTGAAAGCTGTTTGCATTGATTACACACTTCTTGCATGTTATTAAGGCAGCTTTATTTATTTCAAATATAGATGACATCATGCGTCACGGTGGTCAAGCATGGAAGTGGGAATGTGGAAAAAAAAAAAAGCCCAGAATGTCATCAGTAGGAGCTTCTTGTCTTTTATTCACCAACTGTGATAAAAACCACACACCAACACAGAACAATGGAAGACAAACAACTTAAATACAGGTGAACGTAAATTGGAAAAAAAATATAAAATAAAAATTCCATGGTGCAAAACAACTGCTAAACTTCTAAACACAAAAAAATACATTTACATTAAAACAATTAAAACAAAATAAAGCAAAGTGAAAACATTTAACTTAAAATGCCTTGTCTGGAGTCTGTACTTGTTCTATGTGTTTGGAGGACATTTATAACAAGGCCTGACTTGCCAGAGTAAATGTTTGTATTAAAATAATATCACAATTCAAAAAGATATTGTTTTGAAAATATACCAGATTCCAGAGGTTAAAATATTTAATACATATTTTAGAGGAAAGTTAAATTCACCTGCTATTATTTTCTTGCTTTGAAATCCAAAATTTAGAACACATCAATATAGCACAGAGTAACGGTTCAAGGGGGTCTGTTTGATTTGGTCCACCTGCGTACCATTTCGGTGTATTTTTAAAAAATAAATAATTTAAATGTATTATTAGCATGATATTAAGCACAGTGCAAAAAAGTTCCTCACCGGGTTTCTGCACGAACGCTGTATTGAGTGTTGCACAGTGGAGCTGCACAAGCACTTTCAAGACAAGGATAGACAAGTGGACAAATCCAAAGTTGTTCAATGAAATTAGTCTACAGAGATCAGGAATGCGGCAAGCAACTCATCGAACATGTTAACACACTTCAAACGGCACCATGCGAATGTTAATATCACTTCTACGAAGAAGAAAGCAGCCCTGTGCAACTACTTCTACTGTCTGCATTTAAACAACCCAACCCTTGTCAAGTAGTTTAGATCGGGCGAAAGGTAAACTTTTTAGCCAAAAACTTTCAACTTGAATAGTTAGCTTGTTTATATTCAAGCTGAAGCTGTTGGTGTTGTCTTAAGTTTTCAGGTCGTAACTAGTAGTTACAGTTGGGGCTGGATGATCATTCAATAGCGATATCTATTGATCGATGTGGTGTGATAGAAAAAAAAGTGGCGATAAAAAAAGTTAAATAAAAAAAAAACAGTTTCCCTCATTTGATGATATAGAAAAAGGGTATATCGATAAAGGAATAGTCATATTGATCAATGTAGATAATTATCACAAAATGTAAAATATATATTTAAGTGCCTTCCTGGTCAATTTCTTATTCTTCAATGAACTTATTTTAACTAAGAAATAAATTAATTAACTTTTCAAACACTTCTTTTTATCATAACTAAGATTGTGAGACACGGAAACAAATCAAGACTTGAGTAAGATCAGTAAATACAAAGAAAAGTAGTATTATTAACCATTATATTATACATATTTTTAATTATGTTAGTAATTTAAAAACGCATCAAGTTAATATGAATGGCTGAAACATTTGGTTTAGTTTGTCAATAAAGCTTATTCAAATTAACTTCAACTCTTCAGCTCTGGTTCAGCTGTTGGCTAAAGCTAACCAGCTAGTCATCAGAGTGTAGACAGAACCCCAAAAAACTGCAGTCCAGTGCAGTCACTGAGAGCTGAAGCCGGCATGTCTATCCAACTCTGTTGTGTTTTATTTAAAGCGTTTTTTGCTTCTGAGGACCGGGAGCAGAACCGAGGGGACATTTTAAAAGCCACAGGTGTTGTTAGCAGCACGACCTGGGTAAATTTCCTGTGTCTCTGTAACAGATTCGCAGCACAGCGAGCCAGAGGAGATTCCTGCTTAAGATAGCTGATCGTAGTGTTTTATTTTGTTTATTATTGCTACAGTTAGTGTTTTAGTGCGTCAAGGACCGGTTCAAAACGGGACAAAACCTTTACTTGAGCCACTGAAATATTTATCCCGAACAACTTCCTCTGCTGCCCCCTTCCAGTGACATCTGACATTTGGCAAAGTCAGCCATCCCTCTCTCCTTTAAAAGCACAAAAAAGAACAAATGACTTGCGCTGCAACAAAATTTGCTGCTGGTCTGTTAGCAAACCATTGGCGTAAAACTAACTTCACCTCAGTCAGATGTCACAGCAAGAGGGAATTTGTCAAGGAAAATGCTTCAGTAGCTTAGGTAAATGTTATATCCCGTTTAGAACCGATCCTCGATACACTAAAACACTAAACATAGTGATGATAAACCAAATAAATTACTATGGTCAGTAGTCTTAAACAGGACTCACCTACCACGGCTCGCTATGAATCACTGTTACAGAGAAACACAGGAAACATAAGAACACCGGCTAACAACACCTGTAGCTTTTAAAATGTCCCCCCGGTTCTCCACCCGGTACCCAGAAGTGAAAAACAAAGCTGGGGATGGATAGACCTGCCAGCTTCAGCTCTCAGTGACTGGACTGGGCTCAGTGTTCTGGGCTCTGTCTACACTCTGGTATAGGTGAGCAGCTACTTAGCTTTAGCAGCTGAACTGAATTTGAATAAGCTCCATTGACAAACTAAACCAAAGATTTCAGACATTGATATTATAAAGTGTAATAAAATGTTTTAAAGATTAAAAAGTTTTAAGATAAGCCTTTAAGTTAAATTACTAACAACTTAAAAAAATATAATGGTTAATAACATTACTTTTCTGTTGCTTTTCTGATGTAACTCAGGTCTCTTGATTTGTCTGTTTGTCTTACAAACTTAGCTATGATAAAATGTTTTTTTTTTTAATTACTTTATTTAATTCTTAGTCAAAATGAGTTAATTGAAATATAACAAAATGACCAGGGAGGCGCTTAAAATACCTTTTCAACATTTTGATACTTATTGATCAATATGACTATTCCCTTTATCGATATGGTCTTTTCTATATCATCCAGACCTAGTTACAGTATTTTATTATTATTATAAAATGTTACAAAAAGAATGCAATTTATTTAGGATATCCAAATGGGTCTCATTTTTTTTGTTCTGCACCAAACCTAATATGATTTCAGCGTACCGTTACACTCCTAAAAATCGATACAGAAGAAACAGCATTTAACATAGATTGTGCATAATTAATTTTTGTGTGTGTTTTTATATTTACCCATTGCTCACTATAAGCGAAATATTGAGAAGACTGTTACCTTGGAATTAGTAAGAAAGCATAGCTAGAAGCTTTTCTCAAACATATGTTTTAAAGATAATACCAGGAGTCGTGTAAATCAAGTAAATTCCACAGTTACTGGTACATCTTACAAATACAAGCTTTTTATTTCTTCTTGAAAGGGTTTCAGGACTCAATCTTCCTGGAATATTAAAATAATTTGACACAGAACCCTATTACATTTAGCCAGTCTTCTGTGTTGAAAAGACAAGAGGACTTGCCATTCGAGTAGGCAGATGTCTGTCTCTCTTTAATAGGCAGAAAATAACCTAATCAAAAGGCTGCGAGACTAAGCTTGTCCTAGTCTACAATCAGAGCCATAATAAAAAAATTCCAAACACCTTGAACTGCTGGCGGCAAGGAAGGCTGACTTTGTGTTGCCACAACACTCAGTGGGGAGGAGCTATAAACATCTCTAAACCTTATTGTCGGGGAATTGCAGCACTTTAGTGGAATGTCAGGGTCTCTGGGTCTCCATAACAACAGTTAGACGCTAGCTATATGCCAACCACCAGTTTGAGAAGCATTTCATGGAAATCTTCGTTTTTCTTTTATTAACAGAACCATTGCAAATGTAAATATGTGGAGTTGCTTCTGAAACACAGCACTTTTTTAGGCTGAAAGTGAGCTTTCTTTCAGGTGGAGGGTATGTGATACTGTGGGCCTTTTCATCGTCCAAAGAGAATATTCTTAAAGGGAATGGTCCCCTGGTGGACTCCATCTGGGATAGATAATATCCATAGAAATGTTTCACCAGACACAATTATCGGGACTGGAGTTTGAAACTCCAACTCAAGTCGCACTTAAGTTGTGAAAATAAGACTTCAGACTTTGTTTGATAAACTTTTAAAATAATGTAATGCTAACATTAATGGATTTGAAGAGTGTCAAATGTTAGTGTCATGATTCAGGCATAAGATCAAAAGATACAAGTCTGGATTCATGACCTAGAATTATGCAGGGATAGATGTACTCTAGAAGTTATTACTTTAATGTGAAAGTATTAATTCAAGTTGTTAGAGACTTTACACTTGGATGACTTTGGGAGAAGGACTTGATAGTTGACTTGCAAAAAAAAACAAAAAATAACACATGAATATCTTTGGCAGATACATTTTCTTGATAGCCATTTCAGTTCACAGACCTAAATGGTTTAGAAAACTTGTGCTGTAAGCTGAAGAGAAAGGTACATATAGGAGGATGTAGCACTGTGTGAGAGTATGCTTGTGCAATAAAAATATACAATTATTTTGAGGGTTTTTATGTATCAAGTGTCGATGGACAGCCTAAATGTAGTGATATTGTTTCTGGCCTATTCAAGCAAGTCTTACTGTTCCTAAGCAAACACGGCAAATGTAAAACCTGCATAAAACAAGCATATGAATATAGATTTTTTTCTAATAATCACATGGAATGTAATTATCTTTCACAAGGTATTCATTTTTGAAAAGACTTTGAATTCACACTCACAGACTGGTTTTAGCAGCACTGAAAGACTGATGAAGCACATTTAATAACTTCACCTGATGAGGCATAACTGACTACACTATTTATGAAACCTATTTATTCCTATTTTATTTATTTATTTATTTATTTATTAAACATATTGCATTAGAGCGTTTCAAACTTATTGGAAAACTCACCAGTTGGGGATAAGGGGAGATATTCTCATAATTATTATGGGCTATAGATCTTAAATACTTTTCTAAATCATTCCCTTAGGGTATTTGTCAAATCAAAATTTGCAAGCATTGCTTTTTCTTTGGGTTCTGGAATGACTTTCAATATTAGTTTTATTCTAAAATTGTCATTATATCCACCTTAACAAAATGAACAACTTTCTAATTTTTTAAAAAAACGTTTCCTGTCTTTAGCATTTCTTCTGTACCTTATAGAAAAGATGGTTGCCTACATGTGCCAGGGCAGATTTGCTCTACAAATGGGACATCTGTAGCTGGTATTGTAATTGTGTACTTGACTTTATTACATCAGGACAGCATCATTTGGGTAGCCTGGAAAATCCAGGTTAATTAGGCAACATGAGCCCCCTGCCAGCAGCCCAGGGCTCAGAGACATGTTGGGCCGGCCATGACCAGGTAGACACTGTGCAGGCCTCAGGGGCCTCCAAACCCCACGGTCCATCCAGGCATAATCCAGTACCCCTTACCCAATGGAACCTATTCCGTCCCACTGATAAGAATAGTGAAATGGTCCAGTAAATGTGTGTTCACACCAGCACAGTTTAGTCTGCTTTAATCAAACTCTAGTTCGTTCGCCCCGAAAGTGTGATTCATATTGGTAAGTGTGAATGAGCAATCAAACTCTGATGTGGAGCGAACTCTGCCTAAAATCCTAGGTCTTTGTTTGGTTGAAATGACCCCTTGTGCAGTTTGATAGTGTAAGGTAATCCCAAGTGGACCAGGAGCACACCACAAGAAGGAAATGGACTATAGTGCAGGGCATTCTGGCTAAATAATACAAAAACAAGCATGTAACAACAACTCTCTCATTCTCCACTGAGCTCATTGTTGAAACGTTCTGTCTAGCACATTTGACAACGCAGCAACCCCAAAACTCCAGAATTCCGATGCCAATCCGTGTTTGTTTTAATTTCACTCAATGTGAAAGGGCCCCGTGTTCAGTGGTTCTTGGTGCACCGCCACCAAAGGTGAGGAGGTAAATCTGTTGCTCAAAAGCTTTGGTTGCTTTGATAAATAGCAGTGTGAAGCAAACCGCTCCAGTAAAAAAAAAAAAGGAACAAATTTCCAGTTTATGTTGGGTGTAAATGCACCCCAAGATAACAACACAGCAGCAGTCAAAACGTCTTACACTGTAGGCCTATTCCAGAACAAAACATTATCGAAACATAGAAACTTGTACCTGCTGCTATAAGCCTCCTAAATAAATCTTAGCTTCTATGTTGTATATGGCTCAGGAGTTTGGAGTTCCTCCTGTTACCTCAGAGTTGCAGTTGGAACCTCCGCTCCTCTCGTCTCAGTTGTCTTTGTGCTAGACACTTCACCAGCCTACTGTTGGAGGTCAGTTCAAAGCTAAGCTCCAACAAAATCACTGGAAATGAGCTGTTTTTAGTTCTGTCCACTATTACTTAATAAACAGACACTTTATTTCATTCTGCTCACTGTTCTTTAGTGTTTATGTTTATAGTCTTGAATATTTACAAGGTTTTTGAAAGATAAAACAATGCCATGTCCCAGCCTCTGATTTCATTAGCTACAGCCAAAGCAGGTTTGCAGTTGGGTCCATGACCTGTTCACACTACCCAACTGAGATTCAAACACGTTTGTTCACCTGAGATTTTGAGCTTGGGTCTGTTCCCTTCACACTCTCCAGTCTTGGAGAAGAAAAAGTAACGAACAAAAAAACAAACAAACAAAGTTTTAAAGAGCCTTAGCTTTTGGTCCCTGATTATTTTTGTCGTTATTAATTACGATCCTGTGTTAGAATACATCAAAGCTGGTGTGTGAATTGGTTAGAAAGCTAAATTAGGATGGAGTTAATGTATGAGATGAGTTTGTCTGTGGCAAGTCATTAGGCATCTCTCCACCGGTACGACTCGGGTCGGATCGACTCGGCCACAGTACCGTTTACTCTCCACCAGCAGAAGTCTGGCTTATTATATATTATATATATATATTATATAGAGGATTATCAAGGAGGAGTCGGGCTGATCGTGGTTCGCAGCCGATGTCTCTCACCTGCAGGCCGAAGCAGAGAAACGGAGAACGCCGAAGCCCTGAACTCGCTGTCTCCTACTCTCGGTAAGAAGCAACTTTCATGCTGCTTGTATATTTTATTCACAATATTAACCTATTCAGCTGCATATTATCTTCAGTATGACAGTTCTTTTTATTATCAGTTATCCAAATTAGTTCTGATGCCGTTTTTTGTTTTTGTAAATATGAATGACCTACTTACGTTTTCTGAAGCACAGTGAGACATATTTGTTTCTATTCCTTAATTTTAATTAGTAGTGTCTGTGATCCGTTGCAGCGGGATCAACACCTTCTTCTGATGGAGCAGAAGCAGGAAACCGGCTTACGGAGGGTGGAGATGATACGATGCCTTCAATCTGCCTTCAATCAAACCTTCCTGGGATGCTGCAGACGAAACCATGACCCACAGACATGTGCAACTGGACTTTGTTTCTGAACTTTTTCTATACCTGTCCAATAAAAATGTCCAAGTTATATGCTTGTATTATCATTTGCAGTTTGATTACATGCTGGTTGGTGGAATCATTTTACAAAATTATATCTGGCATCAGGGTTCAGCAACATTTAAAAAATCTGAAAGCAACATTTGCTCTGCCTGGTAAAAGTTAAAAAATCTTGCACTACTAAATAAGTAAATTGTATACATTTGAAAGCTGCTGAAAAGCCTAAGCCTACTCAAAGATGGAATATCTGTAAAACACATTGTAGTGGTGATTTAAAAAAACTGAAAACATTTTCAAAGCACACAGCTTTATTACAAAACATACAGTTGTTTCGTAATTCATGGAATTCGTAGCATGTATATGACAACTCCTTTCTTTAAGGGGACACAGAGGCGAAAAGCTGCATTGCTGCAGCGCTGGACGTAGTTTGCTGCACATGTAGATGAATTTTTTCCGACATCCTGAAGTTCTGCAGCCACTGAGCTTCGGTGAAACCCAGAAGAACATCTCATCACTGCAAGGCCCAGTTAAACAACCAAACCGACGGTCGGCTGCGACGACTTCACAATGCAGTCATCTGAAACACACACAGAATACTTATTACTAAAGCCAACTTGTTAACATAGGTTTTTACGCTGGGCTTTAGCGAATTAATAAAAACCCAGGGCGTATTTATAGCCCACCACATCGGGGTAGTATTTGCATCGGCTTACCCACACAAGCACCGGGGTCCTGTCGCGTCATTCTCCTGCAGAGCTTCTCACACTCTTTTATACTACTTCACCGTATTTTTCCTTGCAGTCTGTAGCTTTTCTGGGGTCTTTATTCTTCGATGAGAGAGGCTTTCTCTTCGACGTGGAACTACAAAAATCCACAAACTGAGCAAAAAGCTCAGGATCGCTAGTGAAGTCGCCATTGTTCTTCTTCCTTTCCGAGCCTTTGTTTACTTCCCGCTGCATACTCTGGGGCCGCCCACCATGTGACGGACCCGCTCACTTTAGACGCTCTGGTTTGTTGTAACTGTGAATCAACATTTAACAAGTTGAGCCGTGTCGAGTCGCCTTAGCGAAAGTACTGGTACGATACGACTCGGCAAAAGGTACTAGTGGAGAGATGCCTATAGAGAGCAGTTTATCTGCTCTGTTCATTTGATTTGAGTCCTTAGTGTTTTACCTCCTGTTAAGACTATAAGAACCAGTGGCGGCTTGTCAATAGGGGGCGCTCGGGCGCCGCCCCCATCAAAATTTCATAAAGAATTAATACACACAGTAAACATAAATTATGTAATAAAAAGTCATTACCACGTCTGTTCAGTGTTCACTCATACAATGGGTGTTACTTTTATTTTTGTAAGCCTTTCCATTTCATATCGGATTTATTTTGGGTTGTTTTATTAGTTTTTAATATCAAGGGGCGCCGGCCAAATGAGTGTGTATGTATCTTCCAAACTTGCGGCTACCATGTGACTTCATGCTGGTCTCTAATTGGTCACTTAAAGATTCTCCTCGGGGCGCAGAGAGCTGCGCCCCTGACGAATCAGCGCGCTAGGCTAATTTTTCTTGCGATCTGATTGATTCATGATACCTGGCTGTCAGTCAAAGTCACTGGCAACGCGCTTGTCACTCCAACATAGACACTCCCGCGCGCGGGTTTACGGAGGCGAAGAAGCGAGATAGACGTACAACAAAACAGCAGACATGGCCAAAGAAAATTCGGTTGTTTCTTTACAACTCAATCCTTTCACGAGACGTTCGCTGGAGGAAAAAAAAAGGATTAAGGAGCTTGGACCGGAGAAACCCGGTTTACAGATCCAGCAGCAGGCAAGTGACCGTGGGCGGAGTTACACCCGAGGCTTCTCCGGTCTGTGTTATGCTAAACACAGTTGGCTCGCTGGATGCGAAGTAAGCAATGCTCTTTTTTGCTTTCCCTGCTTGCTTTTTCAAAGTGTTGGCACGGAAGTGTTGTGGACAACAACAGGGGTCAGAGACCTGAAACATCTCTCTGAAAAATGCAAACGTCATGAAAGTAGCCGTTGCCACATTGACAACAGTATGAAGCTACAGTTTTTTGGCCGCGTTAGCATTGCTGAACAATTAGACGAGGGCTACAGAGTTGGCATTGGCAACATCTTTTAAAGATCCTTATTACCACACCTATGACCACAGCTGAAGCAGAGAGGTGTTTCTCAACCTTAAAAAGGGTGAAAACTTTTCTGAGAAACACCATGACCCAGGAAAGGCTGAATGCCCTGGCCATGCTCTCCATGGAAAAGAGACTAATCTGTCAAATGACCAATTTCAATCAGAGAGTCATTGAAAGATTTGCTGGCCTGAAAGAGAGGAGAGCAAAATTTTTGTTCAAGTAGTTTGTTGTTGTAAATAGTTTGTAATAGTTTGTTGTTGTGAATAGTTTGTTGTTGTGAATAGTTTGTTGTTGCCAGTAGTTTAATTTTGTAAATAGTTTTATTGTTGTACATAGTTTATTGTTGCTAGTAGTTTAATGTTATAAATAGTTTATTGTTATAAATAGTTTATTGTTGCTAGTAGTTTAATGTTATAAATAGTTTATTGTTGCTAGTAGTTTAATGTTATAGTTTGTTATAAATAGTTTATTGTTGCTAGTAGTTTAATGTTATAAATAGTTTGTTATAGTTTATTGTTGTAAATAGTTTATTGTTGCTAGTAGTTTAATGTTATAGTTTATTGTTGTAAATAGTTTGTTGTAAATAGTTTATTGTTGTAAATAGTTTATCCATCACTAAATCTGTTAACCTTTCACCTGTCTGCCTCCTTCCATTCCTCCCTGCCTTTGGGTCCACATCGACACACCACCGTGACAGCAAGTAGTTTATTGTTGCCAGTGCGCCCCCCCAAAAATTTTTATCACCAGCCGCCACTGATAAGAACCATGTATTGCCTTTGTGCTACATCGTTTATTGATGAGGAGTCATTTAGTAGCTGTATGTCTGAAATAAGTGTCACTCTGTCAACTTATTCGTGCTCATTAAACCATTCACCTCTGTGAGTGCAACAGTTCCAGGAGGTCTTCTAGTCTAATACAAAGGATTAAGCAGTGCTTTGATAGTAAGGGCCCTGTTTGCTGATTGTTCCACTCATCCCTAATGACCTTAACAACTTTTTCTCTCTCATAGTTATTTGACCACATCGCCGACTGTCTGGCTAACTTCCTGGAGAAGATGGGGATAAAGGATAAAAAGCTTCCTCTGGGTTTCACCTTCTCTTTTCCCTGCCATCAGACCAAATTGGACGAGGTAAGCTGCTTTACAATTTTAAGTGATCATCACACCCAAGATTTTCCAGTAAGGGCTAAAAGTCTGATTCGCATCTGTTTCCTTAGATCTTCCTTCAGAAGAGCTAAACTTTCTTTTAATGTGAAAATGTTATTTAGCTGTATGGTTGTTCCCCCCCCCGGGAAAAAAAAAACACTCTTAGTTTGCACCGTAGCTGCTTTATTGTAATTAAGTTTTAATATAAAACTGCTTCCTGGGAAGGCTTTAAGGTCCACTTGGGGCATAAAGTGCAGCTGAACCTGACAGTTAATCTATCAGAACTAACTACTTTAAAGTAACCTTTAAAAGCTTTTAACAAAACTTTTCTATAAAGTCAGACTTACTTTAGAAATACAGTCATTTGTCAGTTGTAGAAAATGTCATGGTTTTTTAATTGTTCTGCTGTTATCTCATAAATTGTCTTTATCTTTTTTTTCTTTTAAATCGAGATAAACTCTACCGTTCACAACACAAGCGTCCCACACATGTCTCAGCTGTCATCATATCAGGTATAAGACAGCTGACATCTCTGATTTCTTTGGTGCTGGGATTTGTATTATACTTGTTTTCATCTCTTTATTAAAACCTTTTAATATAATTTTTCCTTTCAGCTGCAGAAAGAAAAACATTTTTAATGAATGAGAATCCTTCAGGGATTATAGACGTATTCAGAAATGATACCGCATGTGTGAAGCCATTTGTGAAGAAGACTGTAATGTTCAGAATTGATTATTAAAGATCTTTAGTGAACATTTAGAGCCAAGTTATTATATAAACCATTAAATCCCGGTCAAGGTCGCTTGCCATGAAATCGACTGAGAAAAACTGTCAAACCAAAAATCCTCAAAATCAGCAGAAGTTCTTAACATTAAGTTCCATATTATTGTCAATTAAAAGTCGTTAACTCTACTGTTCATAGTAAATCACTTTTGAAGTAGGACACATTTAACTGGGTGAACATGGGATTGTTTTCATATCTTTACTGCTTTTGTATTTATTAATTTTCACAACATAAATTTGTTCAAAGCAGTTCAGTGTTGCTTCAGTAGTGAGTAACTTCCTGTAAAATGATGCTTTGCAACAGTTTCTGTCTATGACGGCAAAATAATTCCCAAGCTCCTTCCTGTTCCCTCTCAGCCTTTGGAGTGGTAATAACAGCTGCTCTTTTTATTTGGTGTTAAATCTAATAACATGCTTTACAGTATTTTATTTTTTTATATATTATTATCATATTAGTATTTTTGAAGCGCCTGATTTTTATTTTCAGGTATTGGCTCCAGTTTATACTTCCCTAAAGGATTATTTTTAAGTCCCAACGTCATCTTAAAATAAAAAGTTAAAATGAAAAAACCCTCCCCAACATTCTATATATTCTATACGAACACCATCAGCCAACACCAGAAAAAAAACATTAACTGCTTAATAGCAACAAGGTGAATATAATATAAAGCTTTTATTTGTGTTAGGAGAGGTCTATGTGCATGGACAAGAATCAGATTAAAGAATTTGAACAAATAGAAGAAGATTCTCAGACGATGATTGTCATTCAGTGCTGAGAATGACCGATTAATCGGTAGGCTTATTTGATCAGCAAAGATCGCAGTAACAACTAATTAATTAGATTCGGCCTCAACACTATTGAAGCGTATGAGTAAAATGAATCAAATTAAAATGGATTAGAATCCTTTAGAATCCTTTTTCATTTTCAAACTCTAGCTGCTATTTTTGACTCATAAATAAAATTTAAAAGAAATAATCTGAAATGCTTTTTCATTTTTAAATCAAGCATTCCTCATTCTTTAACTTAATTAAAATGAAAAAGAAAAGGAAATTTAAGATTTGATTTTCAAATAACACCCTTGCAAAACTGTTTAAAATTCTGTTTGAAATGTCAAAAATTGAAATTAAAATGCATTTGCAGAAATTCTTTTAAATTTTTTGTCTGCATATGTCATTTCTTACTCATAAATAAAATTTAAAAGAAAACATTTCGAAAGTTTTTTTATTTTCCAATTCAGAATAGCTCATTCCGTATGTTTTTTGTATTTACATTTGTATCAAACAGCGGTCCCCCCCCCCCTTTTTTTTTTTTCTTTTTTCACCACAGATCGGTTTAATATCAGACCATGTTTTCATGGATTGGTAGATTGATTTAAAAAAAAAAAAGCACCACCATGAAAAAAGAGAGCTTATTTTTAAACACGAAGAATGGGATTGTACCTTTATTAGCAGTGTCCTTGTATCGTTGTGCATGAGTAACGTCTTTTCTGTCCCTATGGTATTGTTTAAACATGCATTTTAAATTAGATCTGAATCAGTGGGAGCCCTGTAGCTGTTTCTACCGGATATATTCATATATTCATTAGGACTCCGGGTATCACGTGCTACCAGGAGCTTTCCTTTTTCCTTGGAAGTTGGAAGCTCTTCACTGCATCTTTTCCTTTTTGGCAAAGAAACTGTTCAGAGAACTGTTTTAATTATATATCTGGCAAGTGGTGGTTTTTTGCAGTGACATAACACGTGACCGAGGCAAACGTCTTCAAGTGAGGCAGTAGTGGAGAGAATCCGAAAACTTTTCAAAATAAAATACTTTTTAGACTCTGATTGTAAATTAAACGGATATACTGTTATTTATTCAGTCTTTGCGGCTGCGGCCTTGTACCAAAGACCCCCAACCCCGTACTGGTCTGGAATCCAAGGTTTGGCGGCTTCTACTTATTGTCTAACGACAATGAAGGAAAAACTTCTCTACCTTCTTACTCTTGTCTCCTTTATCTTGTCAGTTATCTCTGGTGCTCTCCTAACTTATTTAATGGAGCGAGCCGCACTGAGCTGCTGTTGACTACATGTGATGAGTGGCAGTATTGGGTAATCTTGACAACCAAAACCTGAAAGAGTGAATTTACTCTTTAGTGTGACTAGCCTCCTTTTACTGCGGAGTGCTCTGAGAAAGCTTTGTCTCAGCACCTCCCCACAGAGACTCGAGCTGTGCTCAATTCCACCTTTTTATGTGTTTTTACGATCTGTTGCTTTTATTTGCATCAGTCAGTGAATGTCTTCATCATGCTGCTCCCTCAGACACATCCTCTCTCATCTTCTCAGCCTCGGGTTTGAGTTCACAGGCATACATGTCGAGCATTGTGAGAAATGAAAAAAAAAAAATTCTAACTAAAGAGCTGAGAACCTTCCAAAGTAATTGGCCTGATGCAGAAAGCAAAATCGAATAAATACTAAATAATTGAATGTTTCTTTAATTTCTTTTTTTTTTATAATGATTTTTAATCCAACAAAAACTTCAGCAAAGATCAATTAGTCTAGTTCTTGCTAGTATTTAGTGCAAGCATGTCTATTTTAAAGTTTCTCCATCCCAAACCCCCCCCAAGTACTTTCAAGTAGACTTTAGCTTTTCTCTTCAGTCACGGAGTGTTACATTACACCCAGATCGAAGGACACTATGATTTGATATATGGTATTCATGAATGAAACAAGATGTGGTTTTATTGATATATAAAAGAAAAGTAAAGAGCTAGAGCAAAAATTGGAATATGACCAGATTTTTCTTTCTAAAACTATCAAAATGACCAACAACTAAAGATTGTAGCACAATCTCTGATACAGCTACAGATCTTAACAGAAATGTCAGAACATTAAGACCATTTAATGCAACATGGGATGTTACAATAGGATGCAGATAGATTCATTATGTACTGGTGTGAATACGCCCTTAAGCATTGGATGGAGTAAGCCATTATTTGAACAGCAAGTTCATATACTGTACAGTGGGTAGAACAAGCATTTGATACACTGCTGATGTTTGAAGTTTTCCCACTTACAAAGCATGTAGAGGTCTGTAATTTGTATCAAAAGTACTCTTCAACTGTGAGGGACAGAATCGAAATTGATGAATTGATGATTTTTGAATAATTAATTTCCATTTTATTGCATGAAATAATTATTTGATACATCAGATAAACAGAACTCAATATTTGGTAAAGAAACCTTTATTTGGCAATTACAGAGATCAGACATTTTCTGTGGTTCTTCACCAGGTTTGCAAACACAGCAGCAGGGATTTTGACCAACTCCATACATATTTTCTCCAGAACTTTCAGGTTTTGGGGCTGTCGCTGGGCAACACATATTTTCAGCACTCTGCAAAGATCTTCTATTGGATTCAGGTCTGGAGACTGGCTAGGCCACTCCAGGACCTTGAGATACTTCCTGTGGAGCCACTCCTTAGTTGCCCTGGCTGTGTGTTTCGGGGCGCTGTCATGCTGGAAGAACCAGCCATGACCCACCTTCAATGCTCTTACTGAAGGAAGGAGATTGTTGGCCAAGATCTCACAATATATTTCCCCATCCATCCTCCCCCCAATAGGGTGCAGTCGTACCTTTGCAGCAAAGCATCCCCAAAGAATGATGCTTCCACCTCCATACTTTACAGTTGGGATGGTGTTCTTGGGCTTGCACTGATCCTCCTTCTTTCTCCAAACACGGCGAGTGGAGTTTAGACCAAAATGTTCGACTTAAGGCGTCTCTCCACTGGTACGACTCGACTCGACTCAGATCGACTCAGCCTCAGTGCCTTTTACTCTCCACTGGCAGAAGTCGGGCTGAGTCGCACCAAGCCAATACTATTTTTCGTACCAGCTCTGCTGTGGTTCCATCTGTGCTGAACTGGCACTGAAAAGCGACGTCAGATGGCTATCAGTGAATGATTGGCTGGAGAGCGGAGTCTTTGGAGAGTAACTTGACAGCGTGTTTTAACAACAAACCAACTGCCATTTTCACCGCAGAGCGGTCATCTGAAACGCGCACACGCAGAATACTTATTACTAAAGCCAACACATAAATGAAAATGAAGAGCATATTCATAGCACACCGCATCAGGGTAGTTTTAGCAATGGTTTACCCACACGAGCCGCTGTTGGGTCCTGTCTGTAGCGTCATACTCCTGCAGGGCTTCCCACACTCCTTTGTAGTACTCCGACGTGTTTTTTCTTGCTGCTAGTAGCTTTTCTGGGATCTTTATTCTTCGATGAGAGAGGCTTTCTCTTTAACGTTCAACTACAAAAAGCCACAGTCCAAGCAAAAAGCTCTGGATCGCTGGGGGGGGGGTCACCATTGTTGTTCTTCTTCTCCGAGCCTTTGTTTACTTCGCCCTATGCACTCTGGGGTCTCCCACCATATGACGCACCCGCTCACTTGAGACGCTCTGGTTTGTTGCAACTGTGAAGCAACACAAAACGAGTCGTACTGTGTCGAGCTGTGTAGCCGGTAGTACGGTATAGTACGACACTGCAAAAAGGTACTAGTGGAGAAACGCCTTTGTTGTCTCATCAGACCACATGACCTTTTTCCATTCCTCCTCTGGATCATCCAGATGGTCATTGCCAAACTTCAGACAGACCTTGACATAGGCTGGCTTGAGCAGGGGGACCTTGCGTGCACTGCAGGATTTTAATCCATGACGGCGGAGTGTGTTACGGATGGTTTCCTTTGAGACTGTGATCCCAGCTATATTCAGGTTATTGACAGGTCCTGCCACGTAGTTCTGGGTTCATCCCTCACTGTCCTCATGATCTCTGATGCCCCACCAGGAGAGATCTTGCAGGGCGCTCCAGACTGATGGAGATTGACCGTCATCTTGAACTTCTTCCATTTTCTAATTATTGCACCAACAGTTGTTGCCTTCTCACCAAGCTGCTTGCCTATTGTCCTGTAGCCCATCCCAGCCTTGTGCCGCTCTACAATTTTATCCCTGATGTCCTTGCGCAGCTCTCTGGTCTTGGCCATTGTGGAGAGGTTGGAGTTAGTTTGAGTTTGTGGACAGGTGTCTTTTATACAGTTAATGAGTTCAAACAGGTGCAGTTAATGCAGGTAATGAGTGGAGAACAGGATGGCTTCTTAAAGAAGAGCTAATAGGTCTGTGGGAGCCTAAATTATTACTGGTTGAAAGGATAATAATACTTATGTCATGCAATAAAATGATAATTCATTATTTAAAAATCATCAACTGTGATTTTCTGCATTATTGTTTTAGATGCTGTCCCTCAATGTTGACCAGTACCTTTGGTACAAATTACAGACCTCTACATGCTTTGTGGGAAAACGTCAAAAATCAGCAGTGTATCAAAGACTTGTTCTCCCCACTGTATATCGAATAACAACAAACTTCTCAAAATAGTTTAACTTCTTCCATATTCCAGCCTCCATCTGTTCAGAAGAAAAGCAGTCCCACGGCATAATTCTGCCTCTACCATGATTCACTAGGAGGGATGTTGTGCTCCTTCAGAAATACCAATGCTTCCATAGCTCTCAATACCTGAGTTTATGAATTGAAGTTTACAAATTTGACAATTTGTAATTCTCTAATTTTTCTTTGTTGAAAAAATATCTTAGACATTGTTAGCCTAACCCTGCTTTAACTTCTTCACAACTTTCTTCCTGACCTGTTTTATTTTCGGGGTAGAAAAGTGGCCTGAGTGACTTTTATATTTTGACTTGTAAAAGAATATTGAAACCCATGTATTATGACATTCTTCAGTTATGCAATATATTTAATAGGTCTACCTTCATAAAATCCATAAAATGAGGATAAAATTCAAGGCGTATGGATGCTTTTGAAAAGGTTTGCAGGATAATGCCTGCTTGCATTTAGTTACATCAACTGATTTTTGCAGTCTTAAACCCATAATACAGTACGTTTTAAATAATGATGTAGTTATTGCAGATGCTGGTAAATGGATGATGATTTGAAACAGTGTTAAGGTGCTAGATAATCGTTACTTGGCATAAATGCTACTTTTAAATTTCAGACTGAAACTACACAGATGGACAACAGTGTTTCTGTTTATATCAACTTGTCTTTTAGCTGCCATCTGATTTTAAGGCAACAAGGTGCAAAGTTGGCGATATGAGATGAAAGTAGTCAGCTATTGTTTCCTCTAAAAGTGGATCATATGTCCCAAAGTGGGAAAAGAAACGGGTGCTCAAAAGGGAGGATGAAGTTGTAGGTAGTGTGCCACTCAATGTGCTAAAAACCACATAAGGAACTATCTTTCCTTCCAAATACAAGAATGATTTTCTGGCCCTTCGTCAGGTTTTCTAATCACATTTCAAGTTTGACACGCAGCATTTTCTTTTAAAAAAAAAAATGCACACCACAGAATCAAAGGGTTCTCCGGTGAGCCAGAAGTCTATTATATGATCTGTCATTCCAGCTGGAAATTGATGTGGTTCAATTGTTACATTTTGCCTGGTTCTAATTTCATTTATTACATCAGTATGTTGAAGTACCCAGACTTGCCTGTACCTTTGTGCTGCTCCTTGTTTTAAAGAAATGCTGTTTTTGAGCAGTATCATCATTCGTTATCACAAACATTAACAGGCCACTGTTGGCTTTTGAAAGTATACAATGCTCTTCATATGATTTCCTTTCATTTACATGGTTAATGAATTTACATGCCTAAAATAAACAATTCAATCTGTTAATTAAATAGCATGACAAAGTCCGGTTTAAATAACTGTGGATCTTCTTTGCCTTTTATCTTTTTCTGCAGAGCATTTTGATGTCTTGGACCAAAGGCTTCCGGTTAAGTGGAGTGGAAGGAAAGGATGTGGTCAGCCTTCTGAGGAGCTCTATCAAAAAACGAGGGGTAAAGGAGAACACAACTTTTTTTGTACAAACAACTGTAGTTCATTATCAGCGTTGTCTGTGCCGTTTCTTATTAACTAAGTGCATCTCATCACAGTTGTTCAGATGGACGATACAGAGAATCTAAAAATGTATACCTTATATTTAAAAAACAGTGGTTTTTTTAACATTGGGTGGGGTGGGGTCAGTCTAGGAGTTGTATGACAGCAATTAAATAAGCTATAGCCTTTTGGGTGGAAAACCAAATAATAAACTGTTTACATACGCCTACACACTGTCAAACTAATAGCATACTTAATACAGCAGCCTGTTTGGTTTGGAGTCTGTCAGCATGACGCATCTTGATTTTAAAATATTTTTACACTTCTCCTTCAGTTTAAGTGAAGCCCTTCGTATCAAATATTTTCAGTCAAATTCATCTACAGAATTTGGCTTAGGCTTTACAGAAACCTAATATTCTTCTACTGGAGTCACTCAAATTGACTTTGGTTTATGCTTTGGGTCTTTGTTGTCCGGAAAGCTGAAGCTTCTCTTTATCTTCAGCCTTCTGGGTTTCTAAGTCAGATGCTTTTCTGAAGTTTTGGGCCAACATTGATTGATGAATCCCTAAGGCCACAGGTCCAGTTGAAGAAAAACACTCTTTAAGCACTATCAGGGGCAAAAATGGCTCAAGAGGTAGGAGTTTGTCCCGTAACCAGTGATTTGCTGCTTTGAAGCCAGAAATGATTTTTCTGTTGTGTTTTTAGACAAAACACTTCACTCGAGTTGCATGCTGGTGGTTGTCAAAGGGCCACTCGTGACTTCTGTAGTTTATGGAATATGGGGAATTGCCACCATGACTCAATCTAATCTAAAGCACTATAGGGTCATTCGAACTATATAAAGTGCTATATAGTTCTATAATAGTAATATAGTTACTATACTATATAATTACTATATAGTTCTATATAGTAATAGCAGGCCGTTTCCCTTTTTTAATTACATTTTATAAAAAAAAATTGTAACACTTAAAACCACTGTCCAGAGTTTTTTAGGGAGAGAGAAATTTTTGTAATCTTAACATTAAATGTTGAATATGGAAAATGTGGGCCAAAGCGACATCTAGTGTGTCGAGGTTGTAGCTGTGCAGATGCCAGGTTCATAGCCATGACCAGCCACCATCATGTCCAATGATGAATCTTACAGTGTAAGAGCTATTTTGTACTAATACGTTTATTTTATATCAAAATATTTAAATCAAAATACTAAACTAAATTAAATATAACAAAATATGGGTCAAAGGCAATACGTTTTTGTACCTGTTCTCTAGGCATCTTATGTCATAGGTTGAGAGCTTGTCTCATATACTCTCCCCTTGGTGATGTTCTCTATGGAAGAGTCATCATTTATACTTGAGAATTTGCATAAACTTCCGACAGATTTCACATCGTGCGTATTTGACTAAGGTGTATGATGGGAGATCTATGTCAATACAGAAAGCTAGCTAGAACAGTCTTTATAATAGCCACTCAGCGCAACGGTGAAAGTGACCCTGCTATACTTGACAGAGCAGGAGGATTAAACCGCTTCCTTTTCTTCTGTTTACTCGCGTGGAGGTTGATGGGTCATAATCAGTGCTCTCATATCTTGGATCAACATATAATATAATTATATGTCATATAATTAAGGCTGCCACGATTAATTGATTCATCACGACAACACTGACAAGTGAAATTGTCAACCAAAAAGAGAATTGATCAATGCTATCGTTTATTTTCTAAAGCTTTGTTTTTCTCTTAAAACGGTCACTGTCCCTTTGTCTGCTCTCTTTCTGCAGCTGAAGCTTAAAAAAGCTTTAACGGCAGCGTGAGCAGTGAGCTGACAATGTAATTCGAAAGTTTTATTAAATAAAAAGAGAAGCATGTGTAAAGAAAAACATTCACAAAGTAGAAGCTTGTTACGGGAGTACAGCAGTGTTGTTTGAGCTTCTTAAAGAGAAGCCTGCTGTGGCTGATGACAAAAATGGACAGTAGCCTCTGTGAGCTAGTTAGCTTGTTAGCTGCTAACGTTAGCATCAGCAGAAGGGCGATTTTCTCTCTTCCCCCAACATGTTGGCTTTTTACCTTCTCTCCTAGCTATCCAGGGTATTCATATGTTGATGAAAATGTCTAGATTCTCTCATAGGACGTCCTCTACAGCCCGAGCTGCTGCTTAAAGGCTGGTTCTGATCCGTTTATACACAGATAAGCAGCTGACTGGACATCAAGGTGCAGGTGTCGCCACAGAAAACTGCTGCTTATTCTTATTATGCCGATAAAATACTTATTTTGTCATAATGTAACGTTTATTCTGACTTTAGATTTTAAATGGCTGCGGGCAGGAAGAATCTTTCTGTAAGGAACATTTAGCAGATAAGAATAAGCTCCTGACCGTTGTATTATTTTATGGATGCACCATTAAGAGTGTATAAGCCGCTTACGTCCCTCACCTTTAAGGGATACTTGCCTTTAAGAGGCAAAGAGTGACAGTGGAAAGAGTGGGAGAGGCAGTTCATGTGAAACTATGAAAGCAAAAGTGGAACAAACAGACATCAGGAGAGCGGGACCGTTTGCAAAAAACGAAACAAATAAAGGAATGCATATGATGCAGCTTTTAAGTTGAAGGTAGTCGACCTGGCTTTTAAAGAAGGAAATAAAGCTGGTTCATGTATCCTTGGCATCAATGAATCAATGGTGAGACGTTGGAGACACAAGTGTGAAGAACTGTCTCAATGCAATAAGAGGAAAGATTGATTGAACTAAAGCCTGAGGAATTGTATCCTCCTCCTGACCTTTTAGACAATGAGATAATCAAATGCTTTGAACGCTAATAAGAAGTACTTGGGCTTGGCCCAAACTAGATGTGATATTGTTTGCCATTTCTTTTCCTGACACTGTTTTTTTTAATCTCCTTTCACCAGTAAACTCCTCAAAAATTATTTAGCATTAGATTACTGGTAAAAACATGGAAAAAATACTATGATTCTCACACAGTTCACCTACTGCTGTCTCTCTTTGTCTTTATTGCTAGCTATTGTCTCTCCTCTTCTCCCATCAGTAGTACGGTTTTGTAGGCATACTTGCCATCCTTGAAACCTCAGAATTAGGGAGACTTTCAAAAGCGGGGGGTAAAAAAAATAGAAAATTATATATATATCCGTATAATTATAATTATTAAGAATGCTTGAATCTTAGAGTATTTATTTATTTTAAAAAATAACAGTCCACAGCAGTAATGTAAGTAAACAGTCCCTCCACTTTTTGGTGAAAAACCTTTTGTGGAAAAAGGTTGCAATGTTTTATATATGCTTTCATATCACATTTTCACATAAACCTTAGCAAAATAAAATGACCTTAAATTGTAATTTTAACATGACAACTGCTCAGATTGGGTCCCCACTACAAGAACACCTCTGCTTTTATTTTGGTGCTACAGTCCCACCCTGGGCCCCTTTAGCCCCTCTTTATTAACCTCCTGGATACGCCCCTGCTCAGCAGCACTGAGGAGTTTAGGAGGTTAGGAATAGTAACTATTAATCAGTCCAAAAACTCGTAGGAGTCATCTGTGTCAGGAGAGAGTGAGAAAGTAGATTTTCTTAGTTTGGTCGCAGCACAAACTAAGAAAGCAAAGAGTCTGTTGATATTGACACTAACATTGGTTTTTGCCAGACCAGATGCAAAGACTTCTGAAAACTTGTTGCCCGCTGCTGCGCCGTGCGTCACTGATTGTTTTCCTCATAGACCTAAGGATTCAAAACGGCAACTTTCGCCAAACGTGATGGATTTTCATGTCCGGAATGAAGAAACTGTTCACGTATTTAAAATGTAGCAAGTTTTATTCTCGATCCCTCTCACATTAGAAAAAGGGAGTGTACATGATGTGCGACACAGTCAAATATCGGGAGAAATTCGGGTGAATGGTGGCCCCAGGGGATTTTCGGGAGGGGCACTGAAATTCGGGAGTCTCCCGGGAAAATCGGGAGGGTTGGCAAGTATGCTTGTAGGGCCCGACCGATATGGCTTTTTGGGGTCCGATATAAAACAGTAGCAAAGGCCAAAAGCCGATATAATGGCCACTAAATTCCAATCAAAAAAAAAAAGCTACCTTAAGCTTTAACCCTGCCTTCTCTGCCCATTTCGATGTTCACATATTTCTCCCTGGTCTATTCTGCACATCTGTACATGTTTTTAAATATTTTTAATTATTTAAACATCTTTAAGTATCCTGCTCTGTTGCACATTACAACCTGGTTATGTCGCTTTATCTGTATTTTTTATCTTAAATAATGGCACAGTTCTCTGTTTTTATAACTGTGTCCATAATGTATTTTTTTCTGCACTCTTAAATTGTGTGCTGTTCTTGCTCTTTCTGCTGTTACAACTGAATTTCTCATTTTGGGACAATAAAGGAATGTTCTGTTCTACACACTAAATAACAGTCTGAGCAACTCACTAGATTCCAAATAATGTAAATAAGATTTATTTAGCGATGATTTTTCAAAAACAACATGGAACACACAATGTTTCTTGAATGCACCAAGTATGCATG
Organism: Apricaphanius iberus; assembly: GCA_028564705.1. Classification (NCBI taxonomy): domain Eukaryota; kingdom Metazoa; phylum Chordata; class Actinopteri; order Cyprinodontiformes; family Aphaniidae; genus Apricaphanius; species Apricaphanius iberus. The sequence goes on from JAPXFQ010002128.1 coordinate 1,053,847, forward strand.
CAGCTTATAATGCAGACAAACTTCTGTAAACATGTAGAACAAGACAGCTCTCTAATCTGCAGGGAATATTGGCGACACATTTTCAAAGAAAGTAACAAACAGTGGTCAGAAATGCTCAACACTTTGTTTTTTACTCACCTCTGCTGCTTTTTTCTTTATAAAAATTTAATGAAACAGTCTGAGCTGCTTCGTGTGTGTTAAGCTCCTCTCCAGCCTAAAATGTGGTATGATCAATATGGCGCCATCTGCTGGATTAGTAGCTTAATTGCATCATTTCCCGTACCCCCTCAAAAAAAAGAAAGAAAAAAACTACAAATAAACGTTATCTGCAATTTGTTTAACCGATAGCCGATATTATCTGTGACTCCCATATCGGCCGATAATATCTGTCGGGCCCTACCGTCTTTGTTAGCCTGTTTGGCTCGGTGAGTAATGCCATAACGGTAAATGACCATATAAGGTGAAGCCTTACTTATTTTATTTAATATGTCTTCAATGATGCAGTTATTGACTGATTTTGAATTTGATTCAGTTTATATTTTAATAGTTCTTATGATTGATGGAATTAAAGGGCATTTTGTGGTTCTTTATCAATAATACAATGTTAGAAAAATTGGGTTACATTAATTCTTGATTCATCAAGGGTCTTACAACAGTGTTGGGTAGCATTCTAGAGCACAACAGTATTTTACTCAAACAACTGTGACCAATTCCCATGTTTGATTCAAACAGCTCCTTCTCTGTCAGGACCTCATCTTTGCTTCCTTTTACAAAATGATTAAATCAATTCAAAGTTAGCAACGAAACAACACAAAGCAAGTTGGACATACAGGAACACAGTAATAACAAGTGGACTACAAAAACAAATCCACATGTTCAACATCAACAATGGAAGCATTCCCCATTCCTGTCTAAAGCAGTGTTTCTCAAATGAGACATACTGTGGAGTTCTGCAGGAGGGACATACAAATATAAACGAGCAGAGCTAAAAAATATTGTTTAGAAATAATATATTGATATGTTAATTATATCATTGGCCTCTCCCTTGAAAAAGAGCTGAACAGTTTTTTTTCAGAGTCTATGATTCATTGATTTCTGAGCAGTGAGCCTGTGGCTGGTAAGTGAAAAAAAATAAAAATAAAACAGACTTAGAACATCTGGGGCAAGACTGAAAACCTTTGGGGCTGAAGCCCCGGCAACATTGGCTGGCGAACATCATGACTTTTACTGGAATAAGGAATTAGAAAACGAATCAGAATCGGAAAGGTTTTATTGCCAAATGTGTGAACAGATTCACATTAGGAAGTTGCTGCAGTACTTTATGCATCATACGATAAGACACACACTTGTAAGCATGCTATAAATACAAATAAAATTGGATAAACAGGTTGATATATACATGAGTTCAGGTGATGACCAGTGCAGAATCAGACAGGTGCAGAAAACACAGTACAGGTTCATGTGAGTGAAACAGAGCAGGCGGTGGGAATAGTGTAACTGTTATTGTTAAAGGGACTATATCATGCTATTTTACAGCTTTCAACTTCTCGGATAGCCATATATATGATAAAATGTTACCCTTGGTGTTGTATAGTAGGATTTTTTTCTGAAATTTAACTTGCATCCTGTAGTTAATGTTGGACCACGAAGTAAAATGGCTCATTTCTCTATAATCCCGCCTCCTTTATGATATGTTGTATAGTGTCTGGATTGCACTTGTTGCTGTTTCGACATAGGTCTTACTAATAGAAGACTGAGAGAAGGGTTAAATGACCATAAATATGCAATAAGAACTGGGAATTTTAATTACCCTCCGGCTAACAATTTCCTTACTTCTATCTAATGTAATCCCAAGTCAGTAACGTTTATGGTTAATTGAAACTATTTAAAAGAACATCAGAGGCTGTGATTTTTCCCAAAAACTTTAGCCCACAGGGAAACATTTTGGATTTCTACTTTACAAGCCACAAATTTTCCATGTCTTAATGAGGAACTTGAACGCTTAGTCTTCCTTTAAATTTTGATCATTGTTCTAGATAATTATTCATTATACTTGTTTGCCCTTCTCAGTCCAGGTGGATTGAGAACCCTTGGCATATTTCTCATGTGTCTTAGTATTTACTAGGGGACTTATCTTTTTGGTATTTTACCAAAAGTTTTCTATCACTTGACATTAATCTTTCTAATGAGTACCTGCAGCTCATTAAATGACTTAGCCCTGAAGAAGACCACTTGGGCGGTCCAAATGCGTTGGCAAGTCCATCCTTATTCAATAAAGGACTTTTATTTTACAGAGGGCCTCGGATCCACTTTTTCTTCATCTCTTCTATTGGATTTTCCTTTTGGATCCTGATGAGCACCTATCTGCTACAACATTGATTTATCAATGTTGTTGGCCAAGATGGCGCCAGCGTGTTGGGCTCGCCGTCTGCTACTCTCCCTCTATCTGCTGTTTCTGATCACCTCCTGCCTGATTCCTGCACCTGGATCGGCGCGTCTTACTTATGACCGATCCTCCCTTCTGGAGCTCCGAAATCCATCACACGACCCCGTGGGCTACTATCTGAACCAGAGGGATTCGCTGTACTGGCGTTTCCCCTGTGTTCCACGGGAGTTGTGGAGGAGCTCCTGTCACCCGCGGCCTGGAAGCCGCAGGCGTCGCCGGCGTGGATGCCGCAGTGGCCGTCTGGTTCGCCTTCGGGCGGGAGGTTTAAACGGGAAGCCCGTTGCCGCTCTATCCAGTGCTTGGTGCCTACTGCTGAAGGCTCTCATCAGCCCTGCGCCCGCTGCCACCGAGACATTTCCCGGGAGAACCTGCTGCCTCTGAGACACCACTCTACTGCAACTGAGCCTACTCAACTCGACGCTGGATCCTCTGGATTATACCAGTGGGTTCTGATCAATGCGCGATCTATCGGTAACAAATCTTTTGTTCTTAAGGATCATTTTACTCTCCACGAACTGGATGTCCTGTGTATTACTGAATCCTGGGTGCGCCCGGATGACTTGTCGGCTATTACTGAGCTCCTTCCAGCTGACTGTACTTTCCTGAACACCCCCAGACCCTCAGGCCGGGGTGGGGGACTATTGACTATATTCAAAGCATCCATTCTCTGCAAACCTATTACCGGATTTTGGGGGTTTCCCTCTTTTGAACTCTCCGCGTTTGAACTTGGACACTCGCCCTCAATATTGTGTGTGGTAGTGTACCGTCCCCCGCCGCCGAACAGGGATTTTATTTCTCAGTTTTCGGACTTTTTAGCTGATATTTTCTTGAAATATGACAAAGTTCTCCTTTTGGGTGATTTTAATATTCATGTGTGTTGTCGGGCAAGCCTTTTGTGTCTGAGTTTCTTAACTTATTGGATTCTTTTGGCCTAACTCAGCATGTGGACGCTCCTACGTATGGACAAACTCACACCCTGGACCTTGTGTTATCCCACAATGTGGTTACTGATGAACTATCTGTGGACGATGCTGCCTGTCTATCTGACCATCAGCCGGTTCTCTTTGCCACTGCTCTTTCTCATCCTGGCCCGTTTAAACACGAGTTGCTGCGTCACTCACGTTTTATTAGGGCATCTACAGCTGCATCATTCTCCTCTTGTTTTATTGAGCTTTCCTCGTCTCCCATGAACTCGAATGACCCTGATGTGCTTCTGCACTACTTTGAGTCTCTCTGCTCCTCAGCCTTGGACCAAGTTGCTCCACTAATGGTGCGGCGCTCTGTTAATAGAACAGATCCCTGGCTAAATCCTGCTACTCGTTCGGCCAGACGGGTGTGTAAGTGTTTTGAGCGGAGATGGAGGAAGGACAGGGACCCTACCTCTTTAACCCTATTAAAAGAGTCCTGGAGACATTTTCAGCAGGTGGTGAAAACAGCTCGAAAGAATTATTTCTCTGACATTATCCACAGTCATCCTGGCAAACAGCGAGTATTATTTTCTGTATTGAACTCTTTTCTCTCCAGTGAACCTGCTCTGGCTAATATATCTGATGACCTCTGCTCAAAGTTTCTGAATTTCTTCTGTTCAAAAATTGATCATATCAGAGCCTCGATCACACCCTCACTGGATGGTTCTCTTGGTTGTGTTTCTCCTCAGTTTTCTTTTGATCATTTTGAGCCTCTCTCTCTCCCAGTGCTCACTGACTTAGTGGCAGGGATGAACCCCTCTGGATCCCCGAATGATGTGATGCCCCCACGTTTCTTGAAAGATGTGTTCCCAGTGGTTGGTTATCCCGTCCAAAACATTATTAATGCAAGCTTGACTTCTGGAGCTGTTCCTCAGGCTTTTAAACAAGCAGTGGTCCAGCCGATCCTAAAGAAAGCCAACTTTGACCCTACCACCCTGGAAAACTTCCGCCCTATTTCCAAACTCCCGTTTTTATCCAAGCTTCTTGAGAAAGCCGTTTTTACGCAGCTGTCAGACTACCTACAGACCTTTAATATCTTGGATCCTTTGCAATCTGGGTTCCGGGCTGGTCACAGCACTGAGTCCACCCTCCTCAGAGGTTTTAATGATGTTCTGCGGTCTACGGATCGCGGGTCATATGTCCTGATGGTTCTGCTGGACCTTACAGCAGCCTTTGACACCGTGGACCATTTCATACTTTTGTCCCGATTGAACCAGGTTGTGGGTATTCAGGGAACTGCCCTTGACTGGTTAAGATCCTATCTTAGTGATAGAAGTTTTTGTGTAAGGTTGGGGGACTGTGCATCTGAGGCCTCCCCTCTGCCCTGTGGGTTCCACCAGGGCTCTATTTTAGGACCTTTGCTTTTTAATCTTTACATCCTTCCTTTGGCAGCTATTTTTAGGCGATATGGCCTTTTTTATCATTTGTATGCCGACGACTGCCAATTTTATGTTTCTTTTAAACCCCAAGAGTCGCTGCAATCAGCCGTGGATTGCCTGAATGAAGCCAAGGACTGGCTCTCTAACAATTTCTTACATTTGAATCTGTCTAAGTTGGAGGCTCTTTTATTTGTTCCCCCCTCGCCCGCTGCATTGAGCCCTGTCCTGCCGCCCTGCTTCTCGAGCTTAGTGAAACCCACTATTACAAACCTTGGTGTGATTCTGGACCGTGAATTAAGGATGGACTCTCACATTAGCCAGGTGGTGAGATCCTGCTTCTTTCAGCTCCGCCGGCTCTCAAAATTGAAGCCCATCCTGACTAAACGTGATTTGCATACTGTAATTCATGCATTTGTGATTTCACGCCTGGATTACGCAAACTCTCTTTTTTATGGGTCGACTACTGCTGCAACTGCACGCTTACAGCTAGTACAAAACGCGGCTGCGCGCCTTTTGACTGGCACTGGACGAAGGGAGCATGTCACCCCCGTTTTGGCCCGGCTCCACTGGCTCCCGGTACGTTTCCGTATCCGTTTTAAAATTTTACTTTTTGTTTTTAAGTCACTTTACTTGTACGCGCCCCCGTATTTGTCTCAGCTGGTTCAGCCATATCTACCAGGCCGGTCACTTCGGTCAGCAGAGCACCGCCTCCTGCAGGTCCCACGGGTTCGAACGAGGATGCGAGGGGAACGTGCATTCTCGATCCGTGCACCTCGCCTCTGGAACCAACTCCCCATGGCAGTGAGGTTGGCCCCCTCACTTTCTGTTTTTAAATCCCGCCTGAAGGCTCATTTTTATTCTCTGGCTTTTAATGTGGCATAGTTTTGCCTTATCTTAATGTGTTTCTCTATTTTATTGCTTGGTTGTGTTTTGTACTGTTGTTTTGATGTACAGCACTTTGGTCGGCCTCGGCTGTGTATAAACGTGCTTTATAAATAAAGTGGTATGGTATGGTATACCATAGAAGCACTCGCCTTTTTTCCCCTTTCCTTGTTTACAATAATTTCCATCTTGTCATCATCTATGCATGTGTTTCTGGAGGGGAGTGGTCATATGTTTTTTTTTCCACCATGTGATGGTGATGCAGCAAAGGATTGTAGGATGTTTAACTGAAGCAGAGATGTAGTGTCAGCAGTCTAGTCTTTTCGGTTTTATCTTTTTTGATCAGAGTCAAAAATATAGGGGAATGTATATAACTTTGGTAAATATCCGTTATCGACCATGCTAGTGACATTATTCTGGCAAAGTCATATTGTCCGATGAAGCCTCTTTCTGATTGTTTGGGGCATCTGGAAAAAGTTTTGTCCGGAGAAGGAAAGGTGAGCGCTACCATCAATCCTGTGTCATGCCAACAGTAAAGCATCCTGAGACCATTCATGTGGGGTTGCTTCTCATCCAAGGGAGTGGGCTCACTTACAATTTTGCCCAAAAACACAGCCATGAATAAAGAATGGTACCAAAACACCCTCCAACAGCAACGTCTTCCAACAATCCAACAACAGTTTAGTGAAGAATAATGTATTTTCCAGCACGATTTAGCACCGTGCCATAAGGCAAAAGTGGTAACTAAGTGGCTCAGGGACCAAAACCTTGACATTTTGAGTCCATGGCCTGGAAACTCTCAAATCTTAATCCCATCGAGAACTTGTGGTCAATCCTCAAGAGGCAGGTGGACAAACAAAAACCCACTAATTCTGACAAACTCCAAGAAGTGATTATGAAAGACTGGGTTGCTATCCATCAGGATTTGGCCCTGAAGTTAATTGAGAGCATGCTCAGTCGAATTGCAGAGTTCCTGAAGAAGAAGGGCCAACACTGCAAATACTGACTCTTTGCATAAATGTCATGTAATTGTCGATAAAAGCCTTTGAAACATATGAAGTGGTTGTGATTATATTTCAGTACATCACAGAAACAACTGAAACAAAGATCTAAAAGCAGTTTAGCAGCAAACTTTGTGAAAACTAAAATTTGTGTAATTCCCAAAACTTTTGGCCACAACTGTACTTGTTACAAACTGAAGATATTTTGTTTGAATATTGACAAATGGGGGCTTTAAATGGGGGTTTTAAATTTGTCCCAAACAAATGCAGAAAGTGTGTCTGTGCAATTTTAGCAGAAGTCTGCCTCTGCATGCATCCTGTACAGGTGGCTGATGACCAGTCGAACTCCTGCTGGGAACAGTAACACACAGCCAGCTATCACTCCAGCTTCAGAGGGTCCCTAACAACAAATGAGGGTTACCAAATTTACATCAAAGGCAGAATAAATAAATAAAAAGCACCCTTTTTTCCCATTTAACTTGATGAGTCCAAATGTTTTACTTCATTCAGCAGATCTACACATTATACCTAAAGGTCTGTCTTTTTCTTGTGGAAACAAATTGTCATTGCAGGACTTCGACACTGACATTATGGCAGTGATCAGCGACACAGTGGGTACCATGATGACCTGCGGCTATGATGATCGTCACTGTGAAATTGGCCTTATAGTGGGTAAGAACAATCTGACTGTGATTATAGCTAAAGTGAAGATGAAGGTCATTAGATGTTTGAGTTATGAAAGCTGAAATCTGGGGGGAAGAAGACCAAGTAGGCAATCTAACATCCATTTAGGTCACTCTGTTTTTTTTCTAGTACTTTGTTTGTATTGACTTCAAAATATCTGCATTTAGCAAGATTATAGATAATCTGCCGAGGTTATTCAGAGAAACTTGAGGGGGAGGCTGAAATAAACCCAGATCTTAACCTGGGCTGCCATGGTCATTTATGTTTCTCCAACTCTTTTCCTTTGATTTACCCCAAAGACACACAGTCTGCTATTTAATCATATTATCTGGTGTTTGTCTAAACCTAATATCCAGATAGTTATAAGCAGAAAGGAGGGAGTTTAGAGAGTTCAGAAAGAACATTATCCCACTCTCGTATTTACATTTACATTAAAATAAACACTTGTTTTCATACAAATAAATGCAATGACTTCATAAAAAGGACAGAAACTGTAATTCAAAGGAAATTAAAAGATCGTATAACTAATTATTAGGCCTTATTAAGTCTTTATAATATAGATTGTAATTTTTAAATGAAAGTTACCACATTAAATAGTTGTATGGTTGTGTCAACAACCAATTTTTTGACTTGGTATTTAAGTGAACATTCCTAGCATTTCTTCATACTTTCCTGCAGCTTTTATGAGAACCATGTTTGCTAGAGCAGCCACAAATTCTCTTTGGGCCGGATAAGGACAGCGAGAGATTCTATTTTAGTTCTTGTAGACCCTTCTTTGACAGCCATGCCGTTGGTCTTGTTGAAAAATACATGGCTGCCTCTGGAGAGGACACATCTTGAGGACAGAATATTTTACTGTAAAAGCTGATTCACTTTTTTATGCCAGTTGGACAACTTTTAAAAGGCACCTAGATTAGATTTAGTTTTTATTCATTATTTTTTTTTTATACTTTATTGTCACTTTATTCGACTCATTCACTTTACAGGCACAATATTTATACACATTTTTTCCCTTTTTACATTCTTAACACCCTGGGAAGGAAAAATTATGAAGGAAAATGAATTATATCAAATAAATATAAAGAATGAATATACAAACAAAACATCAAAAATAGACACATACATGCTTATTGATCTACCTCTCTCTCTCTCTCTCTATATATATATATATATATATATATATATATATATATATATATATATAATATACAAAATCAAGTTTTTTTCATTCTGCTATCTTCTTCGAACTCAACACTCCGTATGAAACCTATATTTTTGATTACAATACTTTAAAAAAAGAACATAGACATTTTGTAATGTCCTGGCCACGATATTTAATTTTCTTTTGCCCTCAACATGGCGCTGACAGGCTGTAAAAAACACAAAAACACTTGTTCATAGTTTTTATTTTAACTAGTTAAGTGATGGACATTTTTTACAATTTGATCTGACGCTAAAATATCTACACGACATTTTATTGTTGAACGGTAAAACTAAAAAACTTCCACTTGCTTTGATTATATGTGTGCTTATACAAGCTGATTGCTAAAAGTTAACTGCGTTTTATTATTTCCTATTTATTTAAAATGAACAAAAGCAGAATTTTTATATGCACTTCATTAAAAAGGTAATTTGTTTTGTATATCACAATAGTTTTTTTTATGTGTTTATGTTTTCTTTTTAAGAATTTAGTCATTATTATAATTGGCTTACATCCAACTTTAAAAACTGAAATAATTGCAAGTCTTTTGTGGAATCTGCAAATGTAATGTTCCAAACATGTCATGGAAATCTGGGTGTCTGAGGGGTCTTGGATGAGAGAATAAAGCAAAAGTGTCAGCCATATTCGTACATAGATATTTTACGTGCATGGAGGGACTCTGATGAGAACCCTGACGCTTCAGACAGATGCATGGGTTTTATACCGTTTTAACCACCCCTTACTATATCAAATGACTTCATCCATAATCAGGAAGAATAGGAAAAACACTTCAGTGGTTAACTCGGGGAACACAGATGACTTCATGAGGCAATCAATAATGGATGTTTCACTTCAGTAGTCAGCAATAAACAATCAGGATATAGATAACAATAAGGGACACTTACTATAATGCTGAGAAAGACATTATCATGAGTTGTCATAAGTGTAACACCAGATAATAACAAGATTTGTCATAAGTCAAGATGATATGTTTACATACAATTGGTTCTTGTTTGTAGCTTAGAATCAGAACAGCTATCTAAAAGCTGAGTAAGAGGATTAAACCTTTCCTTAATGTCCCAGTATAATAACATTTTCTGTCACAGGGAGCCTAAGTCACACCCTTCTACTTCTGGTCCATGGTTCCCCAAATTCCCCAAAAAATGAATGAGAGTCAAAGGAGCGATAAAAGTTATTTTCTGATCGAGTTTGAAATGCACCGTGGATCGAACATATGATGTCCGGGAATTTTAAAAACAAATTTTGATGCAGAGAAATCACTGATTTTCGACCGGAGGTTAATGTTACTTTAGGTTTTGTGTAAAAACGCTTAGCAGACTACAACTGCAGAAGAAGGAGAGTGATGGCCGTAGCCTCCAGGCCGAAGAAAGGATCATTAAAAAACACTATTAATCTAACCATGTGGAAAGTAGCAGCTATGTCGGGGGTAAAGCAGTCTGTGGAGTGAGAGCCGCCATGGAGGAGAAGCTCTAGGTGAGTGTTTTACGTGCTATAGCTAGTGCTAAATCCCGTTAGCAAAATAACATCATATGTGCGACTTCTGACTTCTGATTTGTAGGCATTTTAAATGCAAATTTTTACAATCAAATGAATCCCAAATCACTGGACAAACACAGTCGAAACGTACATCGTTAGTTATAGTATAAATCGAATTACAACATATGTGTGATTCAGGACGTAACACAAAGCGGACCAGAAAATAACTTTTATCGCTCCATTGGCTTCCATTCATTATTTTTTCGGTTTGGGGACCCATGGGCCGACCGGAAGGGGAGGAGACTTAGGCTCCCCATGGCACAAGACAACATTTGAGTCACTCCTAAACCTTTACCCTTGGCTTCATGACAATACTTGCAGATGAATGTGGCTCAAGTCGAGGACTGGTGGAAAAAATCAAACACTGTTGATTACATCTCTCAACCCTGTCAGACTTAAGAGAGTGCAGTAATCTTAATGTCATCCCCAGCTGTGTTATCTTTGTTGGTCAGTAATCATCCCAGTAACACCTTTTCTCTACAGGAACGGGTACCAATGCTTGTTACATGGAGCAGATGAGGAACCTTCAGCTGCTGGATGGGGATGAGGGACAGATGTGTGTAAATACAGAGTGGGGAGCTTTTGGAGACGATGGCGCCCTGGAGGACCTGCGAACTGACATTGATCGGGAAATCGATGCAGGCTCGTTAAACCCTGGCAAGCAGCTGTGAGTGTCATAAAGTGTATCACGGCGTTAACTGCTGAATGAATATTTATGATCATAAAATCTTTATATATGTAGATTTATTATAAATATTCTACTAGAGGCCTGGATGTTTTAGGGTGACACAGACTGTCTTGATTTTTGTTTTTTGTCCCAGTGCTTACTAATCTTTATCTTATGTGACATAATTGGCTGCTGAGGTCAAAACATTAATCATTTACTGTGGTCTTGTCCATTTGTGTTTGGATAGTTGATCAGCAGCAGAAACTGCTCTTACATTGGCCCCTATGCTTTCATGCTAGTGGAGTACTACTAGTTCCTCTGGCTCTATATGATGCACGGGGAGGCTTGGTCTTCAGTCAAACTTCCTCTAGATCTATATCAACGTTCTTGTTAGACCTAAGGCCTTAAATTATACATTCTTCTCAGCAGGGGAGCACTAGCTGGGATGATGCTACATGCTTCATCCTGGATAGCGCCTCTGACATTCACTAATCCTCACAACACACACACACAAGTAAGATACACAGCAAAAGTGAACCAAGTTAAATGGAGATAACATTTTACTTAAGGGAACAGTTGGAAAGTTTCAATCTTCAGATGTTTTAACTCCTAAACCACCAAGTGAGTTTATTTTGATTGGCTTATTCCCATTTCACACGTTGCCCCTCACTCTTAGATCTTAACCCTTTAGGTTTTCCCTAACCGTTAGACAGGGTGTAGCTTTCCTAATTGTGTTTAAGGGGTAAGACTTAGGACTAAATTAAATTGCCTTGTTTGTACTTTTATAAGAGTTGCTGGAACTTCTTCACTGACAAATCAAAATATTTTCTCCATACATTTTTTCAGTGATAGAATAACCACTATAATATAGATAAATGTTTCACTACAATTCCGGCCTTGTACACTTGTAACTATGGTTTTAAATATCCACACCACCTTATTTAAAAAAAGAAAAATTCACACCTAACCACAAAAGTTCATTGTTAGGCCCATTCATAAGCATACACACATGTAGGGGGAAGTGGTTTTCCCAAATCCTGTCCAATCAGAATAACTTTCAAAGTTCTATGTAACCGAGCTTATAAAAAAGCAAGCAAAAAACACTTGATTTATCAATATCAAAAGAGCTCTCCAGTATCATTGTTAAGGTGTTAATTCAGAAATAGGCGGGATTTGTTTTGCTGCTATGGTTTCTTTCTTCTGTATTTTCTTGTGCTGCCTTGTCTGACAAGACCACACAAACATATGTGGGTTCAGGAAGAATAAAAAAAAAAGCAAACTTGAACATATGTTGAAATACTAACATAAAAAACATTTCTTTTGTCCTTTAAATCCAAAAATAGATTGAAAGACCAACATAACTGATGGCATATGGTTAGTTTGCAACACACTGTGAACACCTATATATTTATTTGCTGTCATGTTAAAATCAGAATATCTAAAACAAGATTTAAAAAGGCCAAAGCACCGACAATAAGCAAGGAATTCAGTATTGGAGAGTAAAAACAAGCATTTAGCGTCATTGCTGATTCAATTATTTTCATTGGAAATGGAGCTGTAGATATGACAGACTAACGAGTGGAGATGGATATGAAGACACGTCTGTGTGCGACATCATAATAAGTACTTGTGACTCTACAGCAGTGGTGTAAAATAAGCAAGAGTTTTGATTATTTATTTTATCACTAAAGAAATGCCATCCAGATGGTATTTTTGTGTTCTCACATTTTAATTTATTCTCTGATCTTATTAAAAGTCATCCAGACAGATGTATATCAGCATGTGTCATCACTAAAACATTTTTTTTCAACTCTTATATGTGAATAACCTTGTGGAGGCTGCCTTTTCGAGGCAGAATGTATTGCAATGGGATTTAAAGTGAAAAGTATAGAGACTTTAGCACTACAAAGTTGTTCCTTTTATTTAAACCTATGTTTCTGATGTGGTATTGTCTGTATTTTCATTAGGTTTGAGAAGATGATAAGCGGAATGTACATGGGGGAGTTGGTGCGTCTCATCTTGGTGAAGATGGCCAGAGATTCACTGCTGTTCAAGGGAAAGACCACGGCAGAGCTTCTCACTACTGGACGTTTCAGCACCAGCTACATCTACACCATTGAGAGTGACAAGTTAGTATTCATGTGACATTAATGGATGGCGGTAGACAAAAGAATCAGGTCAGTGTCTCTTCACAGTTTGCAATGAATTTTGGGTCAAATAACAATTGATAAATTTAATTAATACTTCAATATTAATGTGATTAAGTTGAGTTTATTTTGTTTGAGGCACCACCTTTGTCAGAAGAACCAAACATGCTCTTAGTAAGGAATGTAATTGACGCCTTGGGACGACATAATTGCAAGCTGTACACAAGAATAAGCACAACTTTTATATTCTGAGAATATAATAATAAAATAGATCACTCTTACAGCCAAATTCAGTCAACTACAAAAGCACTCAGAGAGTGAAAACCTCTTCCTTGACATCTCAATTCCTTGCCAATGTTGTGATCTACTTCTAAGTTTTTTAGATTCCTTTACTATAAAAACATACCTTTAGTGGCTCCACTCACATTGATATCGTTATTATTCGACTAGTTAATCTTAAAAATTGCTTTTCTGGCAATGGCGGTTTTCTGATCACCCCCAAATTCCAAATCCACCATCAACTTTTTGAGTTTTGTTGCAAACAGACACACAGACTAACAAACCACAAACCTTGACTTAGGTTATACATTTTATATCCTCGCTAAAAACATGCAGACTAAACTACTAAGCCAATTGAGGAAAATTTTTACTATGCAAACTAGTTCAACTTTCTGTAAAGTCCAGGTCTTTAACTACTGAATCAGGTGCTGCACCGCTGAAGGACATTAAACTTGTAGAAATAAAAAGAGCTTGATCACACTGAACACAGGGTTCGCCTGAAATCCTTGAAAATACTTCAAGTTTAACAAGTTGTTTTCAAGGTTTTCGGTGTTTGATTTTTGTGTAACATTCTTGAAAATGGTTGATATTCTTATCTGGACTGTTTTGCTGTTAAGAACACCTTGGCTAAAAACCTCAATTTTATGTAGAATTATTATTTAAAAAAATTTCTAATAATAAGCCTCGCTTCCACTCTGAGTGGTTTGTTTCTTTTTCTTGACCTCACATGTGAGTACACATCATCTCATGTAAAAACCAGCTCCTGGACTGGAAACATCCTCTTGTATGAATATGAAGCACATCAAACTTGAGCAGGTGCTGGTGGCCCACATGTATCTGGTGAACGGGTCAAAACGACAGGCCAGATGGTTGTTGTTTCCTCACCCACTGGGTGAACATGACTACAAAATATGGCTGAAACGGGGACGAAATCCTCAAATAACTTAATGCAAGAAAAACGTGTATGCCGTTAGTTTTATTTAATCCAGAGAGCAATTTTCTAGGCTGCAGACACATTGAATCCACTGGGGCAAGCAGTAACCCCTCACAAGAGCAATATAAAGAGACCCTCTGGGCAAAGTGACGTAAAATCCACGTCTTTATGTCATTTTCGGACATCTACTTTATGTCCATTATTGACACTGTTAGGACCTCTGGATACGGTCTAATTTTAATTGAAATAAGGTCGCTGTGGACGTTTTTTCTACGTACAGTTTTTACATATGTAAGACATAACTTTTCACTGAAGAGATTGTTTTGGGGTCAATTCACTTCTGGTCAGCTGTTGGAGAGACTCACTACACTACTTCTCTGTGGCGCATGTGACAGGTGATCCGAAACAGTGATCCTAACGAATCCATCGATGGCCATCAGGTCAAATTTAAAGAGCCTTTTGCACAAGTAAACAAATAATTTATTGGTATGCAATCTAAAGTCATTCAGCAATGTCCCATTATTGTAATTAGAAATAGATTTCAAATCCACTACCAAAAATGGATTAACGCAATACTTTAAACATTGTGTTGCACTTTGAAGTAAAACTTTTAAAATCGTTTCAGAGGTTTCTCAGGTCGTAACATGATTGTGTTGCTACTGGACATGTACATAATATCAGTTCTGTAAAATGGGCAATTCGTCGTAAGCCAGTAGGGGGCCTAGGAGAAAATGTTGTGAAGTGATGCTTTAATACACAACAACAAATGATAAGGTAGTCATAGTGGATATTGCAATTTTAATATCAAAAGGTTTTTATGAGTTTGTGCAATTGTGTAATTTTCAGATTTCAGATTGCCTGGGCTTACCTTTCTTCCATTAGTCTACATGAAATATGTTTACCTTAAATTAAAAACATTTGTGTTATCTAATGGGGTTTTTGCCTTCCTCCAATTCATGTTGAATTTGACAATGAGGCCATCGAGCACATGTCATTAAGGCTGGATGATATAGTAAAAGAACATATCAATACAGGGAATAGTCATATTGATAGATAATTATCGATAACTATCAAAAATGTATAATGGTATTTTAAGTGCCTTCCTGGTTATTTCGTTATTATTGAATGAACTAATTTTAACTAAGAATTAAATTAAGTCCTTTTTCACACTTTAAAAAAAATCGTAACTAAGTTTGTAAGACACAGAGACAAATCAAGAGACCAGAGTAACCTCAGTAAATACAAATTAAAGTGATGTTATTAACCATTATATTAGGGGTTGAGGAAAAAATTGATTCACATACAAATCTTGATTCCTTGCTTAACGATTTTGAATTGAGTTTTTTTAATTAAAAATACGATTTTAAATGTTTTAATTTTGGCTTGGAAAAAAAGGCTTGGAAAAAAAGTTTAAGTTCACTTTAATATGAAGTATATTTAAGAATGTCCCAGTTTACTTCAGAAAGTCTACTTTTCATTCATTCTGTTGTAAAAGTTTAAGATATGGGAAGTAGAACATTCAGAAAATTATATATCTTTTCAAAACTATAGTGAATTGAAAATCCGCGATATTGAAGAATCTCAATTGAAATGCACTGGCACTTACAACAAAATCATAAAAGAATTGAATCGGAAGAAAATAATATTGTCTCAGCCCTACAAATTGGCACCCTTTTTTACTAATCGTATTGATTGTGAATCGATTCTGAATCGAATCGTCACTCCACGAATCGGAATCAAATTGTGAGTTATTGTAAGATTTACATCCCTGAATTATATTATATATTTATTTTAAATTGTTAGTAATTTAAATTAAAGGCTTATCTTGACACTTTTTAATCTTTTAAACATTTTATGACAATTTATAATATTAATGGATGAAACCTTTGGTTTAGTTTGTCAATCAAGCTTATTCAAATTCAGTTCAGCTGCTAAGGCTAACCAGCTACTTACCTATACCAGAGTGTAGACAGAGCCCAGAACACTGAGCCAAGTCCAGTCTCTGAGAGCTGAAGCCAGCAGGTCTATCCATCCCCAGCTATGTTTTTCGCTTCCGGGGACCAGGTGGAGAACTAGGGGAACATTTTAAAAGCTGCATTTGTTGTTAGAAGGTAGCTGGGTATATTTTCTCTGTCTCACTGTAAAAGTGATTTGTAGCAAACTGTGGTTGTGGAGTCCTGTTCAAGACTACTGATCATAGTAATTTATTTGGTTTATTATTGCGACATGTTAAAGTGCGTCGAGAATCTGTTCAAGACGGGACACAACATTTACATGAGCTGCTGAAACATTGTTCAGGGACAACTTCCTCCTTGCTGTGACATCTGACTGAGTTGAAGTTGGTTGAATTTTGTTCCAGTTTAAATAATTTGTTCCTTCTTGTGGTTTTAAAGGAAAGAGGGATGGCTGACAGAGCTGCCTGGTTCTGGGTTAATGATTCATTCAGAGTAGGTAGTGACTGTTGTATTGAGCTACCTATAATGACAAAATTAGGGGAAATCTTTGTTGTTGTTGTTTTGTTGTTTTTTATCGACCCCTTGTTTTTCTATTGCACCACACCGTATATCGATCGATACATATTGCTATCGAATTATGGTTTAGCCCTAGTCCTCAATGGCATTTTTTGTTTACATTACCTTTCCTTTTATACTTTAAGTAGTTTTTAAAACCAATGCTTTTTTAACTTTAGAGTAAGGCCACGTCCACACTAAGCCGGCTAATGCCTTAAACGTATAATTATTTAGTCTACACCGCCTATCGTCCACACTAACCCGGCGTCATTTATGGTCTGTGGCCGGATAACTATTAGCCGGGTAAGAGAGCCGTGTAAATCTTAATTCAACGGCTAAATGAGCCAGTGTGGACAGCTTCCCCGGATAATGAAAGGAAGTGGCGTCAATGAATGCTGCGTCAATAACAATACGACACTACAGACATAGACAACAGCGAAGAGTAATAAATTGATCTCGTCGTCTGTCCACACCAAAAACTCTCTCTTCTTCTGAGCAGCTATTGTTCTGTTCGGTTAACGAGACAAGCAGATATGTACTGTGCTGTAGAGCTTCTTGTATATATTATGTAGGCGCTGGCGTCACGTAGATTATACGCGTGTTCCGTTTGTCTTTTTGCGCATGCCCAGTATTTGCACAGGTCTGTATGGGATTGCGCAATCATGGGACCTTAAACAGACCTTAAACGGGGCGTAAATGCTCGTGTTGAGTGGATAACATTAGGTGTCTAACTCCGCCGTATAACCTTATCGGCTTAGTGTGGACGTAGCCTAAGAAGCTACTTCTACAGAAGTCTTTTTAAACTCTTGGCTGCATTCACACCTGATAATCTAGTAGACACTAGAAAATGGCTTTTTATAGCTTTTTATTATCAGAAAGTCCAGAGCTTTGAGCAACAATTTTGCCTCTCTGCCTGTGGTGGTGCTGTTGTACAGCTGTACTTCCTCATGCCTTTGGGGAACTTCCATTACACCTGAATGTAAACAAACAGGGAGGAGCAGCAGATTGCAGCGGTTTTAGGACTGGTCTGTTGTGTTGGCCAAACCCGACGGAACCGACCGGTCCGTCGGGTTTGGCTGAATATTATGAGTATATTATGTGTATATGTAATGAATTATGGTGTTAGGTACAGGGCTTAAAGTGTCCGGGCACTGTGCCTGAATTCAGGCGTGGGCAATGGCGTTTAAGAATAGAAAATAGGCTTCAGAAATGTGTTTTATATGGAAGTGTCCTTACTTTACTCTGTAGGTATCTCACAGGGTTCTTACTATTAGGCGGTCAATGGTGGAGCATATTGGATAAGGGGGGGGGGGGGGGGTACTCATAAAATTTCTTCAAGGTTGGCAGGTCTGGCATGTAAATGTACTGACTCTGTCGCTCTGTTCTGTTAAAGTGACTGTGTGTAGTTTTTACCATTAATCTCTGTAAATATCCATCTAAATACTGTTGAAAATGAATAAAATAATGCCCAATCATTGAAAAGTATTGGTGGCTTTTCAACATATAACCATAAAAAGTTGGTCTAAAATGCATAGGCAGGGGTACCAGTGTAAGGGGGCGAATGTATTGGACGCAATGTTTCCTTCTACATGAGCCGATATGGACAAAATGCCTTACTGATTTTTGAATACACGGTTACATCACTAACCCCTTGTCCTCTATACAAAGTTTAAATAAAGAGCTATATGAACAGGCTAAAAAAGAAAAACAAACAAATAAAAAAAAAAAACTTTCGTCAACCCGGACTGACTAACAAAGACCCTCGCTGCCTGTTGTACCAGCCTTTATACGACACTGATCCGGTCTGCGACTCTGCGTTACAGGCAGAAGGACACAAAGATGATAAACACAGCCAGAAAACTACAGAAAACAACGGCATCACATTTTCTCAGTGGAATTAACTTAAGGACCAGCAAAGTCTAACACAGAGGATGCAATGCTGTGCACGACGTTAGCACGCCCATCGTATTTTCCCTTTCATACTTCAGCATGAGTCCCGTTGTGACACGGCTCTATTCTCCACCAGAATGCTATGTGAACTGGGTTAGCTTTCAAACTCCGCTGCTCCACCCAGTCCTTTAATATAGTTTTGGCCGGTCGCACTGAACTAATATCCTTCCGCCCGCTTAAGTTTCACCCAGTGTTATCATGGGGCTCTTGACTCAGGTCTAGCTAAATGGACGATGCGGAAAGGCGGATTATTTGCTGTTTATTTGTGTAGCCGCCACTGCACTGTGAACGTGTAAATGAAAAGATTTACAACCACAGAAAGCCTGTTGATGCCATACTATGCCAGCTTGTATTGACTGTTTTATATTTTTAGCTGTGCAAATCAGTTTTTATTTAGTGATAATAGTAGTAGTAAAGTAACATTATATTTGAGCAAATGTCCGAGAAAATAATATAGCCTGCTTATTATTCAATTCAATTCAAAGATACTTTATTTATCCGGTCACTGAAGTGCTTGCAGCCACCAGAGCAGCGCTCCCAGTCACATAATAGTAGTAGTTGTAATAATAATAATAAAAAGTATTAGTAATCTTCTCCTGTTCATGGTTTTTTCCTGCCCAGAGGTGTGAGAAAGATGCCACCAAAAAGAAAATCCAAACAGCAGACTCTGGAAGGCTTCTTAAAGAAGAAAAGTGGTCAGTTTAAGTGCTTCAGAGTAGTATTAAGATTCTGTATTCATCCTAAAAGGGACATTCATTGTTCAAATCAAAACATTTTCAGATTTTGTTATTTTAATGGTTGCATTTTAATGTACACCTACAAGTGTTACATTGTTGCTGCTGCAATATTTTGAGTTGGGCATGGACTCTGATCCTGAATGGGAAGATAGTGAAAACAGTGAAGTTGATTAAAGAGCAGAATGGAGATACGAAACCATTAAGTTCATCATTTATGTTGGAAACGTCTTTTACTTAAGACTATTTTTATTTTATTTGTATACATATTCTGTTGTTTACGACAAAGTTAATAAATGCACATGAATATCGTGCTGTTACTTACATTTACATTATATGGACAGGGCCCCCCCAGCTGGCTACTTTCATATTATTGCTGGCTAGTCTGTGTCTATGTGGAAAACCCTGGAGATGTGGAAAACTCAATAATTTAGAAAGGCAAGAGTAACGTTGCTGCTCCTCTGCTTCAACAGAAGTGATTTAAGCATCTGATCAAGATGCCTGCCGGACACCTTTAGGCTAACTTAGGAATAACTTTTGGCAATTTTAGAGTTGTACATTTCATTTCACCATCCATCATCAAATGTTGACGTATCAATGCGCTAAATCTCTCTTTGCCCATTGGTCTACCGTGAGATTGAGTTTTGAGTTGTGTTTGTTTGTATGGATGGAGGAATATGACTCTTTAAATAGATACTAAGACTACAACAGAGCAATCCTTTTACCTTCCTTTGAAGGTTTTATGTCCCACTGTAAGGAAACCATGGAGCAAATACAGAACTCGCAATGAATACTTTATGTCCCTTCTTAAAAAGTACTGCATAAAAAAACAAACTTATCTTCCAATGTCTATTAATTTCAGGGCTTTTTACGAAAACACATCCAAACATATAGGTCCCAGGACTGTCAGTTTATGACAACAATCAGAAAGATCTTTAATAATAGTAAACAATGATATAAAGCTGACACATTCCTCTTCATCAGTTTGAAATGTATACCTATTAGCAAAGGAAATAGGAAAATATAGAGACTTCGGTCACTCAAAACATTGCACTTTTTCAAGAAGAGCACCTTTAATTTTATTATTATGGAGAATAATATTTTTATCATTTTATAATGAAGGCCTGATGTTCACTCTTTTGGCCATATGTGTCTCAATGTGAAAACAAAAAATGTCACTGAAACGAAATTGAAATATAAAGCGTTCATTTCGTTGATATTGATTAGCCATAGCATCAAATGGCACTGAAGGAAATTTGAACCTTATTGTGAAAGAAATCTAAGACAAGGGTACCTATTGGGATTGTATTTGGTTGGTTACCCCTGATCTTAGCAATAATTTAAGCAAACACACATTCCTCTTAAATCATTGCACAACTAGAGCAATTTTACTATATTCACTCTGTTAATCATTTCATCAAGCAACTTTTGTCCTAGCAATTGCATTGATTAGAAATTAATAGATTAAAAAAACCTCTTCTGGTGTTAGCATATTTTTCCAATATGGGATTTTGTTAAAAGATTATACTGACTGATCAGCTTCATAAATAGTTACCAACATTGATGACCAGTAAAGGCAAGTATGTATTGTAACAACCCTGTGTAGAAAACTTAGTCCCACACTTCATAAAATGGTTGTTTCAGTTAAGTGTCCACTGTTCCAAGGTTAGCTGTTTGATTGATGTAAGGAGTCATAGTTTTCCTGTGGCTTTGAAATACTATTTTTTTTCACTGGCCTGCTTCCAATCTAAGAGCCTTCATTGATAAATGCTGTTTTTTTCCCCCATTGCTCTCTACAGTACATGCAAAACACGAGACTTTCACTTGAAAGTGAAAACACGATGAAACGTTTTAGCTGTATTTTTAATATCCCTTTATTGGAGTAAATTTATTCCAAAAGCTACTTTTTTCTTTTGTAAAACTTTTTAAATGAAACCTTTTTTCCAATTCATTTTTCCCCTTTCTTTATAACTTTTATTTGGAAAAAAAATAGTTCAGGAATTATTATTACTATTATTACTACTATTTTCACATTAGTATTTATGTAAAATGTTGCTTATTTAAATTTTCTTGTTTTGTTTGTGAGTCTCTCTTTTTTTTAAGGAAACTTAATTTTTTCCTTGGAGTAAGAAAACATTTAAATATCCAACACCTAAAATGCCAGTTAGTTCATGTTAAGTTTTATCTAGGTAATAGTTTTTACAGTATAGTTTAACAACTCTCTGGGCAGAAGCTCCCTATTACTTAATTTTCAGTTGAAAAAGATTTTAGACAAAAATCGGTGGAGTTTTTTTATATATCAGTTTGGATGCAGAAAAGTCGACATCTTTGTTTTGGCATTGTTCTGGGTCCAAATTTAACCAAGGAACGTAGCCTACTTGTTCACTGCTAATATTTCCCAAGCAGTCCAGATAATTGCTGTAAATTTCTTCTTCCTGCTTTGCTGGCTCCTCTGTCTTCCGCTCCAAGCTCCTCCCACTCCTCTGAGCTCCACTTGTCTGCTTACCTCCAGCTCCAGCAGCCATCTCACTGCGCACCTGCGTTCGCTGACTAGTCCTTACTCAGGTTGCAAGAGTGAGCGAGTGTTCTCCTCTGACGGGTCCAACCTCCGTCTTAAACAATTTAAAGACTTCTGACAAGTTCAACTCATTTTCACTCAACTGTTACTCATACATTTTTCCTTTTCGAGGATCCTTCTTATGTCTTTCCCAATCATCCATACATGGCCTGATTAGTGAGCTCATGTTCCAGACCAAAAGTGGATGACCTTGGTCACTTTTAATATGAATCAAAACATGTAACTTATGTTTGAACATATAAAAGGATTGACATAAAACCTGTCAAGTAAAAAAAATAAAATAAAAAATAAAAATTAACACAGCATTATTTTAATATTTAAGTCCTCATTAATTGGAGTTTCAGCTGTTTTGTTAGGGAACCTAAAGGATCGTAAAGTTTGATTTAAATGGTAGTTTTGCTTTTTAAGAACTTTAATAACAATTTGATGCAGTGCAAGTATGTAGGTGTTTTATGGTGTTTAAGCACAAATAAGTAAATGAGAGTTCTTAAATTCATGTGCTTCGCTGTGGAACCTGTTCGGATAGAAATCGTAGACACTGATTATGTTGTTTGTGCTTTCCCCGCAGAGTTGAAGAAGGTCTGGCCAATGCTGAGAAGGTGCTCCGCAGCATGGGTCTGGACCCGTCCGCTGAAGACTGCGCCGCCACTCGGAGGATTTGTCAGATCGTGTCTACTCGGGCCGCACGCCTGTGTGCTGCCACCCTGGCGGCAGTGATGCGACAGATCCGGGACAACAAAGCAGCTGAAAAGCTGCGCATCACCATCGGAGTAGATGGGTCGGTTTACAAGGGTCATCCAGAGTAAGTGATCCAGAACACATAAATATAGATGTATCCCTCTCTTTAAATTGGAGCATCTAGATTATAGCCTGAATGTTAGTGATGGTAAAGAGATAATCCAGGACTGAGCTTTATTAGTCGGTACGAGTGTTTCTGCTTGTCACTGAGTGTATTTCAGCTAAACCGATTTGAGTTGTTGAAACAAGTACATCTAAACTCCACGTTTAGTGTTTAAGATCTATTTCCATAATAACTGCTCGTTGACACAGAGGGGATTAGTTCTCCTTGTCATCGGTGTTTGCCTGACTGACTTCGAGTTTGCCTTTACAAAGTTGTTTATTTGCTTGCTACAAATCCCGTGTCTTGCAAAAATATTTTTGCAGCCTGCTGATCATGTAGTAAAGTATAACAGGACACATGCAACACACTCACACCCCTCCAGTGTCTGGTAGTAGCTTTGACATTTTTGTTAGGTAGACTCAGGCGGGTGCCAAGGACTTACAGGCAGGCTGGATGTCAGCCTTCTTTTCTGATGAAATTAAATTATCCCCCCTGATACCGCCTCATTAAGATTCACTTTGAGCCGTCTCTTTTAGAAGGACTTGACAGGGGCTAAAGTGTTCTTCACTATGTAGTTGTGAGCGTATATATGTGTTATTGTTACTCACAATGCACTTTTTTATTTTATCATGTATCACAGTGTTCTCATTTGATTTCCTTTGTTTAGTTTATTTGTTCGGTGCTGTAAGTAATCAGATTCTGATTACTTGTTAGGGATCAGTATTAGTTCAGTATCTAGGATCAGTATTAGGGATCAGTATCTGGGTATTAGTTTCCAAACGCAAGGCACTCTTTTTCAGTTTGTTGTTTTTTTCCCGTAAAATGTACTATTTCCCTACCAATACACAATTACGGGCTGTTAGATTATTTATGCAGTTTCAGGGAAATATGCAGAAGTTTCCATTTGTAACTTGACAGAATGTGAAAAGTTCAAAGGGCTTGAATACGGTAACAAGACACTGTTGCTTTGTAGCAGTTTTGGATATGTGCATTGGCATTGATTTCACATGTTCAGATGTTCTTTCGTAAGTTGTTGAAAATTTTCCGGACTAGAGAAGGGGACTTGATACCAAAGCTGTTGCAACAAAAGAGTCAAAGGATTATTGTTCTGGAAAAGGTTGTCATGACATTGTATCTGGGGAAAATGTCAGCCTTTACGCTTGAACGCCAAAACCTGCAGAATTGAGTGTTTAGATCTGCAAATCTTTAGATGTGAAATTCTTTGTCCAAAACTCATACCCAGAAACTACCTTGTCGCCAATTTATAACATGTTTTGGGGTGTCAAAGAAACAAATAATTTTTCACGTTTTCTGTTGTCATTGAGGGGACGAGCATTCTGTCTAAAAAATTTTTTTGAATAAGTAGCTAGTCAAGGTTTCAGAAAATCAATATTGAAATGGGTGTTTTTATGATAGATTTGCCAGGAGGCTGAACAAGATGGTGCGGCGCCTCGTGCCAGACTGTGACGTGCGCTTTTTGGAATCGCAGCATGGCAGCGGGAAAGGTGCGGCTATGGTTACAGCGGTGGCCCACCGTCTCGCCGCTCAGAAAGCCGAGCGGCAGCGCATCCTCGACACCCTGCGTTTGAGTCGGGAACAGCTGCTTGAGGTGAAGAGGAGGATGGCAGAGGAGATGGCGCAAGGCCTGTCGAAGGAAATGCATAACCAAACCAGTGTCAAAATGCTTCCGACGTATGTCAGATCCACCCCTGATGGAACAGGTAGGTTTACGGGAAAACAAAATGTAACTCCTCTCTCAAATAAGACGTCTTGCTTCAGTTTGTGAATTGTTTTCTCTTTTTTTTTTGATCAGAACAAGGAGATTTCTTGGCTTTGGACCTTGGGGGATCCAGTTTTCGTGTTCTTCTTGTTCGGCTGAGAAATGAAAAGAAGCAAAAAGTTGATATGCACCAGAAGATCTACAGAATCGATCAGGAGACCATGCAAGGCACAGGAGAGGAGGTATTATGTCATTTTGGAATAAAAGATCGGATTTTGAAGGTGAAGGCGTGAAGTTGCTTCCGCGAAGTCCATTATTTTCTGAAAATGTACATCTCTTGTCACTTACGAAAGAAACACATATTTAATCAATTAATAATACTTTAATGTCTTAGTTAAAATCGTGAGTTCTTTTTTGTATAAGTCGAGCGCACTATTTAATATCTCCAGTATACAGGTGTTGCCAGGCAACGTGGCTAGAGCGAGCCGACCGCAGCAATTTATCAGTGAGGGGAAGCGAGATGATGGCTTTACCTTACGTTACGTTATACAAAATATAATTTCAGAAGGCCAATACACTACTTACTGCTTGTGTGTGTCCAGAGGATGATGCAAATAACGTTGAGACTCCGTTGCCATTTGAGCCAGCGCAATAATTTAGAACCGTCATCAGGCAATTTGACGGGACGCCTTTCCTAGGTGTACATTATTACTTTTTAATGTACACCCTTCAGCCAATCTGAATCGAGTATTCACCCCAACCATGGTATACGTGCAGTTGACCCCCTGGATAGGGACCACAGCTTTCCATGGATAGCAAAAAAATCAATGAGACCGTTCTAAAAATGCAAATAACTGCTTACTTTATTATCTGGAAAACCAAATTTACCTTAATATTCAGTAATACTTAAAGTGGGAACCATTTTAGCACAACCTTAAAAAGCTAGTATCCACAGTCTACTTTATCTCCACTCTTGGGATTTTTGCCAATCAGTGCCAAGGGAAATAATTGGCGCTCCTGGATTAGCGTATCAAGTAGCATTGTATTTTTAGCTTCCTAAGCAGAATTTCTTTTCTTCTTTTTCCCCCCGAATATTATAAAGCTGTTCTACAAAAAAGTTGCACAGAAAAACCCTCAAATTCTGAACCGATTAATGGACTTTTTTTTTAAAGCTCTTTCATGCCTCCGTATTGAGTTGAAATATATTGGATATTTTTGTGTCCTAGTGCATCGGGACAAACCACTTTAGGAATAAGGTTTTGACAATAGCTAAGCAGTTAATCCACCAGTTTTGTAAGAAACTGACAAAAATGGGATTTAGTAACTTTCAAAACTTGTATACCGGACAGATTAGGGGCTGCTGCACTCTGTTTGAGCCATTTATTCCCTCCTTTTTTTCCACTTTTTTTTATTTGCCTAAGGCACATCATTACATCACTGGTCGTGGCACAGTGCATGGGACAGTGTACACAAAGTTCTCATTTGAATACTGCTCGTTGCGCCCGTTATCATTTGCGCACACAATCTTAGTAGATCACTTGCAAATCAGGAACATACCCCTTCCCACAATGTTTTTGCGGCACATGCAACTTCTCACTCTTTATTTATAATATGGATAAATCAGGTTCATTATATTTTGCCACTTATTTTAACTGATCATTTTTATCTTTGTATATTAATGTATAATATATACCAAAAAAAGAAAAGTTCTTATATATGAGATAGATGCCTAGAGCAACAACAGGCAACATGTCTTTTCTTAAAAGCTTGGCAGATGTACAGTAGTCTGCAAGTTTTCAAGCCTATGATTTTTGCTTAGGTTATTATACACAACAGTAATGCAGAGTTTACCGCATCAGTCATTTACAGCTTTTTCATGTGTATGTGTATTCATGTGTAACTTTTTTAATCTCAATATGATCTGTGCCCTAGCTCTTCGACCATATTGTGTACTGTATTGCTGACTTCTTGGACTACATGGGAATGAAAGGGGCCTCCTTACCTCTGGGATTTACATTCTCCTTCCCATGTGATCAAACCAAACTGGATGAGGTAACATTTTTAGATTTTACTTGCATATGGTAATCGTTATGTCTTCTTAACTGTGTCTCTTTAATGCTGACTGCTTAAATTGCTGATTTTTTTGTCAGCTTTTCCCTATACAAGTTAATTAGCAGCTTTTTAAGTGCTTTAAATTAACACATTTTCACAAATTATTATATTGGGCACAAGTTAGTCTGTATAGTTTTTTGTTTTATAAGGTTGTCACACTTGTGGGGCGGCACAGAGAGCCAGCCTCGATCAAGGAGGCTTAGTTCCCACAACAGCATATTCCAATCCAGCATTCATTGCAGCTGGAGGCTTGAACAATCAGTAAACTGTGGGGAGTGCCATTTAACTGATGACGATACTTCGAAGCACCACACAATGCAACTGAAGTCTTATTCACTGCCTCTAAACATTATGTGTAAAAAAAGGTATCATTCATAGAGGTAAAAAAAAAAACGGGCATAAATTCGTGTTTGTTTTCATGGTCCTAATTGACCGTTAATGAAAATTCACAGCTTAATGGTTAAATAAAGGTCAGAAACAATTTAAAGAGAAAAACAGATAGAGACTATATGTTGCACATGTACAGAAGCCGAGCCTTTATATTATAATAAGGGCATTATGGGAACAGGCCCAGGGGCCCAAGCCCACTGGGGGCCACATACCTACGTGGGATCCATTCAAGCAGTTAAAGGAAGAAGAAAAGATTGTCTTCAAATTTCAAATATGGCAGAGATTGAGGCTGCTGGAGATAACCAATAAAATCCACATTATTTTTATTTTTCCTTTACATGGTTCTTAAGGCACATTGGAGGACACCATGGTAACATGCCCCACCTCTAACTCCGACAGTAGCCCGTCACCAGACAGTGGTAGTACGAGAATCGAATATTATTGAAAAAAGGCAGTTTCTTTAAAAAATGATGAGAAGACATGTTCATTAAGAAGTCTATCATCTACTGATAGTTTTTTTGTAAACTGCAGGAAAGAAAATCAGTAAAAAGAAGATGTTGTGGATGATTGTGAGCCAATTAACCACCTGTTAGCAACACAGCCTGGAGCTAGCCGTAGCAGCAGCTTTTACTGCCTTCATCACTTCTCAAGTGGAGAAAAAGTTTCTTGAGACTGGATCACATGCTGAGGAGAGTTTTCAGGTGACAGGTCTGGTTTTCTGTGGTGATATTGAATTATTTGAATTAGAACTTTGTTGGAATTGTGGAGCTTATCTAAGTTTGGTCACTTTCTGAGTGAAGACATAAAGAGATGAATGGTAAGGCTGGGCAGAACATCATGGAGGAGAACAGTGAAATGTAGGGATTCATCGATTCAAAAATGTGCGCCAATACTGATGTTCGATAATATAATTGCTGTAAAGGTCAATAATCAATATATACAATAGTATAGTCACGATATAAATCTTAAAAAGATGCAAATATTCAGCGTTTTTTAAATATCTGATCAGTTTTAGTCATAGGACTGACTCTGATGTTATAAATGACTAACATCAGCCGATACTGATGTTAGTGCCAATATATTGTACATTCCTTTACAATATCCATGTTTTTATGGTTCTAGTTATGAGAAACGGAAACAAGGAGAGAAACAGGAGCTCTGAGAGACCGATACAGGTTTATTGAACATATTATTAAATTATTATTTAAATTATTAAAATGAAAAGCATTTTTTTTTCAATTTATGATCAAATGCGTTAAAATAATAGTCAAGTTTACTTAAACTGATGCAATTTTTAACAAGAAAGAAGAAGAAAATATGAGGAAGACGGGCAGACACAGAAGGGCAGGAATGGAGAGCTCTGAGGCAAAAGAACAGAAATAACACAGAGACAAGTGAAGAGGAGTGAGACAGGAAAGAAAAATGATCAGGTATCATTTACAGATGGGGGGCCTTTTAAATACTCTGTGCCCAGGGGCTCCTGCTATCATAATCCAGCCCTGACAGAAGCCCAACTAGATTAAAATAAAAGTCATGTTTTTCACAGCAATAGCACTTTTCTCCCTGTGTTTTTAAGAACAGTGTGTTACTTTGCCTGGGGATCTTTTTGATATTTCTAGCTTGTCGCCACAAATGCTTATTTACAGTCTTAATCAGGCCAGAACATGCGATGGAAGTTTAAAAGCTTTTTAACCTGATCCTTGAACTTTGACTTGAAAATCAGCTGCTAGCTCAGCTGCTAATCAGCTAAACCGTTCACTGCAGATCAGGATAATTAATACCCAAAATACAGAGGAATGACATGTCCCTGTCAGTTGTTGAGAGTCAAAAAAGTAGTTTGATTCTTTATTTACTAGATGAAATTTTAGTAACTGACTGCTGCACGTGAGTGTTTTGTAATGTTAAGATTTTGAATTGTCTGTCGTTCTATGTTGTCTTTTTTTATATTGTCCATCTATCCATCCATTGTCTTCTGGTTATCTACAGTCAGGTCAAGAGAGAAAAGAGAGACCCAGACTTCCCTCTCTCAAGTCACATGTGCCAGCTCCTTTAGCGAGTCCGAAGACGTTCCCCAGGCTAGCTGATACGTAGTCCCCCCAGCGTGACCTGGGTCTTCCTCTGGGAAGACATGCCCTGAACACCTCTCCATGGAGGAGTCCAGGAGGCATCCTAACCAGACAGCAACTCAATATGCAGTAGCTGTACTCAGTAGGAATGGGTATCGTTTAGGTTTTATCCGATACTGGTGCCAAACCAGTACTTTTGAAACGTGCCGGTGCATGAAACGGTGCTCAAAGAATGGAAAACATACAAACTTTGTCCAAAAACCCTCTTATTTTTTTATTTTTAGTAGGGCTGTCAAACAATAATTTTTTTTGATCTAATAAATCACAGGGTAGCTTTAAATTAATCACCTTTCCTAAATATGACCAAAAAATGTCTGTGTAAAAAGGACATATCTAGATGCATTAGCTCTTTTTTTTAAATTAAATAGAGGGGAAATCCATTAAGTTTTTGTTTTTAACTCCACAATCACATTAACCATGTATGTCTGGTCTCATAAATAAATAACAAATAAATAATAACAAATAGAGGTTGAACTTAGGTTGAACTAACCAAAACATATGAATAAACTTAACATTTGGATATCAGCAGTCTGTGCTAAACATCACATAAATCAAATGTAATACAGACTTAGTAATCTAATGTCACGATTTTCCAAAAGTAAAAATTGTTCAGATTCAGTTTAACACAAAAGGAAATAAACACTCTTATTGTGAAGATGTACACAGCTACTTCTGCTAATAGTTAGCACTGATTTAAGTCTGAAAACATCACTTTGACTGAATAATTTCATATTTTTAAACAGCAGTAACTCACTATGAAGTGTATTGAAGCTATACAGACAACATAAATAATTATCAGAAATACGGAGCATTTAAATTCTGCACCGCACACAGCGAGCTGAAAGCGGACGAATAATTCCCACAGACAACTTATTAACTTATCATATCACCGCAAAGCCAACACGGCAATAATAATATACTCACTTGTAATTTAGGATCACTAACACATGCTACTTCACAACAATCCGAAGTTTGGCTGGTTAGGAAGGAGAGCTGATGTGGTGCAGGCTGAATTATAAACAGGGCGCTGTTCTGTGTATGCATTAATTGCGTAAAAAAAAAAGTTAATTCTAGGAATTAATCGACCCGCATTGGTGCGTTAATTTCGACAGACCTAAGTTTTAGCTGTGCTTGCAAAAAGATAGCCATGTTTTACCTTTTATGGTGATACAGGGCATTGCTCTTGGCTGATGGCATGCCCAGAATCCGCAGTGTTTGACATTTCCAGGGGGAAAAAGAACCAAAATAAGGCACCGAAATGTGCGCCGCTTTTCGGTCTGGCTACTACTGTTTGTGTCAGAACTGGTGCCATTATGACACTTGATATCGGTACCCATCCCTACTACTCAGATCCCCTCCTGAATGACCGAGCTTCTCACACTAACTCTAAAGGAGAGCCAATACACCTGCAGAGGAAAGCTTGTGAGCATAAGGCTAAATGGACAAAATTTCTATTGCTTATTTCTAGTCATGCTGTCCACTCAAAGAACTTTACAATGGAGCCACATTCACCAATTCACAATCTCATATTGCAGACACATTATTACACAAATACAAAGCTTAGTAGGCAACCTACAACCTTCCGATAACATGCCAATTTCCATACCCGGTGAGTCACAGTTGTCCCTATGTAGAATAGATGAGGGGAGGAACGTGGGTAGGGTGGTAAATGGAGAGTTTTGACTTTTGGCTTAGCTACCTTTCACCGCAACAGCCTGGTAAACCCCATATATCCCTATGGAGGCTGCACCAATCCACCTGTTCTCCCATTCTATTTTACCCCTCTATCTTGAACTAGACCCCCAGATACTTCAACTCCTCCACTTGAGGAAGGACCGATTTCCTGACCTGGAGAAGGCAGCCTTTTTTCAGTTTAAGACAATTGTTTCAGATTTGGGGGTTCTTATTCTCATCTCAGCTGCTTCACAGATGTGAACTCCTCCTGCAAAAGCTATAGATTATTTCCTGATGAAGAGAACATTGTCTGCAAAAAGCAGAGACTCAGTCCTTAGGCCACCAAAATGGATCCCCTGAACACCTTGGATGTGCCTAGAAATCCACTCCATAAAAGTTATCAACGGAATACAGGTGGAACTTTAGAAATTATATTGTGCAAAAGTTAACTTAAAAGGTGTAACTAATATATAATATAGACTCATTACATGGGAAGCCCTTTACTTGTTACAATTTTAATGATTGTCTTACAGCTTATGAAAACCCCAAATTCAAAATTAGAGTGTGACATGATATCAATACAACAAGCTTTTTAAATACAGAACTGTCAGACCTCTGAAAAGTATGATCATGTATTGTACTCTGTTTGTACTTGGTTTGTGCCCCTTTTGTATCAGTTACTGCCTTGGTCAGAGTAGCTTAGATCAGTCTGTGGCAATGCTGAGGTGCTATGGAAGACTAGGATGCTTCAATAGCAGTCATCAGCTCTTCTGCATTTTTAAGTCTCATGTCTCATCTTTCTCATGGTAATGCCCCATAGATTCTCTATGAGGTTCAGGTCAGACAAGTTTGCCGGCAAATCAGGCACAGTAATCCCAAGGGCATTGAACCAGGCTTTGGTACGTTTGCCATGTGGTCAGGTGCTAAGCTGGAAAAGTCAGCATCTCCATAAAGCTCATCTGCAGAAGAAAGCATGAGTTGACCCTGGGCTTAATAAAGTAAAGCGGGCCATAACAAGCAGATCACATGGCTCCCCACAACAAATAACAAATAAAGGCTTGATATATCTTTTTTGCATGTAATTAGGGTTATCACGATTCTCTAAATCCTCAATTCGATTTGACTTTCAATTTTAGGGTCACAATTCGATTCCCAAACTTTTTTTTCTTCTTTTTTTTAAAGTACAGAGCCCTTGTTCATTTTTAGACTAATCTATGATCATTGGTTTTATTCATTAAATTTTGTAAAAAATAAATCTTATTTTAAAAGACAAAAGTGATGGGTTTTTTTTTAAATCTTGTGTAGCATATGACAATAGGCACTAAGGTCAAATTGAAATAATTTATTTACAATAAAAGTGTAAGAGTCTTGTTTAAATAACAAAAAGGATTAGTAAGAGAGGGTTCGCCATCTAGTGACTCTTTATAGTTACTGCAGAAAGACGTCTGGATACACAAAGGTCCGTATGGCTAATAGGACCGGGCAAAATGCAGCTAACAGTGGTTCCCTTGTTTACAATGCAAATGTGGACTTAACCCGCTGGGAACTCAACATTTCCTCACCGGTGATTTGACAGTAGAAGGAGCGGCTTTAGCTCCGCTCTCGCTGCTTCTTCTGTCCTAACCGTTGTTGAGCTGTACCTTAGCTAATAGCTATTAGTTAGCATCAGCTAATGTGCTCTGTAGACGTGTGATCTGATTATGGGGCATGGATACAGGTAGTTAAAATGTTACCTGGTGTTGTGAGATGTATGATAACTGGTGAGTTACTTGTTAGGTTAAATGCAATATGTGGTTCCTTGTGATGAGAAAATCTGACAAAATAGGCGGTTGCCTGGTAACTGTTGCTACGGTGTTCGAGTGGGGCGGACAGTATAAATATGGGAGGAGGGGATTGTGATCCTCTTTTGGATTTTGATGCATAAGGTCGTAACGTAATTTCGATCGACTTTGATACAAAATTGATATTGTGGCACCCCTACATGTAATGGAATGTGTGTATATCTTACATTAGTTTCAACTTTTAAATTGAATTACTTAAATAAATGAACTTTGCACAATATTGTAATTGTTCGAGTTTCATTTGTAGGTGAGACGGTGCAAATTAGTCAGAGTCACACTCTCACCAGAAACAAGCATGGCTTACTCCTGGCAATGCAAACCAAGCTCGGTCACCGGTCATACATGGACCTAACTGGCTGTATCCAGGGGCTTGGTACCCTATACTCTCAGAATACCTCCTTGCTCCTTTTCCGCTAGGGTCGCTGTTGACCTGAACGGTACGGCACGGTACGGTCTAGAACAAGTGTAGGTAGTTTGTGTTTCCATTACCATCTCAGAAGAATGGTTAGTGGGTGAGGACATGGGTGTGCTTATCTTAAACTCAAGCAAAAAAAAGTCACGAAGTCATCATGACAACACTGATCCTCTCAAAAGTTAAGACTTTTGACTCGCCTAAGATCTCTCAGACATTAATCTGTTCATGCCTCCAGCTTCTGATCTGTGTTCTTCATGCCGGTACTGATCTAACCAGCGATCATCCAGTCTGTGGAGACTTGGGATCTGCCGCCTTTCAGACGATCCAGTTCTCTGATCACCACGGAGACCTCTTGCTTCTATGCTGCTATAACAGCTTCTCCCTCCCCGACAAAGTAGACTTGCTGCCTGCTTCTCCTTCCTATCACGCTGACTTTACCTGCTACTGCTACCCGACGGAAGCCTGCATGTGGAAGGCGATAACAGCCCCTATTGCTGATAATCTGCCATCACTCACAGTTTTCCGATGTCCTAGATGCCGAAGCTGCAGCCCCTATCAAGCCATTTTCTCTCCTGATGCAAGCGAAGCTGTAGCCCATGTAGATTCTCCCTGTTACCTTTCGGCTTCAGATTTATCAAAACCACAACCCTCTCTAAAGGCTATATAACAGTTTATAACGCACGGTTTTTTGTTTGTTTGTTTTCTATGGAGCTATTTAAACCAAAGAAAAATAGAAACTTCTCAGACACTTTGAATATTTCCAATTTTATGGATTTTCTGATCTTTGTGCCGTTACTTTTATTATATCCCGAGACATGACTTCAAACAAACAACTCCAGGCCATTCAGCAGGAAAGACCTTTTATACAGATGACTAGTTAAGTCTTGAATGAGGGTGACTAATTGAGCAGGAGTGTCTAAACACTTTGGGAGTAGGGATGGGCAAAACGATTATTTTTCTAATCGATTAATCTAGCGATTATTTTTTGATTAGCGATTATTTTTTGCATTGATTAATCTAATGATTAATTTTTCAGTTTGGTTCGATTTTGATTCGATTTGATTATCGATTATTTACCTATTATTTGATTTGTATAGAAATTTGGCATTTGTTAATTTATGTATTTCGATTAAATAAACACATTACTTCATTTAAACACATTTTAATTGAAAAAAAAAAATCCCAAATAAAGTTGTAGTATTAGTACAATCTTATGTTAGAGGCTGCATTTAACAAGAAGTTAAATGTTGTTCAAAGAAATCATATGAATAATAGAGAGAAAATACCCCCCCAAATGTAAACAGACAAAATTTAACATTCACCCTATGCAAAAAAGTGCTTTTCATTCACACACAAAAAAATATTTTTCTGCATTTTCTCTTGTTTCTGACATAAGATTTGCAAGAGAGAAAGAGGTGCTGTTCATTACAATAAAATTCTGCACATTTTTCTAGTTTTTAGATGGCAACTTTGAATCCGACAAACTGGAGAAGCATGAAGGAAACAAATAGTGTTCAAACAGGATGAGGCATTATTAAACATGACAATAAAGAGTTCTTTGTCAGTTTGCTTTTGCAAGCACTTAAACAATGTTGTATTAATGTCCACGATGGCTACGTTTAGCGGGTAGGGTATTACCTTGGTTAACAAACATGTTTATCCCAACCAAATAACACTCTCACATTTTCGGCTTTTGCTCATAATGAGTCTGTGCGCATTCTGACTCATTCTGCCAACACGGGTCACAAATAAAAACCAACAAAACAGATAGCAGTAACATACACCAGACGCAGCAGTGTATGAGTATTTGCCCTCTACGTGGGGGATGTTTGGGTAATTTATAGGGTAAAATCCATAGCGTTAGTAAAAAAGTTGAAAACTTACAGTGTTTAATCATTTGCTGGAGCTGCTCCTGGATGCCGTAGTGCTTTTATAAGCCATTTCCATTTTGCAAAGCCTGCAGACGACAAAATCGCTCCCTTTTATTTTAAAATAGTTCCATACCTTTGAACTGCGAGGTCGGATGGAGGTATTAAAGTCAACAGACTGACTCTTGCTGACACTATTTGGTCCCGCCCTGTTTGTTTTGAAAGTGATGACGCGTCGACGCACATTTTTTGCGTCAACGTATTTTACGTGCCGACGTAATTGATTACGTCGACGCGTCGTCCCAGCCCTATTTGGGAGTCAGAACTCTTAATGGTTGGTAGGGGTTCAACTACTTATTTCACTCAATGAAATACAACTCAGTTTCTATCTTTTATTGAAAGTTTTTTTTTTTTTTTCATTTTTTCAAAAAATATGACTGAATCACTTGAATTCTCAAGCACATTTTATGTTGTTTCTGGTGTTGTATAGTTTTCCTCCTTTCAAAAAGAACATGTCATTCATTGTAAAACTGTAACAAATCCTGTCTTTTCTGCAGGGCATACTTCTAAAGTGGACGAAGGGTTTCAAAGCCAGTGACTGTGAGGGGAAAGATGTTGTTAAGTTGCTCAAAGAGGCAGTCCGGCGCAAACAGGTCAGTGCACATCTTAAATAACCTAGCAAAAAAGCTTAAAAGCTGTTTTAAGAAATAGATTCTGATATAAATCCATTCTATCCGACCTACGGTTCACTTATATGTTTTGAACACTGAGCAATCAGATAGTCTAGGCAGAGTAAGTCTGTGTGCTAAAAACTTCTGTTGGATCCAGGCTTTCCAGAGATGTTAATAAGTTATTTGAGTTATTTAAGGATGCAAGGAGCTGTTTTACAAGGTCTTTTAAGGGCCGGGCTACAGCTATAAAGCACAGAAAATAATGTTAGATGTATCATGTATAAAAAGATGACATTTTGATAGAAATAGTGTAGCGGTTTTATACTACAAGGTGTTGGGGTGCCAGTAAGGTCTTTCTTCTGTCATAAGATGGTAAAAAAAAAAACAATAAAAGAAAGGAAATGTATATCTGTCCTTGACTTATTACTCCCCTTAGAAAGGATGCAAACATAAAGATTACTGCTTACACCCTAACGGTGTGTCCACACTGAACGCGATAGGAGCGACTAGAGCTTCAGGTTTACATGTGAAGTCAATGGAGGAGCGCGATGAACCACGACTTGGGGTCCCGCAACACTTCAGAAGCAGATTTGCGTCGCGAAAAAGCTTTTCTGCCTGATTTGCGCAAACTATTCGCGCTGCATTTTATGTGGTGCATTTTGTGCATTCGCGCTCATGGCGTCTACCGCTCGAGTTGAAAAAATCTGAACTCCAGCGTCAAAACGCGCCCGTGACAACCCATCAGGGGACAGAGTTTCAGTGATTCTGTGACTGTCATGGAGTCACAGCCTCAGCAGGACATGGAGGAAATACTGATCAACACCGTGGCTAAACCACCCCAAGCTACATGACACAGGCTGTTTTCAATACAGAGACACGAATTAAAAAAAATATATAAATAGGTTAAACTATTTAGACAGGAATGCTCTTAAGAGGTTTGTGGGTGGCTCTTAAAAGAGCGTTGTTGCTGTAAAAGCACCTCTCGGCAAAGAAGTGAGCCTTGAAACAGCCTCCTTACCTGGTTTCCTGGTAGCAGCTCCCGCACCACGTCCCATGCTGCTCAAATATTATAAACTTTTACGAACTGCAGACAGATTGACAGCTGCTCAGAAATGTAGTTGGTGTTTCGGCAGGCGAAGCTTGGATCTTCCTGGCACAAACTGGGCGAGCAGGTCACGTTCTCCAGGCGGTGAGGAGCCGGTGTTTATGAGAGGCTCGCTGCTGTTTATGGATCCCTCCGCCGTAGCTAGACTGTATCTGTAGCTCACCAAACCCCCAGTGCAGCGGTCCCAGCTCTACCGGAGGCCAGGCCGAACAGGTAATCCACTCTGTCCTCCGTCAGATCGGAGACCATAATCCATAATCAACCAGCAGCTGCACTCTAGCCCCAGCTCCGCTGAAGCCCGGCCCGAACACGCAGTCCTCCATCAGCTCAGTCCATAATCCACCGGCAGCTGCACTCTGGCCCCAGCTCAGCCGAAGGCCAGTTCGCGCGTAAAAAGACAATATTTGAAGCGCGTCCAGTTCGCTTTGTACACACTTCAAGGTGCAAATGTGCACGGGAACAGCTAGGCGTGTGTCACACTTTTTAGTCACTCCTATCGCGTTCAGTGTGGACACAGCATAAGCTCCAAGGGAGGCAAACTCAAATAAGCAGTTATTTGATTAGGGAATTCAGTTTTGAGCCACCAGCCAATTAGACTCACAACAAGAAAGTAATTGTGCAGCTCTCTGAAGTCACATTTATTTTTTATATTTAATCCAGAAGAAGT
This sequence comes from Apricaphanius iberus, assembly GCA_028564705.1. Lineage (NCBI taxonomy): Eukaryota > Metazoa > Chordata > Actinopteri > Cyprinodontiformes > Aphaniidae > Apricaphanius > Apricaphanius iberus. Next base: position 1,091,194 of record JAPXFQ010002128.1, read on the forward strand.
ACATTAAAAAATATATATATATATTTCCAACTTTATCCAACTCAGTATAAATCCAAAAGAGTCCAAAACAACAACAAAAAAATCACTCTGTCTTTCAAGAGGTTTCAAACAAAAAAATCAGCAGCGCTGGTTGCAGTTTCAAATATGTGCTCAGAAATGATTGCGCAACTTTTAGCCGGCTCACTCTAAATCCAGAGGGGTTAAAACGACAGCAGCGCATTCGCAGGTGCTTGGCGCCACTCAAAGTTGGTTGAAATCTTTAAGTAAAGTTTTGTTTACTCACGGTACCCTGGACAAAAAACTTGGTCCTCCTCTAACCTGATCCACCTCCCAGGAACGCTCTGGCATAGTTGCGTCAGACAGGAAGTCAGCTGGGCTCACGCTGAAGAACCAGACAGCTGTCTGAAAAGTTGTGACTTATAACAAAAACTATCGTTTCTTTCCATTTTTCTACTTTCTGTTACCTTTCGCTCTCCTCTGATTCTCAACTGACTTCCTCCAATCTCACCTCACTCTCATTGGCATGTTCCCATTTTTTTAATCTGTTTTTTTTGACACCTGTCAATATAGCATTCCCGACAGACAGCTGATTGGGACAAACTCCGCTTCAATTATGTAGTTGACACAGTGAAAAATGATGGCACGTTTTTGTTTTTAAACCAACAGCAAAAAACAGGACAAGCGGGTCGTATCAATAGTTTAGGCCATAAAGTTTAAGGCCATTTTACAAATAGACAAGGTGTGTCTCATGGACTAGAACTGGGAGCTGGTTCCACAGGAGAGAAACCTGGCACCTAAAAGATTTGTCACCAATTTTACTTTTAGAAACTCTACAAACCAACATTAAACCTGAGGTCTTAGGTTGGAGTTAGAAACATAAGGAAGATCACTAGCACCTTGTGGGCTTTCCCAAACTGAGGGGCTACTGCAGGTGATGATTTCTTACCACACTGTCATTGTTTTAGTCGGTAGGGTTTAGACCAGCAAAATATATAAAAATTCCTGTTTTATTGATGGTCACATTTATCCTTAGCCTAGAACTACCAAGGCGGTCATTTTGATGAGTTCCATGTTTTGAAGTGTAATGATTTTTCTTAAAGATATCCTGTGTGTTCCTTGCTTACTGACTTTTCCTGTATATGTTCTGTATTTACATGTTAGTTCAATATAATAGAATATATATAAAATCTGTAATTTTTACCTTCAACTCCCACAATTTGAGTTATAATCAAAAATGTACAGGAGCTGGTCACCTGACGTTGCTCTTAAAATAAAACCTGACCACAGATAAAAAGCTTTACATCAGTTTACATCTGACAGAGACTATTAGACAACTATTAGAAGTTCGAGAGTCCAAGTGTTAAGCAAGTGAATGTAATTAGCAGAACCTGGCTAGTATTTTCCTTCCTAAATCTTATGAAAGCAGCTGTCGTGATTAGTTTTGCAACAAGTTTCTTTTAAGCAGTGTGTAGTTTATTAATGTCTTCTCCTCAATGTGCATGTATTTTAAGCAGGTGGAATCATCAGCATCCATAATTCAGGAATTAAAACTGACCTCGGTAGTTTTATAAATGTTATAATTGTTTCCACCTGGAACCTGATTAGATTAATTTGCAGAAATGTCATTTTTCATTTATTTTTCTTTATTGTTAAACTCCACTCTGTGTGTGTGGTGGGTGTGTGTGTGTGTTTTGTCATTTCTTCACATAATCAGTATTTGGCATACCGGCAGTAGTAATGCTACTCTGATGTGGTATAATTGGACCCTACCGCACAGGGTAGGGCCAAAGGCAGTTTAACTTCCTGCTTTAAAGTTCTGATAACTTGAGCATTTATTAACTTAAAGATTCAGGGATGATTTGTTACCTTTTTTCGGGATTTATTTCAACAGCAACGTCAGATGATCCGCCCCCTAACATTTTTGTTCATAACTCATCCATACTTAGGTGTAGAGAGCATCAATACATTCAGGACAGGTTTTGTTGTTTTTCCTGAGTGTGTTTATCTCGGTCTTATTAAGCAAAAATGGCATGGTTGAATTTCTTCAACAACTTTTCTCATCATTTTGTACAAACAAAAAAATAAACAAGCGATTTTTTTTTTTTTCCATTTCTGCCTATTTCTGATGCCATGTTGTTTATATTTTTAGAGGAATGTCAGGGATACGCGTTTACATCCTCATACCGGCAACAAGCAGGTTTTATATTAACCCACATGGTCAGTAAATGTATTTTTCACAATTGTGAAACTTATCGATCATTACAAAACTTCCAGTCTCCCTTCATTCTTTAAAGAAACAGATACCTTCAATAAATATCCCTGCAGGCAGTTCTAGAGTTCTATAAAGGAGGAACTCTAATGGGAAACACCTAATTACCTTTTGTCCAGAACATTGAGCTGGAGACCGTTTGCATGGCGCCATCTTTATAAAAGTTTAATGGTTAGAATTAAGATTCTTTTTTACTTTTAAAGGTTAGGGTATGGAGGAAAGCACAAAGGAAATGCTTTTCATGCCTCTTAGTTCCACCAGTGAGCAGCTGTAGACTTTGGAGTTGCAACAGAGTTCCCAGCTAATGTCAGGTTAAAATATAGAACAGTGATCAGGATTAAGAGGGAAAAAGGTGTCTAACTTGTTTTAATTCACAATCTGAAATGAATAAGTTTGATGTATCCTTGAGTTCTATGCTGCAGTTTTTAGATATTTTTGGTTCAAATTTTCGATCACTGTCATTTACATAAAGGTTTTTCCTGATGCAAAGTCTCAGAAGGATACTTGATGAAAAACTAAGCCATTTATAAAGTTCTTGGGAAAGGGGTTAGAGATTTGAGTTGGAAAAAAGGAACAGAAGAGAAAGAAGAAATGATACCTACGTTTACCTGTTGAAAAACTCTTTAATCCGATCACGATCATATCACAGATTAGAACATGACTGATTACATGGGGCCCTAAAAAGTATCTGTCTAATTATGACAAGTGTTTATTTCACTACATGTTTGATTGGAATAAATCATCTTGACATGCTCAGAACTATCAAAAATGCCAGAAACAGCCGTAGAAGAAGATATAGCAGACTTCCTTTGTAAAAAAAACATGGCTACGGCCATCAAAAACGGAGCAGTGTGATGTTCTTCAGAGCTTGCTTATATTTTTTTCTGGTCACAGTATTATATCTACAAGCCTTCATTGTTAATTACACAATCACATTATAAACCAAATTCCCATATTTTTATGCCAATTTTTTGTTCATCTACGCATCACTCAACGGACATCCTAGCAATGACTCCCATTCGGAATAAGGGTTTACATGCGCAGTGATCCGACCCGTCTCCGACCCGGTTGCAACAGGACCTGTAGTGAGTAACCCAATCATTACGAAGTTCAGCATACTCATGAAGTGGAGGGAAAGAGATGCACGTAAACTGAATTTCCCCTCATGGGATCAATAAAGCATTCATTCATTCATTTATTAATTCATTCATTCATTCATGTTTCAGTACTTTTTAGAATAATTTCCTGCAAACAATATTGGGTATACCTCTACTAGGTTTTCACATCAGTAGAACGAGATATTCCTTTCCTGTTTGATAAAAGTAGCTCAAGCCCAGTCAGAACGGACAGATGGCATTTGTGACTATCACGTTTTAACTCCTTACTCAAATATTCTATTCCGTTTTCAAGTTGTTTTGTGGTAAGATCTTTTCTGCCATATACATGTTATTCGTACTGATGACTCTGAAAGAATGTGCTGTTTTGTTTGAATAACCAAGTTTTGGTGTCGGGAAGTTTGAGGTAGGCAGCCAGGGTCGAGGTCACCATGGCAAAAAATACCAAGGTCGCTTCCATCATACAGTTCATACGGATTAAAGGTATGGTGGAGGATTTTTCCAAATTTTAGGAAAGAACTTCCCTCTCCATATTTAGAAAAAAAAGTGCCGTCAACACAAACAAATCTTCCCATAAAAGTCGTCAAGTAGATGTAGACCACATATTCTAGCAGTAATCTGAAATTAATTTCTCCGGATAAAATGCCAAACTTACAGCGGTGAACTTAGTTGGATATTTGACACACATTTGTTTCATTCATACGGAGACTCCCTCCAATGTCTCACCAAGAGCTGCGCTCATGGAGCGGATACATCGGCGCAGAAGGCTCACTCCTGAAGGTGGTTGTTTCAGTTGGGGACCATTGTTAAATGTCCATACATCACAGAAAATAAATCAATACCTGTGCGATCTCCTACAAAGCAACACCAAAGTTTAGCCTACCCGTCGAGGGAGGCACCATTTGCGACCCTGACCTGTGCTGTCAGCACACGCCATGGTTGGAAATAATCTCCTAAAACCACTACGGTCTTGTTTGTCTCTTCTCAGCCCTTTCTATTCTTGTCATACACCTCAAAGACTTTCTTTTTTTTTTTTTTTGCGACTCAGCCGTTTTCAAACAACCCAGTGAGAACTGTGAGGCAGAAGGAATCTATGGTAGCGTAGTGCTACAGATAGACATGAGAATGCGTATGTAGACCCTCAGGATGATCAGGGGAGAGGGAGCAAAGGGAAAAATACAGAAGGGCTGAAGGTGTTTGAGTTTTTTATACTTTGATAGCTGCCCAGGGAGGTATGTATGATCAATAAACTGACCAGCTGAGTGCTGTAATTAAGTTTGTAGTCCTTACTGTTTTAACTGTTGGTATTCTGTGCAAGTTTGGAAATGACACAAACAGTTGTATTTTATTTTGGGGGATTAGGGGGCTGGATTACCATCCTTGTTTGTATAGTTTTTGAATAAAAATTAAATAACTATGCACTGCTTTTGATTGGTCTGTCCCATTGGTTCCCAACCCTGGTCATCAGCACCCACTGTCCAGCATGTTTTAGACACATCCCTGTTTCAGCTCACATGCTTCAGATGAATGCATCCAATTTATTGAACCCAGCAGCAGGGAGACACATAAAACATGCATGACAGTGAGCTCTAAGGACCAGGGTTGGGGACCAACGCTCTTTCATTAAAAATTCAGATAAAATACTGTTACATCCCTGTCACTGGATGCATCACAAAAGAACCCCACTGAAAAAATAACTACTAACCCTTATAATAACTAATATCAGTAGAAGCCAATGTTTATTTCTCAAATTAAGGCAAAACCAACAAACACATAAAAATAACACATTGAAGATTTAAGCTTCAAGGTCTCCAAGGCCAAAATAACAAACAAAACACAGCATTTTAACTTGCAAATAAAATATCTATAGGAAACCAAAAAGGAACAATGGCTGAGCTCCCTGTTTATATGCAAAACGATGAAAAAGAAGGCTGGAACAGAAATGGCAAAGAACCTCTATTGGCTTCCACTATGGGCAAAGAAAAACGCATGCTTTTTACGTGCACAGTTATTCATTCAACAACAATCACAACTAGCTGTAAAAGTGTTTAGCAAACACAGACAAGATCACTGCAGATCAAGTCCCAGGGAAAAAAAGTGGCATGACACTTTGCGATAGAGTTTTTTACTCTGTGCCTCATGAGCTGCAGTACATCTCAGCTGTGGTGATCAGGTATTCCTTTAACAAAATGGATGAAAAGGAGCTGTGTAATGAGTAGAACCCCCAGAGGTTAGTGGCCGTAACACCGTCCCCCATAAAAAAAAAAATCCTATAGAAAACAGGGAGATTACAGCTAGCACATTATAAACCCATCTCTTGTGTCTGATGTCTATATTGTACACATGGGCAAGTAAGGTTCCCCTCATTAATCTGATTGTGAATAAGTTTACAAAAACGAAGGGTCATGGCCAGCATAAACTATAAAAGGGTTGTTGAGCCTACATGAACCTCAAAATGTTGCAAGGCATGTAGCATCTCCAAATTTTCCTTCTCACTAATTAAGATGATGATGCTTAAACTCGATGCTTAAACTCGGTTTAGAAGTAGGAAACACGGCTCCAACCCCAGTAGTGCTTGCATCCTCCAGTTTGAAGGATTTGTTTAAGTCTTTGACTGCCAATACAGGGGAACTGCAGAGAACAGACTTTGCACAGTCAAATGCATGTTGACGGTCAGCAGACTTTCATATGTTTGCGGGTCTTTAATAAAGTATCTATCTATCTAATCTGATAATATTTCAGATTAGAATTTGACGGAGTACATGGGCCCTAAAAAAAACTATTTGAGTATGGCAAGCATTTACTTCCGCTACATGTTTGATTGAAATAAATCAATGTATTCTGTTTTTTATTAGTTTCCTATTCTCTTTAGCCCAATTAAATGTCTTGTGAGCCATTTGACGTGGAAAGAATACTCCCTCCCTTCTGTCAAAGCACAAAACGGGAGGAAAAGCTGGAAGAGAAATGCCAGGGAACCACCACTGGCTTCCACTGTGGAACAATTTAAAAAATGCATGGCTTTTAGTTGCAGACAATTATTCAAACAATAGTTATTACCTCTGGATGTAGAAATAAAAGGAGAGAGAGCTCTACAGGTCAGGGGCCATAACGAATACATTGAAGTTTATGGTTATAATGAAATCAAATGTGATTTGAAAAAATGGGAATGTGGTTCATGCTCAATAAACCGGAATCCCTACGTCGTGGCTATGTGTCATCAATAAGCAACTCGGACACACTAAGCCTTTTATTCAACTTCAAATATCTGATATGCTCTTTTTTACTTTTTGATGCTCCTCTGCTTAACTGTGTTCTTAAAATAAATCATTTAATTGTCTTTTTGCACAGTTTTTCTGGATCTTTTTTCCCTTCATGTTCTACATGTTGTTTTTGTCTGTTTCTTTCTTTACAGAATAGCTTTATTTCTTATTGTTGGTTTATTTCTGGTTCATATCTGTAAATTGGGTTTGTGTTTCTACATCCAGAAATTTGACTTAAACTTTGTGGCGGTGGTAAATGACACGGTGGGAACCATGATGACCTGTGCCTATGAGGACCCTAAATGTGAGCTGGGCCTTATTGTTGGTAAGTCTGTCTCTTCCTGTTCTTTCTAGCTTGATTTGAAAAAGAATGAAATGTTCTCTGTGTTCTCTTATGTTTTCACCTTTTAAAAACAATGTTTTACTAATCATCAGGCTTTATCCAACAACTCTGTCTTTACTTCAGGCACAGGGACCAATGCCTGCTACATGGAGGAAATGCACAACATCGGAACAGTGGAGGGGAATGAAGGCCGCATGTGTGTCAACGTAGAGTGGGGAGCTTTTGGTGAAAATGGTGAACTGGACGACTTTTGCACAGAGTTTGATCGTGCTGTCGACGAGTGCTCCAACTATCCTGGGAAACAAAGGTATCTGAATTTGAATGGGACATTATATGTCAGTCATTAAGAAAAATAACAAAAACAAGAGAAAAAATGGCATCGGTTACTACAACTTGTTTATTAAGCACCCAAACAACTTAAACAGCCATTTTAAAGAGTTTTGATTCTGCATCTGGCATATTGTATGTTTATATCATTAACATTTAAAAATTGTCGTCCACCACAAATCATTCACCATGGGATATTGTATATTGAAAATCAACCCACTACCAATTTGGCCATACTTGATTGAAGACTGTGCCTCACTGCCAAATCTAACCATTATGCGCTCTAGTTTCCATGAGGAGGACTCTCACTTATATATCATCAGCTATTCTACGTGTGCTAGAAAGGCAATAATCCTAAGCAAGTTTATTGAAGCAGGTGGGATTCTTTATTGCACACCTTATACACCTTTATAACACCTACTCTAAGGCTTAGACCCTTGAATGTAGAACAAAATGGATATTGAGAGAAACTGAATGATACGTAGACGTCTTGTGTAAAAAACCTTTTCCATAGTACCTCTTCTCTATTCATCTGTAGTTACTGCCACAGTATTGATCTGCCACATTTACCAAACACAACAGAAAAATACTAAAACTGCTACACTCTGCTGCCCTCCATGTGTTGTTTACATTTCACAGTACTGTGAAGTGTCCACCACTGCACAAAGAACTCCAGCACAGTGCTACCACAGGCGGAGAGGTGAAATTGTTGCAAAAAATAATAAAAATAAGAACCAGCTAAAAACGGCAACAATGTGCGAATTTTGGTCCCCAGTGGAACTGACTCTACCAGACTATTAGATGTAAATGCAGCCTAAATCATTTTAAAACATCAGCTGGTGCCTTTTTTTTACCACCTTGTCAGTAACCTGAAAGATATGTTTTTAATGAAGAACACTTACCTAGACAAGACTCGCAGAAGAGTTTTCTCCTAAAGCAAAATGTGATTAGATGATTCAGTTAAAAACAAATTAAATTAGATACAGTATACAGAAAGATTAATGTAGTCAAAGGCAAAAAAATCACCAAATAAAATGGCTAAACCACTTTATTAACATAAAAGGATAGATTATATACAAAATAATAACTATGAGAAAAACAAAGTGTCTATGAAGAGAAAGTTAAGGGGTTGAGGCGCTGCAACCCTTATTTGGACTTCCTTTACATCTTCCGGCTGATGTCAACTTCCACTGTCCTCGTAAAAGCAGTTGGAAAGGGACTCCCCCTCGTGGCTGGTCCCTGACCCCGATCAGCACACATGAGTCCTCTTCTTTGGGCGTCGATCCATCACTTTGGATGTGGAATCACACTGAGGAAATCAACTCCTTGGCAGCACAGCTGAAGGGATCGTCTATGACCTCATGCTTTCTTCTCAAGTTATCCATGCCCCATCTCTCAGGTCGATAAAGGGAGTCAGAGTTGAAGCCTCAAGCACAGCCACTGGCATTTCTACTTAGGGCTCTCATAACCTCTTTGGAAATTTAATCTGCTCCACAGGGCGTCTCTTCTCGACAGAAAGCTGTGCCAAGATCATGGGAAATGGCTCCATTGACGACTCCCCCACAGAGGCGAATTTCTCTCAACAGCCTCTGCTTGCTATCAACTGAAGCAGTTGTATCGAAATATCCAAAGAACACTTTCAGTCTTTAGCTTGAAGGGTCTGTTACATATCAGACATATGCTGACCTCTGGGCCTTAGGCTTTCTCCAGCAGTAAAAACTATTAGTGGCTTGCTTCTTTTAAATTTCCACACTTCAATTCAATTCGAAAATACTTTCTTGATCCCAGAGGGAAATTAAGTAAAGTCATTAAAAGTCAGTAAAAAGCTTGGGACTTCTAACAGTTTAATTCACAATAACAGTGCTTTCAGGGGTTTATTTAAAGCTGTCCTTCATAACTATGATGAGGGTTACTCTATACTGATGTAAAGTGTTAAAGAGTAATTCACCCTCCCACCAGTTTTATTCCACCCACATTTCCTATTTGAAAATTTCGCCAAAAGGAAGCGTTTTCTGGCAGCCCAGTAAATGCTCGGTGGGAGAGGACCGAGCATGGCCTAAGGTGTGATTGAAATTTTAGCAGCGCTGCTGCAGTGGTCCAGACATAAGTCATTTTAGCCGGGGATGCAATATTATTAAAATATAACAGGTTTGTCCCCACCACTTAAAACAAATCTGGAATTTTTTTTACCAGCGCAGGTCTAACATTCACTCCTGCTCCCAGCACAATTTCTATATAATCAATATCCGAACTGGCTCGTATCCGATCTTATACAGTCACGTTTCTTTATGTGCGGATGCTGCAGCATTTTTTGCAGAGGTTGATGCAACGTTCAATAAAGACAAAAGTTGCTGTAGTATCAATAGGCAACTGATTGTCACCTGCTTCATCCATCAATGCATAAATGAGGCACGCCTGTGCGCATCTCACAAGCGTCAAGATGGACGTACACTGTCTCATCTTTGGCCCGTTTTTAGCCCTTTTTACAGTAATGCAACAATTTTTGCGATCAGTTTGTCTTCAAAACCACATAAAAATGTTGTCTCTCTAATACACCAACGAACACACCACCTGCATCACCTACTACGGTATGCCTGTATCTGCCTGTGTAATGATGTTGTTTGTCTGTCTACTCTTGATCGGGCTATACTAAAATGAATTTCCACTCGTTGGACAATAAAGTGTTATTCATTAATAATTTATCCTTGCATATTTAATTTAAGGCTAATTCGTCTCTCTAATTGGGCTATGTTTTTCAATACAAAATAAATGCGGTAAAAGTCTATGGTTAACTGTAGCAGATTACTGAATAATTTTACCAACCCTCACCTGTTTGTACCCATTAAGATGTTTTTTTAACCTGACCTGGTTCACGCGGTCATCTTCCAATCAAATCCAGCCAACCTGCTGTTAATTAACCGGCAACAGGATCCGAGTGCTGCACACAGTACATCATTATTTATCAATATATGTAAATCTTTACAAATTATTTAGCCTACTTTCAGCAGAGGTTTGTTAGGTTTGTTGTCCATCAGTTGGGGTCAAAAAATTCTGTCAATCTATTTTTACCCATCAATATTTTAAATGTTAATGACACATTCAATAGTATTCAATTTTAATTATTTAATATTTAATCAGAAAAAGCTGACCAAACAATCCATATCATTCCCTGACAAGTCCAGCAGATAAATACATTTATTAAATCTGAAAATTTCACCTGCTATGGCCTGAATACAGAGTCAGAACGTCGTTCTGATTCACTGCAGTAAGGCTGAATCTGTGCTCTGCTGCCACACAGCAGACAGGATAAAGAAGTGCCATTCTTTTAAAAGGGGCTTTCCTAATCGCTTCAGTGGGAGTTAATCTGTTGGATGCACTTCTTCTGCATCAGTAGGTGAAATACATCAGTCTGAGTCCTGTGCAGCTAAGTGCTCCAAAGCCGCCCCAAACTCTCCATTTTGCTGATGAGCTGCCAGAAAGATGTATTGGGAATGGTGTACAGTTAAGAGACAATGCTGAGATGTTCTCATAGGAATTTTTTTGTTTGTTTGTTTTAAGATTCATTTACCTGAGTGGTCTGTGGCCTGAATTTTAATCTGTTTAAATGACGGGCAGCCTTAAGATTTTTCCATTGCCTTTTAAAAATACTTAACCATCCCTGTCATTGGGTCTGATCTGATCCAAATAGTTAACTCTTCTCTTCTGTCAAGTGTCTTCCCCCATTCCCCCAGTTATTAAGCCACTGCAAAAGAACAGCCTGGACAACACTTTAATACAGATCTATATGCCAAGCTCTGATCTTCCATTCGAAAAATTATGGAAAAGCTGTCTTTATACAGTTTAAATAGCTTCCTAACAACAAAAACCTTTTTGATGTTTCTCAGTCTGGTCTCTATGCTCACCACAGCACCCAGACTGCCCTCCTCAAAGTCTTTAATGACATCCGCATAAATACAGACTGTGGTAGAATCATAGCGCTAATACTCTTAGACCTCATTTCAGCATTTGACACTGTTGATCATGATTTACTATTGCAACAACTGGAGAGCTGTGTTAGACTTTCTGGTACAGCACTTTGCTGCTATGGATCTTCTTTCTGTCATGAGGCAATTTTACACCAGAACATACAGGAATCACATGTGAGGTCCCTCATGGCTCCAGGCTGGGGCCCCTTATTTAATATCTACATGCTCCCGGTAGCCCAGATTTTAACACCCAATAAGATTAATTATCATATCTATTCAGATGACAATCAGATTTCCATTAAATTGTCAACAAGTAACTTTATGACAGCACCCCCCCCGACCACTCAGGTGTTCCAACTCTAGTAAAAAAAGAAATCAACTCTGGAATCAGAACCAGACATGGATAAGCAGCTATCAGTTTCTATGCTCCTCAAATCTGGAACAAACCCGACGACTGCAAAGTTAATCAAACACTGAGGTGCTTAAAATCAAAACGTAAAACTCATCTGTTTAAAGCTGACTCCTACCCTCCCCCTCCTTCACCTGCATTGAAATATGTTCCAGTCCAAAAAAATATTAACGATGGTCAGGTAGGGCATTTCAATTAATCAGATTTGTTCAGTTTTAATCATGGCTCCAAGCAATCCCAAAAACAATATCATTTCCACCTATGCTGCTTGCTTATTCGCTGGGGGTGTAGTTTGGAAATTAAGCAGCACGGCTGCATTTTGCTAGGTAGAGTAGTTGGCTTGTTATCAGAGGGTTGTAGGTTCGATTCTAGCTTCTGCCCGCCATGGGTCAATGTGCCCTTGGGCAAAGCACTTAACTTAAACAATTTCACTACTAAAAGTCAAACTCCAGCATTGTTTAATATGCTCGCTTGATGTTTTAAAAGTTTGAGGCATTTTAGATATTAAAGCTTTTATTATCCAGGGATGCTGCTGTAAGTATTGATATGTTTGGCTCACGGTACTGAAATCCTACCTTATTTGAAAAATAAACATCTGTGTGCCGCACTAACTGCTCTGAAATCATAGCTTGAAACTCAGCTTTGCTATACTTGACACAATAGAAGCTGCTTTGTCATCAAAAGTTGTACAGACAGTGGGAATATATGTCTGTGTAGAAAAATGTCTGACGGTACATAATGTTTTGCAGTTGAGAAAACCTCTCCATCACTGTCTTTTTTCCCCTCTCTTTTCTTTCAAGGTATGAGAAGATGATCAGTGGCATGTACCTTGGAGAGATAGTGAGGAATGTGCTAATTGATTTCACCACGAAGGGGCTGCTATTCAGAGGGAAACTGTCAGAGCGCCTGAAGACCCGGGGCATCTTTGAGACCAAGTTTCTGTCACAGATTGAAAGGTGGGCTATCCACACAAACGGTCTCACTGTTTCCCTCTCTCAGCCTCGGGTGTCGACGTAATTGTGTGGAAAAAACAGAAAAACACATGAGACCCAGACCCTGTAGCTCACAGATAGAGCTAGATTGAGAGATAGCTTCCAGTTTATCACATCAGTTGGTCTGCTGTGTCCACTTTCATAAGGAATACTCGTGGGTTGGATTTCTGTCCGTTTCAAACAAACCTTGTTCTGATTATAATGTAGTGACTTCTGTTTTGTCTCAGTTCCAAATGAGAACAGTACAAACTGTTGTTTGATAAAACAAATAAACAAGTCCCCACATTGATTCCCAATTAAATGGCTAAAGTCACACAAAAGCACTAAACATTGAGTGGACATGATTGGGACATTATTAAGCAGTATTTAGAAGTATGGCTTGTGTAGACCACCAGAATCTGCAATGTACAAAAAGTAGCCTACAAGTGAAGGACCTTCAAAACTACTGCCAGCATGTCCAGGTCTGGTTTAGAATGACAGATCAAGGTGTGATTGACTTTTACATGTTTCTACAGCTTCTTCCTCAGAAGTCTTCCGTGATATTGATGTGACGCATCTTTCAGCTATTTTAGGAAAGACTCGTCATATAAACACCATGGGACACTTCCAGGGAGAACGGCAGGTGCTGTTGAAACATGTATCGTATTTTCCGAACTATAACGCACACCCGATTATAGCCACAACAGCCTATTTTAGGGAGAAAACACAAATGTGCACTTAAACAAGCCGCACCTGATTAAAAGCCGCTGATGTTTCCAGCTTTTTCTCTGTTTTGAAGTCTTCTTAAAGGTGCAGTATCCTTTGGTGAAGGACATGACTTGTAAAATCCATAGATCAAGGAGGCCCTTTAGTGGCCGTCAGCTCTAAAAACTCATAAATAAACTGCAATGGATTACAGGCCTCATGGTTCAAAACATGAGAAAAAAGTTGCGGTTTATAGTCCGGAAAGTATGGTAGAAGTAAATTAAACCTTGATCTTTAGGTGTGGTCCAAGCTTGTGGCCATGTTGAACATTGCCACAGATTTCAAGATACTAAAAAAATCCCTAATAACTGCTTCTTAGGAACTATGGCAAGTTTTTACTACCGTTTTGAACATGAAGTGTAAAGATCTACCAGGACTTTTGGAATAACATTATTTTGGTAGATGAGTTTAAAATCGAATTATTAGGGCTTTAGAACAAGAAGAAACTTTTTTGGGGGAAACCTTCATACTTCATGTGAAGCATAGCAGTGGAAGTGTCACAGCATGACCTGACCAGTTCTTCATCACATAATCTAGCAAAAAAAGCTCAAGAGTGTCAGAACATGCTTGGGAAAATGATGAGAACATGTATAAAGTATTTACAGCTAAACCATAACTGGACCCTGCAACAGGAGGAATGATCCAAACCTACATTTAGAGAGGGAAAAACTCCCCTTTAAGAAGAAACCTCGAGCAAAACTAGAACCTGGCTCCGTACGAGTGACCATCCGTCACAAACCAAGAAGACAGAGCAGAGACACAAAAACAGAGAGATGATGTCTAAAGATGGACATTCACTATGTCTTAATTCCTTCATATGACTCTAGATAAAAAAAAATAAAAATACAAGATAAGGGAATTTCTCAGTTTGTGTCAAAGTGTGCAAGACAGTAGCGACATTCAGCACTTTAACAAAACAGTCCCATGTTCAATCAGATCTTAACTGGTTATCAGTGTTCCCAGCTGGGGTCCACAGAGAGCATTGCTGGCAGCAGATGATCAGTGATGTGAAGAGAGACAGGCTATATGTGTGGGAGAGAAATCAACACCAAAGACATCAAGGCAAACTGCTCTGATTAAAATTTCCATCGCACTTGACAGGTTCTTGGGTGCTGGTGTGATTAACACGGTCACACCTTTGAGTTCCTGTGGGCATGTGTAAAATTTTATACTTAATATTTTGTTTGTGAAGCTTATACAAAACAAAGTTATATCCAAATTAGTTTCATAACAGTGGAAGATTATCGATAATCCTGAAAAAAAAAGCATTCGATTATGCTTAATGATTTATTTAGTCTCATTGATCAATCAAAACATAAATCGGACTTTTTGTCACCTTTTTCTGTTGCCATTTGGGTCTCTGCTGGCTGTACACTCCAAACATGAATAAAAACCATCCATTCGTTTTTATGGCAAGTTTTTGCATTTAGAAATCTTGTGCTTCTACAACTGCCTTAATGCAACATCACAATGAGCTGAATTTGTATGTAACCGCCCCTCATCTGTCAAACTCGGCCCACCATTTCCATTCTGACAACTGACAAGATGTGTGAGCGGGTCTGCAACCACTAATTTGAATTAAAGTGAAAGAACCTAAACGGCTCATTCAGAATTGAATTCAGAAAAGTTTAAAATTGAACAGTGAAGATTGCTTTATGTTAGTGATTTTATGCAAAGAACCTCATTAACATGTTTTGTATAGACTGCAGACCTATTATAACTTGTATAAAAAGAGTCATAATATTTTCAATGTATTTCTCTGTCTTCAAACATGGTGGCCGAGTTTCCTGTCAAACAGGTGGTCTCATCTGAGGATATTCGGCGTTCTTTGGCAAACTTGAGGCCGGCCTGTACACATGGCTTCCGTAAATGCTGCCTGCAATCTGTCAATGCATTATTCTGTACAGTGTCTGTGGTCCCAGCTGCTTGCAGTCATTAACAAGCCCCCTCTGTGTATCTGTGGGCTAATCCCTGACCTTTCTCGTGACCGTAACACATGGGGTAAGGTCTGGTATGAAGCTCAAGTCTACGGCAGGGAGATGTCATTTTATTTTTCTTCTATTGTAGAACAATCAGACCGGGAGTTGTTACCTTCTGACTAACCTTCCTCCTGGTTGTGTTAAAGCCTTGTGCAGAACAGATCCAATGCATTGCCTCTGACATCAACAGCATCTATTTTTGATTTATTTATTGATTTGCTTGATATTACGCCTTCCTACAACAACTAAACTACCATAAAAATATGACGCATTATTATTATTATTATTACACACAAAAAGTAATTGGAAGACAGGTTTATTTTCTTCTCTGCTTGTTAAAACAAATGATGATAAATTTGATTAAAAAGTAAAATATAAATAAAAATGACTTCAAAAATGTCACACAAAAAGTAAAAAATAAAAAATTATCTTTGAAATTATTTCCATATCTTTAGTTTCGGTTCTTGGCATCAGTTAACTTATCAATACATTAGAACAGCATTGGCAATGATCCATAACCGGAACCTTCCAGCAGCACAATCAAATAATTATACAACCAGAGTTACATTGGAGTCCTTTAGATCATAACATATCCACATGATAAATATGTATCAGTACATCTGAGTATCTATGGCAAGTCTCTCTGTTCTCAGACTCCCTTCATCCAAACAAACTTGGATTTATTACCAGGTGAGAGAACTTTGGGGAATAAAAATCACCCTATGATAGAGCTAAAATCAATGAATATGTGTACAGCTGGTCAGTGTTGGCTGATGAAGACATGACTGTTCCTGCTCCCACAGCGACCGGCTGGCCATGCGCCAGGTCCGCTCCATCCTGCAGCACCTGGGCCTCACCGGCTCCACGTGTGACGACAGCGTTCTGGTCAAGGAGGTGTGCAGCGTCGTGGCACGCCGCGCAGCTCAGCTCTGTGGCGCCGGTCTAGCCGCTCTCGTCGATAAGATACGGCAGAACCGCAACCAGAATCACCTCTCCATCACCGTGGGAGTGGACGGTACCCTTTACAAGACGCATCCTCAGTAAGGAACATTTTTCATTATTAAAGGTCATAGTTTTGTTCTCCCATATTAAACAAAAATGTTAAGATTAAACAGGTGTTTCAGGTCAATCTAAAGACTGCTTGGCGCTTTGCTATCCAGTTGCTGACGGTTTCTGCTTTATCTTGTGAAGTAGCTGTGAGCTGTTATGCAGCTTTTGATTGGTTGCAGAAGCAATTATGTTCCAGCTCAATGGAAAATGTTGTAGTTGCAAAAAGCTGCATTTGCATCTTGTTGCCAGCTGCCAATCACAATTAATTTGTTCTATATCTTTCCAGCCCTGATCAGGCGACCGGAAGAGATTTTCTTTAAGAGAAGGATTAAGATTTTTGATACTTTTATTTTGTTAAAAAAACAAAAATTAGATCGTTACCTCTACCAAATTCTCATCTCGTTCTCATGAGCCACATTCTGTGTATTGTAATATTTTGTGAGCTGGATTCTCGATTCACCTCGTTACTTTTGTATATGTTGTGAAGATAATGCAGGCAGCTCCTGTCCTCAGGGATGAGCACTTTTTGCTGTTTCCTGGCTGAGCTACACCAAACTTTTCTCCCCCAGCACTCATTTGCTCCCCTGTGGACTAAAGTTTCTCACCTATTCTGTAAAGTCTAATTTGTTATTTCTTTTTGTTCTCTGCTCTCTTCCTTTCTCCTAAAGTTTCTCGAGCATCATGCAGGAAACCTTGCAGGATTTGGCCCCACAGTGTGAGGTGACCTTCCTCAAGTCAGAGGACGGCAGCGGGAAGGGAGCAGCGCTCATCACAGCCGTGGCCTGTAGGTTCAGGAGCGAGAAGCTACTGTGACTCCACACAACATGAGCAAGGCTGCAGGGAAAGCTCTTCAATTGGGTCGTCACATACTGTTTAATTAGTCATCATTCTGTAGTCTTTAGAGTTTAAATTTTATGAATGTGTATTCATATGAGGGCGTCTGTTTTACAGTATGAAGTGAAGCTGTGACGGTTTGATTGGGTGTAAATTAAGCTCAGAATTCCCAGTTCTGCTGGCTGCGTGGTAATGAACCTGCAGCTTCACTGAGACACGACTGTTATGAGCAATTGGGCTTTAGTTATTTACACTCCCATATTCTTTTCTTTTTATACTGTCATTTCAGTTCTATTTTTAAGTCAACTCTAAACCAAAGTAAGTTAATCAATGACATGAACTGCAGGTAAATGAAGCAGTAGGTAGCTTATTGTTTTTAAATAAGGTTTTATTTAAAGTTTTTAAGTAAATTCCATGTTGTTACAGAAAACTTTAAAGTATACAAAACTGTAATGAAATATTGTTTTTTTGAACTGTTGTATGGGTATATATTTTTATGCCTTTGAAATATAAACATTAGCCACACATTGAAAGCAGCTACAGAACATTGTCTTTAAGGAGGCTGCACATAACTGGAAGTAGAAGTGATTCAAGCTTTGCGAGACTTATTGTTGTAAGCTTATTTAGATGATCTTTTAAAAAAGAGAGGGAAAATATCAACAATTTCAAATAAAGTGAGAAATCACGGAGGTCTTCATTCTTTCTCCTGAAAGTAAAGAGTAATAAGACCAAGATTATCCCAACATGGACACACTTTGTTGCTGAGAGACAGAGAGAATAAAGACAACATTCTGCACCCTCATAGTTGGACCCCTCAGTTTACTTAATATTTTTCTCCTTCACAAAAATGTATTTTCATGTTGTTTTTTTTAACCTAGCAAATAACTTAAAAGGGAAAAATACCCAGAATACATATCATCAGACAGCTCTTGTGTGATCTTCAGCTTTGTTTTCATCCAACCAAATCCAACAGATTACATTTTGTCTGGCTGTGGTTAGTGTGTGTGTGTGTGTGTGTATCTATAACCTTTGAGACCAGCAGGTCACTTGCTGGCCTTTTGATATTTTTAGATTTGGGTGTCTGTAAGCCAACAAACATCAGCTGTTGAAGCGGGGTTCACAGATGGGCGACACAGATCAACAGGCTCACAGCAAACTGCTAAATATGTCCATCAAAGCCTCCTGAGCGCGGGAGGACGCACATTACAGCACGAAGGCTGTAGAAGGAAAGGAATTTTTTACTCAAAACCCCAGCCAGCGCCACCTTTACCTTTTTGTTATCTGCTTTAAATGCAGTTGTAGAAATATTTTAAAAGACTGATTGCCGGTAATGAACCTGCATTTTCCTCATCTTGAAGAAAAAGGTGAACACATTTTTGAATTTCATCTTTTTCTGGTGAATCCTGTATGAACTACGGAAGAGGATTTGACCAAAGAAGCAGAAGTGGGCAAGTGTTTTTTTTTTTTCAATCAGCAATCAAAGTAACATGATGTCTGTCAAACATCCAAAGCTTTCACTAATTAATGATTCAGAGCTGATGCTGTTCAGAGGTTTCAGATTCTAACTGAACAAAATGATGGGAAAAAATCTCTGTCTTCTAAACTCATCCTTTATAGTTTACTTCGAAGAGCAAAAAAGAATTACACGGAGCCATGGAGCTGTAATTGCTTTATGCTGTGCAGAGGGATGCGTTTTAAGAGAAATATGGCTGCGGTTCATGTGCTTTAAAAGGGTTAGTACGTCCTCTCAGCTCACAACTGTCAGTGCATTTGCATAATATGCTGTCTAATTAGTGTTAATGTACTTGGGTCCTCATTGGCACTGCACAAGATCTCTGTAATGAGCCTTTGCTCCTTTGAATGACATTTGCCACACAAGGACGTTGACGGACAATTAAATTACTGAGATGCCTTTTGTGAATGTGCCTCTAGCCGCTGAGTAAGTCTTTGACTCGTCTGTAAGCACAAACCTAAAACACCAAGTCAGGATAATTTTGGAATTCTGTGAAAATCCCTTTTAAAAGCCTCCCTTTTAATTAGCAGCCGGTGCCTTCAGTGTTGCCGTGAAGGCCACTGCAGCCATGGATGGAGGATAAAAACGCTGAAGCTCATTACACCAAATCTAAGATGAATATTAAAGAAGGCAGATGACATTTAAGGAAGAGAGTGGTTCTGAGGAGGAACTGCCTATATGGCTATGGACTACTTTAGAAGAGGGGTTATTATTTTGTAGGAACTCTAATGTATTTTGAATGTTGCTCCAACTGAGAACTACAAATTCCTTTTTTTTCTATTCAAACAGTCCAATAGAAGGGTTTCACACTTATGGAGGTACATAAAACAGGGCTATAGAAGTCATACTTTGATGTGTCATATATATGTTCAGTTACAATGGAAGCCCTAGAGTTATTTTGCCTTAAAGGGCAAACTGACATTACACTTGACAAGTAACGACTGGATTGAATTGGTGCTTTTCAAGCTTCATATTTTCAATGTTTTCCTTTTCATGTTCCACATTACTAAGATAGGTTAAAGGTAGTCTGCTACTTACATTCTTCCTCCCTAGGACAAAGAACTTGAAAAAAATCTGTTTGGAGATGGGAACATTCAGAACCCATTTCTACCTGCTGCTGTGAGAACAAACACGGAGCAGCAAGACAAACCAAAAAGCAGTTAAATATGTTTTTGACTGCTACAGTGGAATCTTGTTCTTTTTTTCTAAACTTATAAACAGTGAATACTGCCTCTAAAAAACACCAAATGAAATTCTTAATCTTTTCAAAATTGTAGGCCAGCATTAGCAGTTGGGAACCTCCAAAAATGTCGCTGGTGATTCAGAGGTGCCTTCATGGTTATGTTCATCTAACCTAATCAACATTCCAACAAAAAGCGAACAGGTTCTAAATCTATTCTGATTGTTATTTTGATAGTAACTAAATATACATATTTTCTAAACATCAGAATAAGTATTATGGAATTATTGGCTGCAAATATTCAAACCTGCGCAAACATGAATATCGTGGGACCATTAATGGATCAAGATGAGCTTTTAACATCTTTGACAGAACAATGCAAGTTTTATTTTATTTAAGTTATGTGATGTTAGGATGTTTTGTCACTGATGCTAATCACGGACATGGTCCAGTACTAAAAGCATTATTTGCTGTCAAAACACTAAAGACTCTAGTGTTAAGCTAGATGGCTACACCACAGACATTGAGCTTGTTAATGCTAAATATTTGTGGTCACTTACTGAAAATCTCTGGAGGAAACTTAAGTTCAGCTTTCCAACATTTTTATTTTTTTAATAATCAGTCTTTAAAGACACAACATGGTGCAACTTGGAAACATGCTGTTATTCTCTAAGTCCATAAAAGCAACATTCCTGTGGCCCTTAATAATTTTCTGACTGGAATTTTCTGATCTTGGAGAGTCTTTTTAAAAATTTCGGATGGAATTGATTGCATGCTCAGTTTCCATATGCTGACTTTTCGTTGGCTAGATTTTAACACTTTTTACCTGTGGGACACAGATGATTGTAGTGAATGGCTATTTGTAATGCAATCTGGGTTCCTACAATGGGCCTCCACAAATGTGCGTCCTTGTTTTTTTTATTGTCTGCGTGTCTGAGCACTTTTAAGAATCATTTTATGCTAAAACATGCTTGTACCTTTCTAGTTGGTTGTTGGTTCGAGTACTGCTGCCTGCATCTTAACACGGAAAATACCAAGGATATGACAATTGATTTTAGGGAAAACCGCGGACCATGGTTACACATAATCATATACAGAAATATTTTTGGAGCATTACTGCCTTAAAATTAATTTTAATGGAAAACTTCATTATGGTATTTTCTGTCAACAAACTATCATATTTAATGTAGATAGAATTCTAATAGAATTTCGCTTCTATTGTTTCGTCTGGCATTTTGGTTTGGCGCCCTACCTCTGACAGAAACTTGGTGTACCAAATTGTGAAACCCTTTGCCCATTAATAAGCTGAGTGAAGAGTTGCTGCGGGCATTTATAACATCTAGTACTGATGACACTCACTCACTATCCAGAGGTTTTAAAACTCCTGACGTCTGGTAAAAGACTTCTGGTCCAAAAGTCCAAAGGGAAGTTGTACAAGAACAGCTTCATTCCCTACAGTTGAAGCAAGATATTTACATACACTAAAGAAAAAGCCCCACAAAGTTTTGTTGTTGTTTAGTCAGCCATCAAAACAGGCCACTTTTTTTGTTTTAGATCAATAATTAGACATTTTTGGTACTTTTGAAAGTTGAAAGAAAAAAATAATTGGATTTTTTTTTAATTACCTTCATCAAGGTCCGAAGTATGCATAGACTAAGTTTATTGTGACTTTAAATAAAAATATGACTCCAGATGATTCAATTCTGAGTTTAGGAAGGTTAATTGAGCCCATCAGAGTTAAATGGAGGCACACCCCAAACACACAGCATCTTTCTTTGACATGATCGAAAAATTGTGGACAATCCTTAGATGCAATTTCTAGATGCCTGGAGGTCTCACATTCATCATCCGTTTGGACAACAATACGGCAGTATAAAAAACATGATTAAAAACCATCATACTGCTCATGGAGTAAAGAACAATTCTGATTTTCAGAGAGGAACATTTTGTAGAAAATGTGTGTATCAACCCTAGGACAAAAACAAACTAACTTGTGAAGATGATGGCTGAAACTGGCAACCCAGTGTTGATATCCACATTAAAACCAGTCCTGTACCACCATGAGCTGAAAGGTTACTCTGAGAGTAGAAAGTTATTACTTCAAAACCAGCATAAAAAAAGACAAGTTTGCAGCACCAAAGAAAAACAAAAGTCAGAATTTCTGGAGATGTTCTGTGGTCGACGAAACACAAATGGAACTGTGCTGTCATTATAATAAACTATATTTGGAGAAAAAAGGAGGACCATCCCACCTGTGAACCATGGAGAAGGAAGCATTATTTGGGCTTGTTTTGCTGCTAATGGGTTTGGGACCACTGCAAATCCCTAAGTTGACGGCATCATGAAGAACGAAGATTTTGTAGACATATAGAAGCAACATCTCGAGAGGCTAGGAAGTTGAAGCATCAAAATGTACTGATCTCAATCCCATGGAAAATTGGTGGGGGGACATTTAAAAGTGGAGTTGTTGCAAAGCTGACGCAGTTCTGTCAAGAGGAGTGGGCCAAGATTCAATCTATTGTAGATAGCTCGAGAAATTATACCTGAAACATTTGACTGAAGAGAAACGGTTTAAGGTAAATTCTACCAAATACTAATACTGTTTGTGTACTTACTAAACAAAACAATTCTCTTTATTCTGTAATTTCACAAACGTGAAAAGTTTTCATTTATTATTCTAAAACAAAAATTGCTGGGATTTGAAATTTGACAGAAAAAAAAATGTTTTGGTGTTTTTTTTTTCCTTTCTCTGAAGTGTATGTAAATGTCTTGTTTTAACTGTCAGGAGTTGAGTTTTGTCAGTGATCTGATCGTTAATGTTTCTTTATCCATTGTAATTTTAAAATATTATGGAATTTTTTAGGGAAAATTACAATTTGTTCTATTTTAGTTCATAGAATAGATTTTCTTGGTAAATTTTACAGCAATACCCTCTGACAACTTTAGGATTCTGCACACTGTCTTCACACCTCAGATGTTTTCCATTGATAAAAAATGTGAAAATAAAATATGTTTGGCTTGAAACAGAATTGTTCCCATGGATTTGAGAATCCCATGACAAACACAACTCTGCAAGGGTATTTACATTCACAAGTATCATGATTTTCCATTATCCTTGAAGACTCAAGGATCTGTTCAGCTTGTAAGCTTTGGAACTGAGCAAGAAGACACCAAGTCATCGCCATGAGAACAAGAAAACATGTAGCTCGAGGACACTTAATAAAAAGAGGCCATAGATGAGGTTTTAAAGTGGTCTTGTTCTGATTCCTGCCTTTCACTGACAGTGCCTCAAGCAATGAGCTGGCAGTGTCAGTGGCACCTTAATTATGCACCTACATTTCTCTATATATCAGCCATCTGTGACGGAGTGAGAGATTCTTGTGGGTGAAGTGTATCCTAACAACCACAGCAAATTATTTCTAGCAGGCTCATGAGAAACCCGTGAGTGTTAGAAGGTTCTTTGATTCACCATTCTGGGAAAACAAACTATAGGAGCACATTACCTGTAAGAAAGTCCATCTAACATGACATTGATGAGCTTTTTATATCTAAACACAGAAAAGGGAAACGTTTGATCACAGAAAAAGTAGCATAGTTACTGTAATTGCTTCTTAAATGGATGTTTTTTTATAGCTCATATCTGTGTTCCACGAGCAAATGCGGCAGGATAGGCCTAGCAGAGGAGCTAGCAGACACACAATTAATGGGTAATTGTTGTGGGAAAGATGCCATACAGCAAAACCAATCATAGTAGACGAAAGTCACAATCACTTTTTATCTGTCTTTTGACTGAAAGTGAATGTTTCTGCCCTTCTGATCCCATCTTTAGTCCTCTGAGAAAAAGCCTGGCCCAGCCTGAAAAGCCTCTTCTGGTCGGATAGTTTCCGAAATCCACAATTTTGTCTTTTCACTTCAGCGAGCTTCCTTTCTGTATGCTCAATCCCAAACAGATTTTGTGCTGGAAAACGCTGGAATACAAACCTTAACCTTTTCTACAAATTGTGTATGTACAAAAACACATTTAAGAAATAAGCTGTTGACAGCTTTCATCTACCCCGTAAAATTAATTGGGTTTATTGTTTTTACCTGTGTTAAAAAGTATATTGTAGTAGTTAATAAATTAAGATTTCTTTTAAGAGGCTATGATTTCAATGTAATACCATTCAGTTTCTGCCACTTCCATGAATCTGATGCATATTTTTACTGTTTTTGTACTTGTCCAATTATATGATGAACAAATAAACATATAAATACCTAAATGTTTAAACAGTAAAGTGAAAAATTATTTCTCCATAAGAGAAAAATGTGCAAGTTTTTTTTTTTTTTGTCTGTTTACATTCGGAGCTACTAATAAGCAATTTCCAAGAAAGTCTGAATTAAAACATAAAGTCTGTTTTTTTATCATTCCAAAATGGTGTAGCAGTTATGCCTATGTGGCAAACAAAAAATAGCTTTAAAATAATGATATTTTTTTCATTTAATGTCATAACTGAGCTACTCTGTCAGATCAGACAGTGGAAATGATTTTGCATCTTTAAGTTGTGTGGATAACTGGCGACAGTCTTAATCTTTACAGAATTATGGATGGAAAGATGCTCACCACATCGGATCAGAAAATCCCAATTATAAATAATAAAGGTATGACTCTTGGATTTGGCTGTGACCTTTTTTTTTTATTATTGGTCAAGGCTCAGGTCAACGACATTGTAAGAAAGATGCTGAGGTTTAGATGTGGTGAAAGAGGATGTGAAATGAGTTGGTTTAAGCGTAGAAGATGCAGAGGTTAGGACTAAGTGTGGATTCACTTAGGTAACCCCTGAAGAAAGATAGCTGAGGATGATTTAACAAGGAACAAAGAACCCTTGAAATCATCATCTGG
Source organism: Apricaphanius iberus (assembly GCA_028564705.1). NCBI lineage: Eukaryota > Metazoa > Chordata > Actinopteri > Cyprinodontiformes > Aphaniidae > Apricaphanius > Apricaphanius iberus. The sequence continues at coordinate 1,116,053 of JAPXFQ010002128.1, forward strand.
GCTTTACCAAACTGTTTAGATGCACCTTGATCTTAGTACATAGATTTTTTTTTTCTTAATCCTAGCTGACCAAAACAACAGAGGTTTGGTCTGACTTGATGTTGGGCAGAGAACAAACATGCTTTTGTCTTTAATGCAGTATATGTAAGTATCTGGTTTCCTGTTGGGACCAGAGAGGAGCCAATTCAGAACTCCTAACCCCTACATCTAAATGCAAGCTTTTTGGGCAAGTATAATCCAGTTCGGAGGTTGTTTTTCAAGGTTGCTAATAAGACCTTGTCTCGCAACAACACAGTGTGGCTGGCTTTTCAGTCTGCAAACGTTTGAGTCATTGATGCAGGTCTGTTGATGTAACCTGTCTCCAGTGTTTGCTGTGCTTGTGTTTCAAAGTATCTTGGATATAGTTTGGAGGTTTCATCACCTCTGTTGCCCTGTAAGCAGTTGTATGTTATCTCTAACTTTCAGACTTATGAGGGGAAAACTTTTGAAAACACCTGTTGTCAGAAAAAAACTATAATTTATGGGTTAAAAACCATCCGACTTATTAACGCACAATATAACAGAGATGACTTGCAGGTGCAGCAGTGTTTCCTGCGTAACTAAGGTGAACATCCGTAAAGGTGTGATTGAAGCTGAAATATATACAGCACACACAGTGTGAAGCGACATACTGTGTGCTGCCACAGACACGGCCTTAATTACTTATGCAGATAGAAACATGTTTCCATTCAACTCCTATTACAGCACCATGTTTTATAGGAGAAAGGTCGTGGAGCTAAACTAAACCTGTATGCAGACCAGCTGGAGAACCTTCAGCGCATCACAATGCAGAGTAACCATGCTCCTGTTTCAGTGTGGTGTTGCCAGAAAGTTTGGCCTGTCATTTTTTCCTGAATGTATTTTCCACTCGATACAACATCCAGATTTATTTGTTTTTTTAATCAAAGATAGTGCGGTTGTGTGTGTGTGTGTGTGTATGGCAGTTTCCCTTTAAATCAAAAGTCAAAGTCAATGTTCCTGGTTTATTAGAAGTTGCAGCTTGTCAAACATTTATCATCAATGCAAAAACAAAGACCACAAATATGAACAAAAATAGTTTGTTGGCATCAAAGACTCAGCAATACAAATAACTATAATAAAAGCACGTAGGTAGAACTGTTTGAGATGAATACAAAGTGCAATGCGAGCTATTCAACACAGGTTTTACAACACAAGAAAGCTCTGAAAACAGCAGTACACCGTCAAGATTAACACTGCAAGCCACAGACTTGAACCAGATTTAGCTTTTCCTGAGTTGTCATCAGGTAACACTAACTCACCTCGGGAGGAAAACGATACAGCGCTTTTTTTGACATCAGTAATACATTCACAAAAATGTAACAGTGATAACAAAACCAAAGCCCACTGTGGCTTAAACGTTCTTTGCCTACGACACTGGAGCAAACGTACATTCATTTTAAATACAGACGGTTTGTCACATATGCAGACAATGAGCTGATTTTAACAGACAGTCAAACTGTTGTAGAGATAGGTCTTTTCTCTGCTTTGATAGAACATGAGTATGATTCTACTCATGATAACAGACAAAATCTGGAAATATTTCACCACCATAGTTACTGTTCAAAATAACAGCTGGAATCACAAAATTTACATTTTAACCTAAAACTCATCTGATATATACTGAAAATTGGATATGTTTTCCCCATCTCTTCAACTTCTCTACACTTTGTCACATTGCAACCACCAACTTCTAAGTGCTTCACTGGAGTTTTACATGATAAACCAACACAAAGAATTGCACGTTTTGAAGGGAAACGAAGAAGTATCCATGTTTTTAAAGGTTTTACAACAAAAAATCCAAAAATTGCAGCATTTTTCTCTATTCACTCCCCTTTACTCTTACACCCCTATATAATAATTTATAGCTATGCTGTGTTAAAACATTAAGATGCGTAACAAAAGTTTTTAAGCCAACTTGTTTTGGAAATAAATATAGCAGCTTTGAGAGTTATAGAGGCTTTGTGGTGCATAGCTGCACTAAACACAGACTTGCATTTTACCTCCTGACGCAGAAGGAGCACAAGCTGAGGATTGTTGACTACAGTGTGGCAGTAGTGTGCATTCAGCCCATATCAAACACACGTGTGCGCAAAGTTCAGGTAGCCTACATGCTGACCAGGAGGAAGTTGTAATATTTAATAATTGTATTCATCTGTTAGAAGTGTGTTGGCACTATGTGGAGTTCGGATTGACTATTAGGACTAATTAAAATGAATGAAAATGAAATAGGTGTCTATAATATTTAAAAATTGACAGGTAAAAAAATCCTTAGGACAGGATTTTTGGACACAAAATAGTATATAATGCTATGCAGATCCTCACAAAGCAGCTGCCACAGTTCACTATGAAGCGGCTCCTCCATGTTCTTTGACATGTCATAAATGTGCCTGTCGATGGTACTATTAGACAGAGAAACTCATAGTTTGGTCGCTGCTGTTCCCGGAACCATCTCCATGTGGAGGGATTAAATACTCCATAATTTTGTCTGGCTTTTTACATTGTGCCAATCGATATGAATCTTTATATGAGCTCAGTTTAACATTTTAGGGTGTTTGGTGGAACAAAAAGGCATGATATGTTTTGTCATATTCTCTACTACCTGTCTTAGGCCACGTCCACACTAAGCCGGATAATGCCTTAAACGTATTAATTATTTAGTCTACACCCCCCCATCGTCCACACTAACCCGGCGTCGTTTAAGGTCTGTGGCCGGATAACTATTAGCCGGGTAAGAGAGCCGTGTAAATCTTAATTCAACGGCTAAACGAGCTAGTGTGGACAGCTTCGCCGGATAATGAAAGGAAGTGGCGTCAATGAATGCTGCGTCAGTAACAATACGACACTACAGACAAAGACAACAGCGAAGAGTAATAAATCGATCTCTTTGTCTGTCCACACCAAAAACTCTCTCTTCTTCTGAGCAGCTATTGTTCTCTTCGGTTAACGGGACAAGCAGATATGTACTGTGCTGTAGAGCTTCTTGTATATATTATGTAGGCGCTGGCGTCACGTCGATTATACGCGTTTTTCGTGCGTCTTTTCGTGCTTGCCCAGTATTTGCACAGGTCTGTATGGGATTGCGCAATCATGGGACCTTAAACTGACCTTAAAACGGGGCGTAAATGCTCCTGTTGAGTGGATAAAATTAGGCATCTAACTCACCGTATAACGTTATCGGCTTAGTGTGGACGCAGCCTTAGTTCTGTTAGGTTACCAATCCGCCCCTCATCAATGACTTGGACCCCCCCCCCCCACACACACACACACACTTTGGGAACCACTGGAGTACAGTAATGTAGAACAGCTTTTTCCCCAACCCAGGGTGCCCTGCCCTGCTATAACCACTAATCACCCATCAGTTGATATCTCATGCAAGGCAATGTGCCTTGTGGACCAGGGTTGGGAAACACTGATCTAGAAGACCTGCAAGGGACACACTAACCATCACAAAGAACGCTTTTTTGTAAGATCAGATTAACGTTTTGTCATACAAACAATACTGAAGGAAGCTGGAAGGAGACAAATGCTGTGTACCACTGGAGGGAAAAACCAAGTTTGAACTACTTTGTGTTGGTTTATAATATGAAAATCCAGAGTAAAATATGCTATCATTTCTGCTTGTCATGTGACAAAAATATGAATCAGTTCAAGAGAAGCTGGCTATAACTGTCAGTAAGGTGTCCATTTCATACAACATTACAGCTAGCTTAGATGCACAAACAGGGCGACTTTCATGGTAAAAACAAAATAACTTACAACTGTAACATTTCCATTTCCAGGGATGAATTCTTTTTACTCCTGGTAATAATTTCATCCTACTTTGTTTTATTTCTATGCAGAAGTGTAGAAACTTGTTTTTCCATGTTGGGAAACTGAAATTAACCTTTCCTTTTGAAGTATTGGCATTATAGTTCCTTTTGCATTATTACATCTGTGGAACAATGATAAATATAAATTCCTTTTGCCCTAATTACATTTCATCTAGTTACCTTTTTTGTAGAAATAAACTGAGCCAACTGTTTCTTATTACAGATTCAAATCAAATGAACATGATGAAGACATGTTTATTGATCATATTATCTGCCACGTGTGTCCACTTTATGAACAGCTTTTACATCGAATACATACATTAAAAGCCAGCAAGGTTTTGAGACATCAGTCTTAGGCTTGTGCTTTGTTGTCTAACTGATTCTGTTCTGATCCACTAATATTCAATCTCAGTGTTTAAGTGACAAATCAAAAAGCTCTGATTGTACACTGGTGCAAATTCAAAATGAGATGAAACAACTTATCCTTTTAGTTGAATTTATCATAATTATAAAGCAGGGAAGTTAGAAATTACATAATTATACAATTATTACATTAATTTATACAAATACAATGTATGGTGCTCTAAATGTAACATTCTTGCCAAAATTATGGGAATCAAAAGAAACATTTGCTTTCCTCACTACCTTTGTTTTTGTATTTTTGTTATACCATCAAAAGCTATATGTTTTCTCATTTCACCTTCAGCATAGCCATCTTGGTTTGACATCAACCATTACATTTGTATTCTGAATAAAGATTTTCTGCACAATTTAGATTTTTTTGGGGGGTTTAAAGAAATTATTTGTAACAATTACCACCACCTGATGCGAATATTTCACTTTGTCTCACAAAAAGCACTGGTCTTTTGGCTGTAATACATTTTGTACTAGTTAAAATTTACAGAGATATCAACAAATATGGGCGGTAATTTTTAAAAGCAAGCATTAAAAGCTTACCTCGTTGGGAGGTGCTATCTGCATGGCAGCTTTAGCAACAAATTATTCCTCGAAATGGATTTATATATATTAAATGGTTGTTAAAACTGTTTTTTTTTTCTCACCTGTTGAAGTCTGTTACTGGATCAAGGTTACTGAAGAACAATCCTGGGAAATATTACTTCAATCTTCTGGAGCTAACAGTTTTATCACTTGTTTTGCAACTTTATAATAATAAATATGTCTAATAAGTCTAAATAAGCATTCACAAAAATAAAACCACATGCTCTGAGAACCATAAAAAATGACCACATATTCAAGCATTTAAAAAAAAACACTCCAGTATGACTTGTGCTCTGTCACATTTTTTTCTTGCTTTACAACATTCTTGTAGTCCATTTTGAACATATCAATTCCGCTTCTAATGTACTACTTAAAAAACAACAAAAATACACTTTTGTTCTGATGATTGTGATTAACATTTCCATACTCAGAACCTTTGTAGATTGTGCTTATCCACCTTATTTGCTTTTACAGCCACATTTATAATTCAAACATAGAAGTAGAATCATACAAGTTTAACAGTAATCACATCTTTTCAGAGTTTGCAATAAAATTAACATCAGCATGCTTACATTTATTTAGTTAGATTTTTTCAATGCACTTTATCCCTGTTCATTTTGGGAACACGACCAGGCACAGAGTACCAAAGCATTTATATTTCAAAAACTGCCTTTAAGTTTATGGCTAACCAACACCTAGCCACAACAACTGCTTAACATCACACAGGAGATGGGTTATTCACCCTTATAAATTCTGACAATCGGTTTAACCCTGTGTTATGATTTTAGAAAACTACTTTGAGATGCATAGTTTATTTTTTGGGTTCTGCAAGAAAGGGTGGGGTGCACATGCTGATAATAGAAGCCTTATTCCAAAGTGAATTGGGATTAGTGGTAACAATGCTAATTGCAAATCAACTTTATTGGCCAATATTGTCCACAAAATAGGAAGTCAAAATCCTTGTTTTTGCATAAAATCTTGACCAATAAAACTGGTTCTGATTTGTGACATGATGTCCAAATGTTTTGTCCATTTACACATACTGAAGCATGTTTTTATTCTTTTACTCCATGAACAAGCTGCCATCCTGTTTTAATGTCTATTTTTATTCTGCTTGTGCCAGTGTAAATATCTAGTAATCGCAAAAAAAGTTAGGAATATTTGGCTTTTGGGTAATATTTATGGAAACTGTAAAATGTTCAGGCTACAATTAAATTGACAAATATTATATCATGAAAGTTTTTAAGTAGAAGGATGCAATGGTAAATTACTCATCCCATCCAATGTGTTGAAATAATAGCTAACAACAGTGGGTGGGTAAGCCACAACAAAAAATGCCTATATCTCAGTGTTGTGTCATGTGCCCCTAAGCATCAATCACAGCTTGACAATGTCTCATGCTGTTTTTCAAATCAATCTGTTGTCTGATGAAGCAAGAATCCCCCTATGTTGAAATCCCCAAGACATTTAGATTCTGGGGAATAGAGTTAAGAGCCTCTGTATGGCGACTCAACTGATCCCAGAGGTTTTTGATGGTATTCAGGTCTGGAGAAAAGTGCAAGGTACCTAGACCACAATGAGCTGTATCATTGTCATCTATGAAGTTGAAATTAGGCCATTTTTTCTTCATGCAGGGATAGAATGATGAAGATTAACGATGTTATTCAGGTTGTATGGGCTTGTCACTGTACCATTCAAAAAGTGGAAGGTGGTTCTAACTAGACACAACTATACCACCACTGAAGACTAATCTGGTGACAACGTGCACAATGCTCTCCTTGATGCCTCAACATTGTTGGCAGTCATTATTTCTGCTCAACATGAATTCACCTTTATCAGACAACAGGACTGAGGTCCACAGGACGCTTGTCCAGCATAAATGCTCCATGGGCCATGCAAGACAATGACAGCTAAGCCTGGTGGTGAGGTCAGGTATCCTTGCAGGCAGACCGCTAATGTAAAGAGTTTTGAAAGGTCGGACATGACACTCGCTTCTCACCTCCCTTAATGTGCCTGGAGTTGAGGGGCATTCATCATCCAGTTCCACTGTTCACAATGAAACTGTCATTTTGGAATGTGGTTGGACTGACGTCCACTTGTATGCCTTTTGTCCCTTCTTCCAGTCTCTCTGTAGCTCTATGGCAACCTGCTAATTACACTCTGTGACACTCTAAGCTCACTGGCCTTTTCTGCCTGAGAACATGTTTGAATGACTAGGAACTGTTCATCAGTGAGAGGCGTCATCTTGGACTCATGATGTCAAAATGTGAACAGGATGGTGAAGAAAACTGTAAAAATACAAATTCTGGCTGAAGAAAGAAATGTATTGGTCCATTAATGGATCAAATGCGCCTGATGTGAATTTAGCCTTTCAGCTCTTTTAGAACAGAACCTTGTGTAAACAAACACTGAAACATTGAACAGTTTGACACATGCATTCAAAAGTCAAGAGGTCACTTAACCTAGTCTGTAAAGGTCATGCATTTAAGTTCATCCTGAAATGTCACCCAAAATTTGAATATTGCTGACTTTTTGTGAGCAGTTACATATTAGATTTACTCTAATGCTGCTTAGGTTTTCTAATCTGGTACTACATTCACACAATGCTATTTAAAAAAAACAACAAGTAGTTTGAGCTACAACAACACTTAATTTCCTTCTGGGATCAAAAAGTATTTTTGAACAGGATTGAATTAAATTCTAATGTGTTATAATACACAGTAGGCTACATGGATGAGAATGTCCCCTGTAAGTTTGACCAGCGATACTTCCAGTCTGAGGTTAGCAGTTTAAGGCAACCCAGACACTCTTTCTCCATCATCAAGGGAACCAACCTTGACTACTTGAAAGGTGGGTTCAGTGAAGTGAAATAAACCACGGAGAAGTTTTATACTTTAAATTTCTTAAACAGCTAGAATTCAGCCTAAAACTGAACTAATAAATCCAACCATTTATCTTAGCATTACCATGACTGCAAGCAACTCTGTCAGTTAACTGGGAGGATTTGTTTTTAGCTTGTGTGTAAATTCTGCTGTGAAAGTGTGAGTCTCTTGGCGTGCCAGAAAGTGATTGTTTGCACTTCAGCTGCAAGAGTCACCAGAATATAAATACAGTTTAAATGCATGAAAATTATATGAAAAAATATTCTTAATAACCGATTACCATGAGTTCTTTCAGTTTGGATTGCACATAAAAAAACTTGAGTCATTCATTATCAATCATTATGGACCATTCTAATTTACAAAGCTCTTTCCAGTTGTAGAGTTAGTTTATTAATGCATCAGAACACATTTGCATTCGTACAAGCAGGAACATTAAATTAGGCAACACCCTCTAAACTGTGTTGTTTTAATATTCTTATAAATTGAACTTTACGCTGGTTTCATCCTTCAGCTTTTCGCTTTAAACTTATTGCATTTTCACTTAAGTTAATTTTAATACCGTTTCTGGCATGTGTTCAAGAATGGGGTATTTGGTTCTCACAACCCTAAACCTTTGCAAAGTTTACGTAACAACTAGTTTAGATAGATTATTTTTCTGAACATGAACCTAATCTAATTGTTTACACTGCTCCCTGCTGATTCTCACACCAAGCATTTGACTGAAAAGTTAAATTAGGAATTTTGTAATCAAATCTTTATTTTCCTTAATTTTCTCACTTTTTCTTCACCAATGCTTTTGTAGTGTCAAACCAGGACTGGTACCAGAATTGGCTCTTAATTGGTTCTAAAAAAAAGAAAAAGAAAAAGGATTTGGTTTCCACAACCAAAGCAGGACATCATTACATCACTTAACATTTCTCTGTCAGTTGACATCTCATTTTCCCCCAGCTGTGTTATACCTTTCTCTAAAGGATAACAGGATAAAAAGGCTACCCTGAGCCTTTTTTAACTGTCGAAACTGGTGGTTGAATGTTTTAATGGAGCGTCAGGTCCGTTTCAATGGTTTCTTTAGCTGAAAACTTCTTTAGTTCTTTGCTCTATTTGACTCAGGTTATCTTTAAACTGGTTTGATAATCTGAGACATTAAAATGTGAAAAGAAAAGCAAAAACAGATATAAACTGTTATGACCCTCTATACGTGACATGTGTATCATTGATGATGCGCCCACTGTTTTGTGTAGTAAGTTACTTTTGGTATGGTGGGACATTTACAGTGATCTGCTCCCAAAGGACTGAGATAGTTACTTTTTGCATCCTTCTGTGTTGCCATCATGTTCTTTCTTGTTCTGTATCACCCGACCATCTTGGTATTAAATTTCGATGCTCTACACACAACTTTGACTGCCCCATAGTTGTCAAAAAATATTAGTTACCTTATTAAATAGAGAGTTAACCCCAACAACAACAATGGGCTGTAGAGCCCGTCACTGCAACTGTATTCCAGCGAATTTCAACCGTTGTGGCACAAAACTATAAAATATATTCAAAGAGAAAACAGGCATTTGCAGAGGAAACTCACATGACTGCCGATTAGAGAACACTGGCCACAGCTTTGCACTGTAGAAAACATCAGAAAGGCCTAAAGCATGTTTTTCATAAATAAATGAGATGAAGTATAAGTATTGCCCAAGCTTTTGCTTATTTTGGGATACAAGGTTTGTTTTAGTCAGGGCATATCAGAGTTAAGGTTAAGTTTATGTGACATTACAGCAAGGATTTTCCAATTTATTAATTTTTTTTTAACTTATCATGCTGCTAAATCAGTTGATGATTGACCATATATACAAAATACCCTGGCATGAGCTGAGGTAGTTGACTAACAGGTTTTTGTTGAGTTTTTAATTGTGTATGAAAGGTGAGTTTCACTGACTTGTGTGCATTTTCAACAGAGGTAGCTTTATTGTCTTTAAAGGCATATTTTTCATTGAATGCCCATTGCTTTATGTTACAGCGTCTGTCATAGTTTCATGACAGAGAACAAGCTGAACCTAATTTAGTTATAAGTAAAGGAACAGAAAGAAAATGGCTATAATGCAGCTGCCAGAAGAAAGGAAGGCTTGGCAGCTGAAATGGAAACATAAATGCTCATTTTTCATTATGTACAGGTTAGGCTGATGCTGATCTTTAATATACATGAATGGAGAAGGAACATTTTTTAATACAAAGGATAGCGGCATAGTAATAAGTCTTTTTGCATTGACTTCAGTGCACCATCAGGTCACCTTTAATGCTTTTAATGACCAGTTTGTGTCATCTGTTACATAGACTGAGGGCACATTGTGTGATGGTTAATATGTGCACATTTTCTTTTAAATTACTTTTGTACAAGAGCCTCAAAGGTTCTGTGGTTCATTTTGAAGACTCGTCATAACCAAACAGAAACACATTAGAAAAAAATGGCAGCTAAGAATACATGAGAACTATGTAAATATGTTCGGTTTGTGTTTACATTTGGAGTAGTTGATGATTCATCTCTGATCAGTAGGCTTGTTACTTCCTGATAACAACCAATCAGTGTGATCTGTATTTGATTCTGAATTGCCTTCTTCAGGCGCATGCTTGAAATAACCACATTTCAGTATTTTACCCCTAATTTGACCACAGATGCAAAGAAGCCGTGATATTTGACTGGATCTACTTAAACTGGACTGTAGCTGTGGTCCAGAGTCGTTGGGTTTTGAGTACAAAATCCCTATAATAATGCCTTTTCCTTACCAATACACAATGTTATGGCTTTGTTTGGTTTGTATCTTGTTAAAGGTATTAGTCAGTTATCCCATGCCTGATACACTGAAACTGCTAAAGAGCTTACCTTCTCAGAACGTTCTTCGTTGCTGCTTTTCTTATGTATGGCTACCATTTCTATGCCTTGATCTGTGAGACTTGTACCTTTGTGGACCACCACACAACCCACTCTTGAGCTCCTGTTTACATCTGGTGTCTCTCTCAGTTTGTTGTCATTATGGACACGGTTTCTCAGTCCCAGCAGAAAGTTGCTGTGGTTGTTACTGCCATCCCTTAGTTCAGTCCCTTCAGATGGTCCTTGTGCAGATCTTCCTCTCCGTCCCCATTGAGGCATTCTGCTCTTCAGCTGGGTGACGCAGCAGAAGGGCTTTGTTTTGCAAACTGCCTGGAAGCCCCTCTTGAAGTTCTTGTTGTAGTAGCCATAGACGATGGGATTCACACTGGAGTTGGAGAAGGCCAACCAGTGGGCAAAGGGGAACATGTAGCTGGTGAGAAGATCTAGCTGGTCTCTATCCAGTCCACCATAGTCTGCCATCATCATGAGGGTCCAAAGGGGCAACCAGGACAGCATGAAAAGCAAAGCCACCACAATGAGCATCTTTATTACCTTGATCATTTTCTGGGATACTACTTGATGAGCATGCCTTCTGCCTCCCGCCTGGACCATAATGTTACCCAACTGGGGCTCTCTGTTTGCAACTGCAGAGGAACAGAGTTTGACACCAATGCTTAAATACATCATTGTGATGACAGTAAGGGGAATCAGGTAGATATGGGCAAACAGAACCGCCGTGTAGACTTTTCTCATGTGGGGATTGGCAAAGTTTTCATAGCAGGTGTATAGAGGCCATGTGTGATTGAAATCATCATTGTAGACCATGTAATGAAAAGGAACTTTCTCAACAGTCAGTGCTATTGCGGCAGGACACATAATTGCCACTGCTAACACCCAGATTGACACGATGGCTACCTTGGCAACAAGCAGAGTCAGCTTGGGCTGGAGAGGGTACACAATACAACGGAACCTATAGTGGAAAAGAAGAGAAGATCATACCTGCTGATTAGTGAGGGCACATTAATTGGTAATGTACAAAATACAGCCTATGGTTCAACATTTGTAATACATACAAATGTTGAACCATAGGCTGATACTCTCATTGTTGTCTCATCGTATATTCCTTATCACTAAAATCCTGATATGTTTTCTCATATATCCAGATCAAGAGTACTGATATATCAGGACTGACATGTGCTCATCTACATAAACCTATTTCCAGAAAAGTTGGAGGCTTTTCCACAGTGCATTTAAAATGTTAGTATATAATTTGTTAAACCAGGGGTCTGAAACTCTGGTCAAAGGATGTATCATTCAAATTTTAGTTGTATTGCAGTTTCTATCATAGTTCTGCAGTGCTGCAGTTCCTAACATAGCTAAACCCAAAAATGTGTTAATTAATCCTGATTATTCTGGCCTTATTTGTAATAGCTTTAGCGAATGGTACATTCAGTTTCTCACCCAGACAAGTTTGGAGCCATTTGGAGTCCTTCGGGAGAAGGCAGGAGATTTGCTGCCTGTAATAAGGTATTATCTGCCCAAAAACGTCTTAATTTAACCATGTTTTGTGATGAATAGTTAGTGATATTTCCATGTGAGTTTAGAACGTCTCGGAGTTGCTAAGGTATTGGATTCTGGGTGTTTTACAGGCAGTTTAATAGTGTTTTAATGCAACCGATTCCAACTTACAAGAACCTGGGATTTCAATGATGTCGTAGCCGCCACCATATTAGCTTTATTCTGCATAGGTTGCAGAAAGGGAGCTTGTAGAAGCTGAACTAAGTCCAATTGGTCATTCTATCAGCGCAATTTGAAAACACGCAATCACAAACCATGGTGATGTATGTAGCAGCAAGTTTTGTCTAACTGACCGCCGTAGAGCAGTCCAGCACAGAGTTTTACGCTGCTTTCTCTGTGTTCACAGGTTCACCCCTAAGGTAGTTGTAGAGGGAGACATGGGTTGGGAGCCTTTGTTTGGTGAGGCAAAGGGTTGAAGTGATCAGACTGTGGAAGCCCCTGGTGGGCCTACATGTCAATAGACTTACCAGGAAAATCTTTAATTGGGATAAAGCCAACTGGTACCCCTGGAACAAAGATGTGTATGAGATTTTATATACAGCAAACTTTCAAACTTTGTTTAAAAATAACTTACAATTTAAAATACCTATTATCAAAGAAACATTATTTGACATTTATAAAAAGCAATGGGAGTTAGAGGTGTTAAATAAAACTAAACCCGGAATTTCTATGCAGTTCAAGGAATGCTTTTGCACAGAGCCTTACTTTATGTGAATTGTAATTTAAAAAGGAGACAGAGTGCCCAATGTGCACAGCTCAGAGCAGGGGGGCTGCCCCTGGAGTTGAGTCAGTATAAAGGGGTTCCTAAGGAATAAGGTTTGTGCTTTTTGTGATTTGAGTTTGAAAAATAATTCATTTGATGTTTTATTGCCCTTAGTATAATGATTTGAGAAAGCTTGGACTTTAGGGTAAAGTATACTTTACCTCAAGATGTAATGATCATGTTGATATCTGTATATGGTCATCTTCTCATTTGAAACATTAGTGTTTTATAAGCCCACGTGGGCTGGGCACAAAGTTTGTGCATGACACTTAAATAAAATACATACATACATACATCCAAGATGTTCTGAACTTCAAGGGGAGTAGTGCTAACGATTAAAAACCAAACATGTTGAAATGAAGGCGTTTTGGGGCAGATAATGCCTTATTACAGGCAGCAAATCTCCTTTCCCGATTGACTGCCATTATATGGATATATGCTGATCTCGACCTGATCTCACAACCATCTTACAGAGACTTCCAGGCCGTCCAGGGTAGTTAACATCTCTACAGGAGCATCATCTGATGAGAAGGATTGAAGAAAATTACCATGCAAGTTCACTACAGTTAACTAAAGGAGTAGAAAGCCAATGCACAAATAGCATGCCTAGAACTTGCTAGGGCCCATGCTGAAAAAGATGAAGAATACTGGGACTCTATACTCTGGTGCGATGAGACCATCACACCAGAGTATACGCAGACTGTAGAAACAACATTCACAAGATTTATGAAACCAAGCATGGACACCAGTGTATGACATCTCTAAAAAACGCTCAAACCATATTTTTTAGGAATACATATTGCATTATGAATTCAGGGCCCATAGGATCCCAAAAATGTGAATAATTTAAACTCATCTTTATTCAATGCCCCAGCATTTATGAAGAAATCCATTATTCAGGTAAAAAAAGTCAAAACTACAATTTCAGTTTATGTTGACCGCAGAAACACTGGTGTGTAATTTTTTCTTTTTAATCAGGATATTAAGGTCTGTTAGAAAAATGTCGTTTGAATGGGAGTCAATGGCACAAATAATGTCCGAGGGACCTTTATGTTACTGTAATGAATATACAATGTTTTAAATCTAGTATGAGAAAAAAATATATATTTCTGTCAAACTCCTCCAAAAATGCACATCTTTGGAAAAAATTGTAAGAATTGCATTAGCAAAACAGTTATTCTAAAAATGACACCTGCCTGCGCAAAAATACGCCCCAGGGACTATTAAGGGTTAAAAATGCTCCTGCAAAATACTAGATGTACTAGTTTTTGTTGCTGTGTGTATTCATTTTTACTTCAACCAATTTAAGTAAAACTGAAAATTTTGCGATCTAAGTTTCATGTTATGGAGTTTAATAAGTATTCAATAAAATTCATTATTGTGAAAAGTTTGGAAATTGTTCTATTTTTTGAGTGACTGATTGAATTGATACTTTTTAAAGGGGGTGTAGTCATTTATGCTGAGCACTGTAATCAGTAATTCACATTTTTTACACCATGCAGCCTCACAAGCTTGTTTTGCCATACAGCTGATACTCCCCTTATTGGTTGTCTTTGTAGTGCCCATAGGCATAAATTAATAATTCTGGCTCCGCCTAGGAGAAGAATGGCTCTCTCCTTCCATTTTCACTTATCTAGGATTGATTGACAGCGGCTGCCTTTAATATAGCGTGGGCATGTATGATCCTCACTTATTACACCTTGCTTGAATTAGCATGAATTGAATCCACCTGAGATTCGTTTGTCTAACAGAATAAGATTATGCTAATAAAAAAAGGCTATTTCAAATATGCTTAGTCAGGATGAGGGATTACTGAGATGATTGCTGTGGCCCAACCTCACATCAATGACATGATGCAATCTGTTGGGATTTCTTACATAGAAAACTTTTTTAACTGATTGGAATGATTGTATAATTGTAACGAAATGACTTTTCTTGTAAAGTGAAATGACATCTGTTGTGAATTGGTGCTAGATAAATAAAACTAATTTAATCTAATTGAAATGAGCATTGATTTTTGGATCTCGACTTTTAGATTGGGAGTTTATCCTCTCCACTGTCACTACATACATGGTCAGTATGATTAGACAACTGATGACCTAAAGGATTAATTGTATAATTGAATGTATATATGATCGAATTGAAATTACTTTTCTTGCAAAGTGTCTTGAGAAGACGTGTAGTGTATTGGCCCAATATAAATAAGCTGAATTGAAGTGAAAAGAAATAGAATTGACATGTTTACATTGAGGAAGCAACAGCTTCATGTCACCAAATCCTTACACCTGCCTGAATTATAACTCTAAATCCTAGTTGATCTGAAGTGGAGATGTCATGAATTAGTGTTGTGTGAAGATCAAGGGGGAAGAAATCACAAGCTTTCTCTTCCTTCAATCATTAAGGCAAATCTAAGTTCTCTACAACTGGAGATTGATCAGCTTAGATCTCTGACACCATGCTTTCTTTAATTCTGAAAACACTGTATGACTTATCCCCCCCCAAAAATCGATGGTTAATATATACAGTGAGGCAAAAAAATATTTAGTCAGAGATGAGAGAGACCTGTAATTTTCATAATAGAAATACCTCAACTATAAAAGGAAAAATGAGAAAAAACATCCAGAAAATAACATGTTCTGATTTTAAATATTTTTTTGCAAATTATGGCGGAAAATAAGTGATTGTTTACCTACAGACAAGCAAGATTTCTGGCTCTCAGAGACCTATAACTTATTATGTAAGAGGCTCCTACATCCCCCGCTTGTTACCTGTAGTAATAGCACCTGTTTGAACTTGTTATCAGTAAAGACACTTGTCCACAACCTCAAACAGTTACATTCCAAACTCCATTATAGCCAAGACCTAAGCGTGCCAAATGACACCACAAACAAAATGGTAGACCTGTTCCAGGCTGGGAAGACTGAATTTGCAATAGGTACGCAGCTTGATGTAAAGAAAAATCAATTGGTAGAGCAATTATTTTTAAAAAATGGAAGACATACAAGCCCACTGATTATCTCCCTAGATCTTTTATTTTTTTTTAGCATTTTCCAAGTTCTTCCATCAACAGGGGACTGGCTGTTTGTGTTCACTGCTAAGCGGTTTGGTTAAGAGACAGTCAATGAATTAGTGAAGAAAGGAGTCGCACCAAACTAACAGGATAATTAGACAATGCAGATAACTTGTGATATGCAATGTTATTTTTAATGGGAAATATAGTACATTGAAGACTGATATTACATTACACCACATATTCACACATTATTACATTTTATTATTATTATTTTTTTATCCCATGTTTTTCCACCCCATTATTTAAAAACCCAAACAAAAAACAACAACACAAAACAACCCCAACACCACACCACACACACACAAACAACACACACCAACCTCACTACCAAAGTGCAGTCCTAGGCATTGCTCTCCCGCTGCCAACCCCAGGAGGGCCCAGCACTGAGCTCAAGTCTCCTTCTTGCCTGAGGAGTGAACAACATGAAGTGGCAGGGTTTCCCCAGCTAGACATAGCGCGTGGAAGGATCACGTTATTCCAGCCAGACCCTCCCCAACCCTTCAGGCGCCCCGGTCAGCTAGGAGGAGGCAGTATACAGCCCACGACTGGTTTTGTGGGAGTAACTCACATTAGCTGCTCAAGGGAACACTAGGAGAACATGCAAACTCCACACAGAAAGGCCCTTTTGCCAACCCCACCCAGGGTGTGGGTGCTGATGATATGGAGGAACACACACACCCTCAGCACCCACAGCGTCCCCAGCGGGAATTGAACACCTTCTAGCTGTGAGGTGAGCTGTGCTACCAGCTGCGCCACCATGCTCCCTTACATTTTATTTTTAGATGATAGTCTCTCTTTCTGCTGTGAAAATGTATCAAAGACATTGTACTTCACCTTTAGGTTTCACATCTGTCCATATACAGTGGAGTTGTTTTTCTGCTAATAAAGTACACATGTAGTTTAAGCACATGAAATTTTGAATTATTCTCCATAAGATCAACTCTTATCCCTTCAAAGGTCATAGTTTTAAATTTAAGCCATATTTTAGGATGTATATAATACATTTATCAGACTGATATAGTATAGATGAGCTCAACTCTGTCTTCTGTCTCCTTTAGTTCCACATTTAGAGCTTATAATTCTATGTGAAACTATGCTCTTACTTTTTTTTTCTTTTTTACGTGTCCTGTCTAGCAGTATGCTACTCAGAATTGGTGTCTGAGAACCAAGTACAAGCCCAACAGTTTTACTTTCCCAAGTAGAGTATTACAGCTTCGCTGTAGTACGCCACTTGATGTATATGTATGAAAAATCTTTATTAGTGATTACTGTGGGTTCAATTTCCTGACGTCATGGACACTAAACCAAGACAAGAAGGGAGAAAGGAAGAAGGTGAAGAAAAGAAACCGGACCAACAGAGGCGCGAACCGACGACACAAGACAGGGAGGCAAACAAAGAACACAAGAAAACATCCCAGTCCTCCACCTCTGCCGGACGGCAGAGAAACAGTAATAAAAAACAAAAACAACAAACTGTACAGAACCAAACCAATAGTTCGGATCTAGTAGAATAAACTAAGAATTACACATTCACTACACACAAGCATGGATTAATGAACATAATACAAATGTTTCTGGTAAGCTCCTGTGAACAACTAACTAATGATGATAACCTCAGCTTAAGATATGCCCGTCCACACCAATGTCCCCACACCTATGTGTGTGCGAGCATGCAGGTCTGAATAAGGTTTCCCCATGCAAGTGATTGATAGCTGGTGTAAGGAACCGTCAATCCGTCCTACAGGAATCGGCACAGACATGGAGGAGGCAAGAGATGTATGTATCCAGGGTCCCACAGAGTACAGAGTCCCACAGAGTACAGAGGCCACAGGCGGATCAGCGCAGGGTCGATCACCCACCAAGAGAGGAACAGATGGAAGCCCCAGGGGAACACCCACCAGCTGCAATGCTGGGGCCCGAGAGATCGCAGTGACGAGCCCACGGGCTCGGCCGGAAACCGGCTACGCCAGGGCGGGCCCGGATCAGGACCCGGAGGCCACGGGGACCAGGGTCACCCACCAGGATGGGGACAAGCAGACCGCCAAGGCCCCCACACCGGCAAGAGCAGCCCACCAGCCCAGGACCCCGACCAGACGGCCTGATGTTCTATCCGGGCTTCGACCCCTGATGGTCCAACGAACAGGGGTGTGGAAAGACCCCCCAGCCTCTCTCCCCCCGCTCAATGTGGTGTTGTTGCGTGTTGTTCTAATGTGCACTTAAAACAGAGGGGTGGGACATGGGAATACTGCCGGGTACCCCCATCTCCCCCCCCGGGCCCTCAGTGTCTAGATGCGTTTAAACAGTGGGTGCCGGCACCACAGGCGAGGCCCCCCACAACGGGCCCCTATAAGGGGCCCCCCATGAGGGGTCCCGCCCCCAGCGCCAATGCGCCCCACCGCCAGGTCCCTACATGTGCGTTCCATGTAAATGTTGCAAGTGTAAGTGTCTAAGTTGCTCAATAAAATCGGGACCCAGGCCGCCACCGGGTAGCAAAGACGGAAGCTCCATCCCGCACCCCAGTGACGTGCCCACGTCCCAAGGCCTTGTGAATGGTAGAATGAAGGAGCAGGTGGACGGAGGCATGGGGATGGGGAGAAAATAACTGGGGTGACCATTGCCAACCCCAGGGAGCCAGCTCCCCTGCTGACTCCAATAGGCACCCCCGTTCGGCCCGATTCACCAGGGGTGGGAGGCCCCAGCACGTCAAGTCGGGGCCCACGGCAGCGGCACCCCCGAGCCCCATGGGGGCCCCGGCAATCCACCAGCCCCCATGCCAGGGGCATACCTAAATCCTTCCCAACATTCACACTGCTAACAAAACACATGTCACTAGACACCCAGGTTGAGTTTAGCCCCCCCTCACCCGCAACGCCCTCCCCCCTCCCGTTACAAGCGCACCCCGTTAAAAAGAGCGCCTGTGCTAGATGGTAAAAAGCCTCCCCGCCAATAAGAGATGCCCCAGGCACCGCCAGCGTCCGAGGGCCCCCGCGCCGAGGCCGGAACCCGGCGCACCACCGACTCGGGTACCCCGGACATGTCGCGCCAGGCACGTGAGCAGACCGAAGTCCCGGGCGGCCAACCCCAGGCCGACATCCTCCAGCCTTGCTACTACCGCCCGATGGCCGGGAGGCAACAGAACCCAGCACCTCCACCCACCAGCCCACACCCCACCAACCGGTCAGTCACCGTGGAGGCCGACCAACACCGGCCAGAGGCCCCCACCTCAGCACCCCCGCGAGGGCTAAGACCAAGACCCAGGAGCCATGTCCAGTGTCAATATAGCCGATCGGGCCCGGAGACGCCGGCCACCCGCCGCGCACTCTCGCCGACGCCCAGACGCGGCAAGCGGCCACCGGGGAGCAAGCGACAAGAACCAGCCCGGGGAGATGGAAAGGGCAGCAGCGCCCCCCCCCGGCCAAGCCCCAGCCAGGGCCCCAGCCGGGGGGCACGCCGCCCCAGAACCCCGAGCCCCAGGCCCAGCCCAGACCCCCCCAGAGCAGCACAGCACCAGGCCAGTAACCCGTGTCCGCCAGCACGACCCCTCTAAGGCGCCGCATGCAGCCACTAGGAGTCACCACACAAAGCCCCCAAAGTCCCACCCCAGGCGAGAGTCACGGCACCTACCGCCCCAACCGCAAGCGGACCCACCCCCAAGGACCTCCCTGCAGTCACCACCAACCCGTAAGCTCCACATCGGCAACCGTGTCCCACAGAACAGAATCAAGGGCCCGACCCCACTAGGTGATGGAACTGATCAAGGGTGACCAGAAAGATTGATCAGATGTGGAGGCAGATGCCGTTTCTAGACCAATGTAATCCAGAAGGAGATCTCTATAATGATTAATATTCAGAGTATTTTTATTTTTCCAGTTCAAGAGGATATTTTTCTTAGCGATGCATAAGGCGATGTAAAATAATTGCATAGACTTTGTATCCATGGTAACTTCATCTATATTTCCCAGCAAGCAAACTCTGGGAGAAGGTGTGATATTACATTTCAGAAACTTTGATAGATCTTCACATATCTGGTACCAATATTTCTTAACAGGTGGGCAGAACCAAAGAGCATGAATATAATTGTCTGGTAGATTGCTTGTACATTGTAAACAGGTATCAGACGGCGTATAACCCATCTTGAACATCCGTTGCCCTGTATAATGCACTCTATGAAGGATTTTATTTTGTTTTAATCATAGATTAGGATTTTTAAGAAATTTAAAGGTTCTTAATGAGATTTGAGACCAGAGGTTTTGGTCAATTGAGATGGACAAGTCCATCTCCCATTTTGAAATAGGAAGGGCTATTGATTAATCTATTCTATTTAATATTTTGTATATTTTAGATAGCAGTTTGGGAGGGTTAAGATTAAGGAAGTCTAAAACTTTTCCTGGAATTTGTAAATCAACTGTATTGAACCTAAATTTATTTTTTATAATTGATTTAATTTGTTGGTATTCTAAGAATTTATTCTTGTTAATTCCGAATTGTGTAACCAATGTATTAAAGGGGATAAAGTCTGTTCCATCAAATATATGCTCCAGGTATTCAATTCCTTTACAACTCCAGCCTGGAAAGTTGATCATGCATTTTTTTTTGTAAGATATCCGGGTTATTCCAGATGGGTGTACGCCTGCATGGGACTAGTGAGGTCTTTGTCATTTTAAGAAATTCCCACCAAGCTGTCAGAGAGGAGCTGATATTAATACTTTTAAAACATTCATTTTGTTTTATATTTGAGCTAACAAAAGGTAGATCTGAAAGTTTTATCTTATTGTATAGTGTCTGTTCAACATCTACCCGCACTCATCGATATAACTGTGTTTTACCCATCTTGATGTGTATTGGAGCCTGTTAGCTAAGAAATAATGACGAAAGTTTGGTAGGTCTAGACCTCCTTTATCTTTGGACTTCTGTAGTGTTTTTAAGCTGATACGTGGGGGTTTATCTTTCCAAAGAAATTTAGAAACAGAAGAGTCCAGAGATCTAAACCAATCAGGTGATGTTTGATTGGGATCATTGAGAATAAATAATTGATTCTAGGCAAAACCATCATTTTTATTGTAGCTACCCTTCCAATAAGTGATATTGGAAGGGATTTCCATCTTGCCAGATCATCTTCCACTTTTTTTAAAAGTGGGACGTAGTTTAGCTTAGATAAGTCTGCCAGTCTTGGTGAGATATGGATACCTAGATATGTAATATTTCCGGACCGGAGCTGCTAAGCAACAGGACTCTGGTAAGAACAGTTGATAGGAAGGACTGTAGATTTTAACCAATTTATGGAATAGTCTGAAACTCTTGAGTAAGATTTTATTAACTCAATTACCTGATACAAGGAAGTTTGTGAATGCTGTAGAAAAAGTAGTACATCATCTGCGTATAAACTGATTTTTTGTTCTATTTTGTTGCATTGTATACCTTTAACATTATTATTTTGCCTGATTGCTGCTGCTAATGGTTCAATAAAAATAGCAAAGAGGGAGGGAGAAAGTGGACATCCCTGCCTGGTACCTCTCTGAAGAAAGAACCTTGATGATGTTTGATTTTTGGTCCTAATACATGCTGTTGGTGAGCTGTATAATATTTTTAACAAGTTTACAAAAGAATTACTGAATCCGAATTTATTTAAGGCTGCAAATAAAAAATTTCCAGTTAACTCTATCAAATGCTTTTTCTGCATCTAAAGATAATATATTGGTTTGGACGTTTTTACAGTGGGAATAATCTATTAAATCTATTAATCTACGTGAATTTGTGGAAGAGAGCCTACCTTTTATAAAACCTGTTTGATCAGGGTGGATTGTTAGAGGTGTTATTTTCTCTATCCTTCTTGCAAGAGCTTTGCAAATTATTTTCAGATCCACATTGATAAGAGAAATGGGACGATAACTGGTAGGAGACATAGGGTCTTTTCCTGGTTTTAATAGAAGATTGATGTAGGCAGAATTCATGTTTGGTGGTATTCGACCATTTTCCTTTGTTTCCTGCAACATTTTGTAAAATGTTGGTTCCAGAATATTCCAGAATTCTTTATAGAACTCTACTGGAAATCCATCTGGACCTGGAGCTTTATTATTAGGCATGGATTGGAGGGCCTCCTGGAGTTCAGACACTGTTAGCGGTGAATCCAGGGCCTTTGCTTGACTGTCTGAAAGTTTAGGAAGAGTTATTTTATCCAGAAATTGTACAATATCATTATTTGAAGGGTTTATCTCTGGTGTGTATAAAGTCTCATAAAATTATAGGGTCAAATATTATATTCCCAATTTTGTCTTTGATTGCAGAAATAGTTGTTTTTTCTTTATTTATTTTTAACGGATTAGCTAAGAAGCTACCTGATTTATTACTATGTTCAAAGTTTTCTATTCTAAGTCTTCGGATTAAAAACTGCGTCCTTTTATTAATAATTTCATTTAATTCTAATTTTGCTTTCCTTATTTTACTTAAGCTCTCTTTATCCAGGGAAGTTTCTAATGATTTAATAGTTTCTTCTAATTCCTGAACATGTTTATTTTCTGTTCTCTTTTTATTTGATGAGAATGAAATTATTTTACCTCTAATCACAGCTTTCCCTGCTTCCCATAGAGTGGATGGCGACATACCAGGGAGATCATTAAATTCCATGTATGAAGCCCATTCTTTTTTAATATATTTAATAAATTCTTTATCCTTAAGTAATGATGTATTAAATCTCCAATTTTATATTGAAGGGTTGCAATTTTATTTGCTAAATTTAAAGAAACAGGAGCGTGATCGCTGATCACTATAGGATGTATCTCAGTGTCTGAAATGTCATTCAACTGTGAGCTGCTGACTAACAAATAGTCCAATCTAGAATAAGAATGATGTACGTTTGAGTAAAAAGTGTATTTTCTGTCGTTGGGATGAAGCGATCGCCATGCATCGCAGAGTCCATAATCGCTCATGTACTGTTTAACTATATCTATGGATTGCCATCTGCGCTGAGTCCCTGCTGTACTGAGCCTGTCTATTTCTTCATTTAGTCCAAAGTTGAAATCTCCCCCAAGAACAAGTGAGCTATCCATGTGATTAGCCAGAACCGAGAAGAAAGTATGAAAGAATGAGGGGTCGTCAACATTTGGACCATTTATACTAACTATACATAACTTGTTATTTATAAATATTTTTAATATTATAAATCTACCTTCTGGATCTGTAGCAGTGTCTATTACTTTAAAATTAGTATTTCTATTTATTAATATTGCTACTCCTCGTTGTCTAGAGTTATAGCATGAAGAAAATATATTAGGATACTCTGGTGTTTTTAAATCATTAGCTGTTGAACTTGATTTATGAGTCTCCTGTAGTAAGACGACATCTGCCTTCAATCTTGTAAGATGGTTGAATATCTTAATCGTTTTATCTCTGGAGCTAGAGCCACGAATATTCCATGTTAGAAATTTTACAGTATTCATAGAGCTAAGATAAACCTAAGACATTTAATATCGCCAAGGATGAATATAGGTGTAATTTTGGTTTGTCCTTGGAGTTGCCAGATTGAAAAAACCAGAAGCAGAGATAAAGCGAGGCAAATAATGCACCATACAGGTGTGTACAGAATGAAAGTATGATGGAAAAACATGACTATGCCATGATAAAAGTCTGTGTGTGTGAGAGAAAAAGGAAAAAATGTGATAAAGAGATTTGGTGGTACAAATGTGAGAAAGAAAAAAGAGAAAAAGAAAAAAAAAGAAAACAAAGCAATCTAGTGCACAGCCCTGCCCCTACCCACATTTACAAACAAAAACAGCCTGCTGAGCTGTGCTTCTTTTAAACTATAGTTGTCTGATAAAACTAATTCTGTCTTGGTTCTGTTAAATATGACTAATAAAGCCGAGGAGTAACCTGAGGGTCCCTAAACAGCTGACCGTTAACATACAGTTTATCCACACTAACCGTAGCCCTATAGCCCTCACTAATATGTTTTTTTCTAATTGGAAATAACACGCGTCTTCTGTCCAGGATTTCTTGATCATTAACGCTGTAATTCGTCCTCCGCAGCTCTCTCCCGCGTCCTTTGACGTGTTCTTTTTGTTTGAAATGTTCAAATTTTGCAACAATTGGTCGCGGGCGGGTGTTGTTGGGTTTCTTACCTCCGAGCCGGTGAACCCGATGGAAGGTTATGTTTTTAACCGTGCCGCCTGGCAGTTTCAGCTGGTGTTGAATGAACTTTCGCACGGCTACTTCAGCATCTTCCTCAGCCTGCTCTGGTATCCCAGAAAAAACAAGATTGTCCCTCATTGATCAGTCCTGGATGTCTAGAATAGACTCCTTGAAACTTTTGTTTTCTCCAGACAGCTGCTTCATCCCCTAGGTGAGTTTCTTGACATCTTCTTTTAGTGTTTGGTTTTCTGTAACTAGCGAAGCTACTTGTTGTTGGCTGAACTCCAGCGATTCCCTCAGAGCCTGAAATTCTTTATGCAGAACCTCAACCAGCGCGAGACGGGCGTCCAGGCTGGTTAGCTTCTTGTCTATTGAGTCCAGGATGTCGCCGTAGCTTCTATCTGGAAAGTCGGTGGATGTGCTAGCCTCCGAACGAGTGCGCTTCTGCGACGGTGTGCTCGTTGTTGTATCCGAAGCAGGTTTCCGTGACTTACCCATAACGATGTTATCAAAGCACTCGTCTAGGTAGCACTCCAGCGAATCCAATGTTTACTCGTCCAGGTTGTTTAGAAGAAAAAAAAAGTAACTTGATGGTTAGTTTAGAAGCTGCGTTTGGTTCAAAATGATTGCCTTGTTTTACCTGACTTTGATTGTTCCCGGTCCAGCCCTAATATTAATGCATAATGTAAATGAGAAAAATCTTCATTATTATCCAATGTTTATGATAGGAGCAAATTACTAATCTATTTCCAAATGTATGTATATATATAAAAAAAAATTAAGTTTTCTTAAATAAGTGGTAGGTATCTGTTTATTTAATTTGGAATGAGGCTCCAGTATGCACCATCTAACACTACAGATAGGGACTCAATGTACTCAGAATTGTACACATCCTCATCTTTCAAGCAAACCCAGCCATCATTATCTAAACACCACTGCTGTCTCACATAGTGATTAGCTGTTTCGATTCATGAAACTGGAAAACCAGAATGATTTATTCATTGCATTTCATTTATGTTCTCAAATACTGGTGGTGGTTTGTTATGAAATTAATTATTCTATTTGTGTCTCAGTATTGGTTATTGTAGCTGCTATATTGAATTTCCGAACATGTTATCTTAAGAAATGTTTTTCATGACTGTTATTAGCGTTTTAACTCAGCGTAGCTATAAATATTTTGTAGAGATAAAAAAAAATGTTTTAAGGGGATCTGACGCATTTTTCTAAAAAACATTGCCAATAAAATTGCTTGGTCTGATTCCAACGTTGGACCATCTGGTTGTCTGACTGACCTCATAAGCGCACTTTCGCATTTATGTGGCTCCTCAACTCATTACACTCTGCTGCATCATCATCTTCTCTGTATCATCTCTGTACCTCTTTGAAGATCGCCACTGAGGGACAAATTATGATCGACAACCTTCCAGAATTGTCTTATTCAATGGGGATTCTTCTTGAACTTAAACATGCAACATCTAAACTAACCAAGTCTATGAAGCTCATATCTCAGTTCATCTAATAGGTTCCTGCCAACATGCCATAGTGAAATTAAACTGTTTAGGATATACCGGACATGCTTTAAATACTGTGTTAATTTTTATGCACCTAAAAAAAAGTGTATAAAATTGTTGTTAATTTAGCAGTCATTTGAAAAAGTTTGGGCAGTACTGCAAGACTGCATAATATTGCACCAATCTGTAAAAGAAAAAAAAAGGACTTAATTTTTAGCAAAAATAAATCATTGTCTATGTAGGTGGTCTGAGCCACATGTGAGTTTTGTGTCTGGTATCTCCACTTTGGCTCCTACAATTTACAAACTACGTGCTATAAATTTCAAGTTGGTTACCCATCTTTCATAATTTAGCATTTTTATGGAAAGGGTTAGCCTATCTGGCTTCATTTTACAAAATAGCTTTTTCCTGTTGGAAAGGTAGATTATTAATTTTGTTCTAAAATCTTAACATAGAAATAAATGTTAGTTTAAATTTATGTAGCTCCAAAGTACAAAAATGATTTTAATACATAGTTATAAACTCTCTTTTTTTCAGCTCTAAACAGTATTTTGTAGCGGCAGAGGAAGAAGTGGCTCTTTGAAATTAAAAGGTTGCTCATCCTTGGTGTGTCGATTCAACCTAATATGTTTAGTTCCAGCATGTGTAAAAAGAGTGATTTAGGGGAAACGGTTTCCATAAGAATGTTTTGTAAAGTCAACTGTTTGAGGTTTATATGATGCATTCTAATCCTGGCCTGGGGTCATTCTGCATAGAGTTTGCCTGTACTCCCAGTTAATGCATGGGTTCCCTCCGGGTACTCCGTCTTCCTCCCACAGTGCAAAAACATGAATGTTTAATCTCTCTACATTGTGCTTATTTGTGACAGTATGTGCATGGTTATTTTCCCTGAGGGCCTCCGTTTTGCCCTGTGGTGGACTGGGGACCTGTCAAGAGGGTACCCTGCCTCTCACCCTATGACAGTTAAAGATTGGCACCGTACCCTCTGTAACCCTTCAAGGATAATATATTATGGATGGATGGCTAGATAGACGGATGGATAGATAGCATATATTTAAGAAAACTCAGTCAAGAGCATTGGGTCACTTGACTTTGCATGGCTTTGCAGTAATCTCTCATATTGAGAATGCATCTGGCAACAGGGAAGGAAAACTCCAATCAGCCTGGCTCACTGTGCTTTTAGTGATAAAGAATTGATCCATGAATTATCTCTGGGGGGATTGAGCTGCCTTGGCAAAGGTCCGCACTCAGCGACTGCTTTTCTACTTTAAATATACAACTCTCAATAACAGACAACATTTTTCTGTTAATAGTTTGAAACTTTTTTCTTGTTTGCCCCCCTCAACTTTTCAGGAAATCAAGGTGGCAGAGTCGCAGCTCCATTTCATAATTGTAGCTTCATTAAACTGTTGTCCTGAAGGATTTCAGCAACCTTACAGACTTACCTTTCAATGGCAATTGCTACCAGGGTGAAGACTGAGGCTGATACAGATACACCTTGGATAAATCCACTCATCTTGCACACTGTGTTAGAGAAGGGCCAACCTATAGGAAAGACAGAGAAATAAAAACATAGCTAATATCAATAATCATCTTGTCTGTATTTATATTTTAAGAAAAGTACAAATAAAAGCTTCATTGTGAGAGTTTAGATATTTATTCATCTATTCAATTCAGTTTATTTATATAGTGCCATTTCACAACACATGTCATCTCAAGGCACTTTACAACGTTTAATTTAGGAATTAGAGAAGCACAGAAGATTGCATCGTGACTTCTCAGCAATCCCTCACACTGAGCAAGCATAAAGTGACAGTGGAGAGGAAAAACATCTCCTTTTTTAAATCTTTTCTATCAACATATTGACAATGTGACAGTCTCACGGCTAATACCTATAACAGAGCATGATGCACTGTGATAAATGGTAAATGGTCTGCACTTGTATAGCACTTTACTTAGTCCCTACAGTTGCCCTGGGGCCCACTGACAGAAACGAGGCTGCCGGACACTGGCACCACCAAGCCCCCTGAGCACACCAGATGGCAAGTGGGTGAAGTATCTTGCCTAAGGACACCACGACTTAGACCAGCCACAGTCGCCCCAAAAGTGAAGTGACTATTGATGGGATTCGTTGACTTAATTTATTAAAGGATGAGTTAAGACAAGTGATGAGACATTGAGGAAATTTCAACGTAATTTGACATTGACCTTAGGTGGAGTAAGATTACTGCTCAATTGGCATCCGGCATTTCACACTCAGAGGATGGCCAAGGCACTTTATTTGTCAAGCTAAAAACCAAATAACAATCTTCAAAATCCTATTGCTGTGCTCTTATAAAGGAATATTTTTTTCTGGGCCTCCTACAGTAATATAGCAGACACTCAAATGCTTCAGCTAAGGTGAAAGAAAAAGTTGTGACTTGATAGAAATAACTACATTTAAAACAACCTTTAGATGCATGAATCATACCTGAAACAAAGCAAACATGACTGAATAGGTTTTATTTATAGGCTTGAAGAATAGAGTTGTGAGGGGTTTTCAACACAGTAGATTAAAGTGATAGTATGGATCACTAAATTAATTACAAATTTTAAGTCATATTATGAATTATAATATTACGGGTAAGTCCCGCCTTCCCGTATCTCAGCTATGGCTCAGAAGCCATGGTGCCGTCCACTTCAACCAATGAAGTGATGCCAAGGGATGTCAATCATCACGAACGCTGTGTGCTCGTGCTCGCAACTGCAAGCATGCTCAGTTTTCTGTTTAAACGGAGCCTCCGAATCAAGCCTCCGTCAATATTTTCAAAGCAAAAAAGCATCCTCACCTCCGATAACTCCATTGTTGAAACTCTGGTTGTTTTCTCTCTCTCCTCCGCATGTCTTGGCCCATTGACCTGGCGCGTGCACAGAAAAGTAGGCGCATCTTCAAGACCAATCAGAAAGGGAGGGGGAGGGAGCTTGGGTTGTTTTTTTTCTCAAATAATGTCCCTCTCTCTCTTTTTTCTCACAAAGTCCAGACTATCACTTTAACTTTACAGCTAACTCACTGTGTCAACAATCCCATCTCTTCTCAAGCTTCCAGTCAACAAACTAATATTAGATAATGGAAAATATATGTAACAAAATTGGCACGGTATCAATAGAATGAAAGAAAATGACAAAGAGAGAAAGAGAGATGTAACACTGCTTTAGCAAAAACAGTAAAAAAACAACAACCCATATGCAGGTCAAAACTAGTGTGCTGCAACGCTAATGAACTATGAGCAAACAGTGGTTTAACAATGACAAATAATATCAATTAAAACAACCCATACTACTTTAATGTCATGTTAGCTAAATTCCTAAGACTCTACCGAGTCAATTTAAGCAAGTTTTCGATTGTGACAGTGACCTCGCCCACTTTGTTGGTCCAAGACAAACGATGGAGGAAAAATATGAGGCAAAATCAGTCTCATTAAGAATAAACTCAAGTAATGTTTTTCACAAATGCAGATGCTCATTCAGAAATGCACACATGCTCAGGTTCACAAATATAATTTTCAGGAATACTTGTAATATAAATTCGCAAATGTACATGATGAGATTCAAAAATACACACAATCTTTTTCATAAACGCATACAAGACAATCATATGGCTCCTAACATGTTCCATCCTCATTGTGGGCCAAACGTACGGACCCCAGCAATAATTAGTAATTGCTAATCCATTTCCTCAGTTTATTAAAGAATAGGCATGAATTACTAACCCGTTTCCTCAGTTTATTAAACAGTATGCATGAATTACTAACCCGTTTCCTCGGTTTTTAAACTGTGTGGACAGACTCGCAATCTATTCCTCTGGTATAATAAACTGTGTGACCATGTGGTGTTCTGTTTGCTTGATAAAAAGCCCTGACTTCTTGAGATGTCTTAGTTGTGGCTGTAGCACAGTGGTTAGGGTGTAGGGTTGCCATACTTGGTATTGTAGGTTTGAGTCCAAGCATCATAGCATTTTTGCACTTTACCACAAAGCCTTTTTTTTTAGTACCAGCAGGAACCAAAATCGTTGTTTAAAACGGGGACATTTCTCCGCCATTATTTAAAAATCATAGTTTTGTCCACACCACCTAAAAACCTGAGGTTGAAATTTTAAACCCAGAAAAATTTTCTTTTTGGCAATTTGCAAAAAACACTGATATACTTAGATGGTATGATTGCCGTGTAGTGTTCTGTCTACTTCATAAAGGACCCTGGCTGCCAAGGTGTGTTAGTTTCTTCTGTATCCTACTGGTTAAATGTCAGATTGATACCCTGCTGTTGGTGATTCACATTCAAGCATGTTGTAACCCTACCCCCCCATAAAAACACTTTTGTGATAAAGTGCAAAAATGCTACCATGCTTGGATTCAAACCCAGTAGGCTACAGAAGAAGCTAATATACCTTGACATCAAATAAAGCACTCAAAATCTGTGGTAGCCCCACTAGTCATTTACAGAATTGCTCATCAAGTTGATATCTGTACAAGATTTATTTTATGTAACATTTTTTTCAAACTGAGATACACCCGAAACACATTTGATTTGTTATATTTAAGAATTTGTACATTGTTTTTGTCTGTTTTGCTCTTTCCCTCTATTTTCTCTTTTCCTGTCTCTCCCTGTCTCAACTCATAAAAACCAGACTGACTGTTGCTGTTTGCCCACACTGTGATGTTATGTTATGTCAAAGATATGATATTATATGTCTGATTTCAAAATATCAGTTATGTATTTGAGCAGTGCCAGGTTCTGCTCAACTCCTCAGGTCATCTTTACGCAGAGGACAAAAGACATTCACACCTCAATTCTCACACATGCTCAGAGGACGCACCCAAGCGGCATTGCCATGCGAATGACCAATGTGGCTGATGTGACTGCAACCACCCCGACTAGTTTTGTGGCCGTTGACCCACCTGACTCCTTGACGACTCACTAATTACTGTTTATCACATTGTGGATAAATAGCTCACTGCAAAAAGCCTACCACTTCAGTACCCTCAAGAATTCTGTGGCGTACAAACCTCCTCTCCAAGGAACGAAGATGCAGAGAAGATTCAGCACTCAACAGGCACTGGAAATGGTCCTGGAAGGAATAAACCCTTGTGACTCAGATGGAGAAGAGATAAAAGTTCAGCCGGATTCGGACTCTGAGCTGTCTTCAGGTAAGATTCAATTTCATATTATTTGTTATTTTATATTTCATTTCAGGCAGGAAGGTGGAAATAGTGGATAGAGTTTTGGGGCTTCTTTCATCAGACAGCCTCCATTTTGTTTCTGAGTGCAGGCCTCCGTTTGTTTCTTTTGGTTCTTATCCTGAGGTCCTTGCACCTTAGCACATTAGCCAACCTATTTGAGATGTACTGGAATGATTATTATTATTATTATTAATTCATAATTTGAATTTGTTCCCATTGCAGATGAGGAGACTGCTCCTCAGCCAAAAAAGAGAGCTCGGGTGGGGACTGACCAGACAGAGACGGCGAAAGATGGCACAGTGTGGTGTGAAGAACAGGTGGGGAAAAGTCTCCATTTCACCCCTCCATCTCCATACGGCGCAGATGGAGAGCCAACGGCTAAGGCCAGGAGGTCCATCTTGAGTCGTCTTCAGAGCTTCCTGTGTTTTATCACTCTGGAAATGCTAAGTTCCATTCGACACTGTACTGTTGAACATGCACGGAGCATGTGGACTGGTTCATGGCCCTCCCTGAACTAATGGCATTTATTGCTATTGTTATCTTGCGGGGGCTGACCAATGTTGGCTCCTAGTTACCATGCGATCGGCACTCGCTTCCGGAGAGTGTAGGGGCGCCAACATTTACCCCGGCGGGAGTTTTCCAAAATAAAGTCAGAGCTGAGAGACAGAGAGAGAAATAATGCACAGACACAGAATTTCTGTTTCACACTCATACACACCTGCAGGTGGGGAACAGTCAGAACTGAGTTGAACTGAACTGAACCGTCGTATACAGGGGTGTATACCCCAGCTCAATCTGAACAAAACGGTGCCGCTTCTTTACAATAAAGTTATTTTATATATATATTCTAAAGAGTTTACTACCAGTTATCCATAACAATAGTCCTATATATGTGTTAAACAATGCTTTAGACGTGTTCACGTAAGTGTACAAGGTTGAACGCCTTTATTCCAGGCGAGACTCACACACACTGTATGTTAGCTGTAAGCTAAATATGGTGGTACTGTAACCAACCGAAAATGATACTTCCCATTATTCCTCTACAATGCCAAGCTTCTACGTAATCTGCACAAACAGAAAACGAGGGCATCGACTAGGCGTTTAAAATTCGCAGAGGAATTATGGTTTTAGATTCAGTCAGTTAGTTCCCCTAAATGAGGAGTTTATATGAGGCCGGTGTGCAAAAAGCTACCTAGTAGCTTCCTTCCCTAGCCTCCACTCCGTCCAAGCACACCCACAATCACACCGAAACAAGTACAGTAATTTTACAATATTTATCAAACACTAACCTCAAACCGGACCGACCAAAAACTGGACCATAATACACACTTCCACGTTTGCGGTGCTCAGTCGCGCGTTTTGGAAGAAACGCAGCCTCTCCAAGGTAATCCGTTAGCAGTCAGAGGGCTCCCGGGCCCTGCCTGCTGCTAAATTCGTTTGCCAGCCAAGGAGCTCCCAAAAAAGCGTCCTGTCTGGGCCGGACGGCCAACCTCGAGCCCGATCCCCCTATGGTCGGTCCTTAACCAAAACAAAAACAACACGTCAACATTAAACGGAGAACGTTTAGATCAATCAATACCTATTAAATTTGTGTTAGCGCTGTTCCAGATTGATACAAAACCACCCGGGTGCTGATTTAGCAAGGATCAATCCAGTCGCTCTCCGATTCTCTGTTGAACTCCAAGGAAAAAACACAAAATTACTGTAATGTCACAAACACATGCATCAACCAGTTATGCCACACTTACTACTCACACTCAATCTCTCCCAGCTCCGAAACAACTTAAGACCGAATTACGGAGCACGCATCCTCCACCATGTGTTGGCTCCTAGTTACCATGCGATCGGCACTCGCTTCCGGAGAGTGTAGGGGCGCCAACATTTAAACCCCGGCGGGAAGTTTTCCAAAATAAAGTCAGAGCTGAGAGACAGAGAGAGAAATAATGCACAGACACAGAATTTCTGTTTCACACTCATACACACCTGCAGGTGGGGAACAGTCAGAACTGAGTTGAACTGAACTGAACCGTCGTATACAGGGGTGTACCATTTTTATTAAAGAAGAACAAAGAACGTATTCACATGTCTATTCTCCTCCCCCTAGATTTTATTACACCAAACGTTTATTCTCAAGGTTTCCTGAGTTATCGCTGTAACCGTCCGGTCTGTTTATGACTGTCTACTCCCTACTCTGTTTCTTATCTCCGCATCCCACTTTTACAACATGCAATAAACTTAGCCTAGAGTTTTACGACTTAAAAGCTTACCCCCATAAACAATACTTGACAAAACATTTCTTTACTATCATGCAAGCTAATTAAAACAGACTTTTACTTTCTGAATACTAACTAAAGATTATATAAACATATTCAATACTAGACTGTTATATAAAGTAGCCCTAAAAAATATGAATCACGACACCAAGGTTCCATCACTGCATGACTGCTGGTCAGCAAACCTGGGAAACCCCCAGATCATGGCAACTATGTCCCGAAATCGCTTCCAAGAAATCATGCAACACCTACGCTTTGACGACAAGGACACCCGCAGTGAGCGAGCAAAGACGGATAAGTTTGCTGCAATTTCCGGTGTGTGGGGTTCGTTTGTCACCAACTGCATCACATCCTACAACCCTGGTCGACACATCACCATTGATGAACAGCTTTTCCCGTCAAAGACTCGCTGCTGTTTCCTGCAATACATTTCAACAAAACCTGACAAGTTTGGGATCAAGTTTTGGGTGGCTTGTGACTTGAAATCCAAATACATCTGCAATGTCCTCCCATATCTTGGCAAGGACCCCAGTCGTTCCAGTGGAGAGAGACTGTCCGAAAATGTAGTGATGAGGCTGATGGAACCATTCCTGGACAAGGGCAGAAATGTTACCACGGTCAATTTCTTTACATCGCTGTCACTGGCACAACGACTGCTTAGCCGGAAAACCACCATCCTCGGCACAGTCAACAGGATTCGGCGAGAAATTCCACAATCAACAAGACAGAGGGACCGTGATGAATTCACCACTCAGGTATTTTCAACCACTGGTGCCACGCTAACGGTGTATGCGCCCAAACGGAAGAAGACAGTATACATTCTCAGCAGCATGCACCGCGTCATTCAGACTGAGAATACCACCAAACGGAAGCCAAACACTGTCACCCTTTACAACACCACAAAGTGCGGCGTTGATGTGATGGACCAGATGGTGCGGGAGTACACTGTCCGCAGAGGAACACGGCGCTGGCCAGTCGCTGTGTTCTATAACATGATTGATATGGCAGCACTGAATGCACATGTGCTCTATCAAGCATGCACCGGGAGGCAGGAGAGACGGGTGGACTTCCTGGTGGAGCTTGCAAGAGAGTTGGCTCATTCTCATGTGGGTGCAAAGCAGGCACAAAGGGAACAATTGCTTCGGCTACAACCTTCAACACCTAGCCCTGGGAAAAGAGCAATGTGTCAGGTTAAAAATCAGTGTAAAAGCAATCATGCCACTCTGCGATGTATAGGCTGTTACAAATACACATGTGGCAAATGCAGAAAGGAGACGGCTTGGCAGTGCATGGATTGTGAGTGATTATTGAAATGTACTCACCTCACTCATTGTTACATACTGTTTAGTTTTCTCTGTGTGCTTGAAAACTCAAATTTCCCTGAGGGAGTCACCCCAAAGGGATCAATAAAGTTTTAAGCCTAAGTTCTAAGTCTCACTCACTTCCACTCTCTAACACTGTATCCTGATAATACTTTTTTATTATTATTATTATTAGTAAATATCATGAAGGCCCAGTTGGGATAACCCCAGATTTTGAGTGCTTTATTTGATGTGGTTCTATTCTATTACTTTTCTTATGTGTCTGGTGGGGATGTTGGAAGCCCAGTGTTGTAGGGTTCTGATAACGTCTACATCCTTCTACATATATTACATTTTGATTCAGCTCATATATTCTGCTCAGACAGTCAGTTAGCAATCCTGCTCCTACCTGATTCTCCCCCTCCCCCATTTTATGTCAAGGTGTTTTGAGTGAAGTGGCTCAGCATATCCCCCCCCCTGTGGTGTCCCAGTGATTGCCCCGTTTACATAACAAAAGGAAGGTTCACAGGGGGCCATCCAGCCTTTCGGCTTACCTGTGGGCTTTATAGGTAGAAAAGCCAAATGGCTGCTCTCTGGTAGTTCTAGTG